>WEKX01023394.1:166641-269740 GCA_013390025.1 Pitta sordida
CCCCATAATATTTGAGGGATTACTGTAGTGTGTTGTACAGAGTAGGAATATAGCTTTCTAGGTCAGGACAAAATGAGCCTGTGTCCCCTCTCCTATTTCAGTGCCTCATGGTATTTACAGTTTGGCAGTCTCATTCCTCAATTCTCTGTAGCATTGCTCCCCAGCTGACCTGCATTTCTTGTGCTAGTGATCAAAGTTCCCATGAAAGGCAGCATTGATCTGACCACAGTTTCTAGTAAAATGTATTGGAGTAAAATGAGACCTAGTGCTTCAAACTGCAGCTCTCCAAGCCTCCGAAAACCAGAAAGAGCAAACACTTTAATTCAAAAATTCAGAGAAGTATGATTTAAGTGATCTTACCTGTTAGGGTTTTTTTCACTTTTTAAAAGATAAAAGGAAAAAAAAAAAGAAAGAGGAAGCTGACTGTTTTTGATTTTGTGATCTGAGGAAGAACTTCAAGAAGTAGCAGCTTCCTGAGACCTTTCTCATAGGCCTTAAAACAAAAATAACACAACAGACTTCAGAGTTTAAAAAACCTCAAACCCACAGGTGTGCATAAGTATGTATAATATGGAAAAAGAATTAAGTATGCTCTCCAAGGTCATGTTAAAAGCAGAAGTGAATAAAAACTAGTTAAATGTAGGCTCACATTTGGGGTTTTTTTTGTCTGCAGATCCCACTTCAGGTAACACATACAGATCACAGAGTAAAAATTATAGGTAGTGGGTGTTCATGTGGAAAATCTGTATAGCCAAAGTATCCTGACAAACCACAGTTCCTGCTGGGTGAGTTTAGAGTCTGTCTTGAGGGAATGAGGGAATCGAAAGTACCCATGCAACTGAGTGTAAATCTCTTCCTCCTTTCGTGATTTTAGCTTTGCTGGTGGGTTTAATTCCCAATTGCAACCATTCATTGGAATGAAATGAGAGTCTCAAGGTGCTGCTTCATGGTTCATTAACCCCAGGGTTTTTGATGGACTCTCTCCTTGTTGTGGTTTCTGTGGTTAACTCTGTTCATTGGAGCAATCCTGAACCTTTTGCCAGTCTTGCCTGCATCCATAGCATAAAGGGAAGCTGTAGCCCGTGTCAGTTTGCAGAGTGAGCAATATGTCATGGCTTCTGAGTCATGCTCTAAAGCCCAAAGGGGCTTTTCTTGCCTCACTTTCTCCTTTACCAAGCAATTTTCCAAGGCAAGAACTCTGGACACAGTAAGCTTGAGATTTTATTTGCTTTTACATTGTAATAATGAGCTGAAAGTGTTTCTGCATTATGTAATCATATATGGTGGAGTCTTAAAAAAATAAAAAGTAGAACCCTGACTGCCATGGTGAATTTATCCCTTGAAAAACAGTATAGGCCATAAGGAGGAGGTGGGATGATGATTTGTTAAAATTAGTCTCCCCCTGAGCTTCTGGCAAAGGATTGCAAAGTCTAATTTATACAGCAGACTTTCTAATCCATCAGACCTCAATAATGTAGTAAAAATATATTTGTAATATAGATACACGTGGCTTAGGTTAAATGCCTCTGTTGAATTTCCCAAAGGAAAAAAAAAATCCCTTTTGCTTCAGCAAACTATGAAGGTCACCTTAAGGATGAAGTACAAAACAGATATTTCATCTTTATCAACTGATCCTTTGGGAAAAAGCTTTTGTCTTCAAGGCCCAACAGAAAACTGCCACAAGCACCGCGAATGTCCACAGAAAGGAAACTCCAAATCTGTTCTGGGATGCTGGAGTGTCGTTGCCTGCAGTCAGCTGGCCTCATGTCTCTGCTATTGTAGGCTGTAAAACACAAACATCTAGCATGCATAGGTAGACATGGAGCAGCACTGCTGCCAGGACTGCTCTTTGGTTTGTGGGATCATGCCTGACCTAGTAAGATGCATTACCTCACTGTGCTGGGCTGCTAGGTACCATCAAAAATGACAAATCTCAATCCATATAAGGCTTTTAACAATTCACAAAATTTGCTTTGTGTCTTGCCCAGAATGGTTGAAATTGCCTCAGTGCACTTTAACTCTTCCAAGGCATAAAATCTCTGGCAGTCGGTGCAGGTTGCACTGCCAGGTCTCACGGCTGGTAGAGGGAGGGACCCCTTCAACAACCCTCTGGGGTCCCCTTAGCACGGTCTCACAGGTTGAGCTGTTCCTTGGTTTGCTCATCTGCAGTGTGTCCACATGGTTTCCCAGATCCCATCTGCTTGATAATGTGGTAGTCACTGCCAGGGCAGCTTGCCCATGTTACTGCAGGCTTGGGGCCATCTGAGGATGGACAGCATAGCTCTGCAGAAAAGCCTCCCTATGGGGCAGGAGTGCCATATGTGGTTGCTAGCAACCACTTCACATGCCAAACAAAATTCCTCAGCAGAAAAAACAGAAATGTATCCCAGCAGACCAGATGTACGTATATCCAGATATACAGTACTCTCTCAGCCTCATGAAGGGCTTGTGGTGTGAAGTCTTGGAGTTGTAAGGTGTTTCTGTTAGCTGAAACAAGAGGCAAACTTGCCAAACTCTGTGCAAGACTTCTATTTTTGGAGGGCAATCATTCATTTAATTTAAAAATATTTAGCTTAGCCTCAAGTTTTGCTTTCTGCAAATGGCTCAGCAACTGAGCATTATCCATGCAAGCCTCCACAGAAGTAGAACTTGCTGTGAAGGCTTCAGGCTTTGGTCTGCACAGGGGAAGTTATGTTTGTGCTACTGAAGTCAGTAACACTGCACACTTGCACATCTGCTGAGCATCTTGTCCACGAGTATTTGCAATAACCTGTCAGTGAGATTTATTTCATAGAACAGGATGGTTTTTTATTCCTCTTCTTATCATCTAAGTCACAGACTTCAAGAACTGCTTCTCATTCTCTATGTCTTAGTCCATGCTCACATGAGAAGTGTCTGTGAATATGACCAGAGAATTGGGCTTCTGGCCAGTAAAGCTAATATTTTACAAAAGGACATATCAAGCAATGTAAACTGCCCTCACAAGGATAGTTTACATGTCTGAAATGTCTAATGCTTTTTTAAACTTCTGCCTCCCCATGTACTGCCAAGTCTCTCCAAGAGAATGAAGCTTGCTAAGACATCCTTTCCGACTTTAAATTATTCTTATATATCTAGCCAGGAGACAGACTGTGTAGTTGCTGGCTTGTCTCAAATGGATATATCAGGTAATTATTAGTCTCTGTAAACAACTCACAATCAGCTAAAAAATTTTTGGTTTAATTGTATGCATGAAAAATGAATATATTAAACTTTAATCTGCAGTTTTGATAAACGAATGAATGCATTAAATTCTCCTCTGCAGTTCCATAAGCAGCAAAGCAGTTAACATTCGATACATCATAAATTATTCCTCTAATCCTGGAGTTTGTGAAGAACTCCATTTTTCTTTACTTTCCATATCCTGCTCTTTCTAGGTCTGAACAAAACATCACACCCCAAGGTGATCATGATTGTTCCACTGGGAAGCAGTACTAAAAAAGTGTGCTAGATTTTCTTAGTTTCATCTACATTTGCTGCCATTCTCAGATATAATTTTTCTCTTCCTTTGGCTCTCACCACTGGGCATTATGGAGTTTCTTTAGAAATTAGCCCATGGTGCAGCTGCCAGAGAAACGCTCTTTCTCTCTAGATTCATGGTTTGCTGTATTTTTTTAGCATGTAATAGTATGTGCATAGCTGGAGACTCACAAAAACCTGAGGTTTCTCATGATAAGTTCCTCTGTTCCTGTCCCAGATGCGTGGAATTTAAATGCAGGCTACATGTTTTTTACTCTCATGCAACCTGCAATGCCACACTGAATCTCACCTCAATCTCATCTGATTTAGGTGAGGGGTTTTTTTCTTCTGCAACGTCTCTGTGGCTCGAGTAATTGTTTAGTTTGCTCTGAAAAATTGCTGCAATTCCCACAGTATTTTTGGAAGCTAAAACCCATGCAGGAGTTAAAATATAGACAACTGTGTTGTAGCCAGGAACATAGCAGTCAACTCAAAGCAGCAGCTTCATAAGAGACAGATGCCTCTGGGAGAAGGACTATGGTATGATACTATATATGTGCATAGGCCTATGATTTTCTTTGTCTCACTTTTACTCGTTGTATTTGCAAGAACTTACAATACTCTTATTTTTAGCATTAGTGCCATATTTCTAAGAGTTTTATTGCACAGGATTTCAACAGGTGATAATCCCAGTATAAACCTGATGTCCTGCAGGTTAATAATCCCTACATATTCAAATTTATCAGTTTTTAAAGCGATATTGACAGTTTCCCGTAAGACAGCTTAACTGTAATTCTCTGGTTATGAAAATGTATCATTAAAATCCCATCTGTCACTAAACATAACAATCAAATTGTGATTGATCCAATGTATGACATTATGCTCAGCTAGCTTGTCATAGGTATTAAATATAGAGTTTATGTATGAGATCATATATTATATTCTTAAAGGAGATTTGGATAGTCACAAGAGTAATGCAGAACCACTACCCAGAGTCAACATGAACAAATACTCCCAAGCCAAACTTGTACATGGATTTAACATTTGTGTGCACATAACGATGTGTGGTTTTTTAAAGAAGTTTTCTAATATAAAAAGTGGACAGTAACAGAGTGTCTATGATATTTCTTCATTTATTGGCAATTTGTCTCTTCTTGCGGTGCCCTCTTGCTCACATCAAGTTTTGCATCACACAGAACTTGGTTTTAACTGCAGGATGCCATCAGAAGAAGCAGTCCTACTCCCCCTCCACTGCCTGTTGTGCACAGCCTGGTTATGGTAAACAGTTTCTAAATGTCTGGTCAAGGCAGGAACTGGATCAGTGAACAGATTCAAAACCAGACTAACGCCCTGCAACAGCAACTAGATCTGTGGGAGATGAGCAAGCTGGATTGATGGAGCTGGACCAAAGCATGGGAGGAGAGCACAGGCTGCAGCCCTAGAGGATGGGGAAGGAGCTGGCCTTCTCCTCTTTGTGACTGCCCACCATTACAGCACATCAGCTTTCATGCACAACTGTGCTCTATTTTCTCCACAACCTCTCTGGGCAATCTGTTCTAGTGCTTGACCACTTGTATGGTAAAGAAGTTCTTCCTCCTAATGAAGTGAAACTTCCTGTATGTCAGTTTCTGCCCATTGCCTCTTGTCCTTTTGCCTGACTTTTTCTTAACCTAAATGAGTCGCCGTCCCTGGAGGTGTTTAAGAGAAGACTGGATGAGGAGCTTAGTGACATGGTCTAGCTGGGGGGTGTTGGGCTGGATGGTCCTGTGGGTCTCTCCTGGCTCGGAGTGGCCTGTGCGCCTGTGAGGGATCTAGGTTTATGTTTACTACTCTGGGGTGTGCGTTCGGTCTCTGTACGGGTGTTAGATGATGAGTTGGACTAGATGATCCTTGTGGGTCCCTTCCAACTCATAGTATTCTGTGATTCTGTGATTCTATGATTTCATTTATTACATTCCTGGGAAGTTCAGGATACAGAGGAGTCCATGTTCCCAAGGTTAGGTGCCAGCTGATGGGAAGTGAGCAACAGAACTTATGGCTTAGAGGGTGTGTTAATATAACTAAGAAGCATTAGAAGAAAGTGCCTGAAATGGAAGGAAAGCAGAGCATGTCTGCCTTTGCAGGCTCCAAGTCAAAGCTCTGTATGGACTAACTAAACTCGTTCTTCTAGGCTGCTGCATTTTATCCCAAGCCTTAAGGGCTGGATAGCCTTACAACTTCTAACATAATTTGGTAGCTCTGTTATTGATTTGTGGAGGCAAAAAGCCAAAAATGTGCTTATGTTTGCCTCTAAACTTGCAACCATATGATTTTCTTTCTAGGAATGGATGTCACAGCTTTTCATAAGACCCAAATAAAAATGGAGCAAAGATTTCATTGTTCACCTCTCTGTTCCACCATTCACATGGTTAAAGCCCATGTCTATTACTCTACATTATGACTTTAAAAAGTGACTTCAAACTAATAGGGATAGTTTCTATAAAATGGTACTCTCTTGCTTTTCTACTGAACAAACCTAAAAATACTTTGGCTCATGTTAGATAACACAGTGAAAGAGAAAATGCTTTTGCTTCGATCCATGGAGTTTGGACTGCAATGTAAACCAGATGGAAAAATCCCAGTAGAAAATTTTCCTGTCTTTTGACCATTGAGGGCTATCACTCCAATTACGTGAGCTCAGAGAGCCCTTGAACAGCTATAGAATGTTTACAAAACGAGTTGGACTGAGAATTTTATTGTTTGAACACAGTGGCTGCATGAAAATAATTTAATGATATATCTGTCATATTGTCTAAGGAGAGATTGAATTGTATAAAAGATCTTTCACTCTAACATGGATCTGAGACAGAGTGATTAGGACCAGAAAATCAGGAAATTTGTGGAATTCATAGTTCGACATGCTTTATTTTTAGTTGTCCAAAACACTATAGGAGGCCCTGTGCTTCCATGTCTGCTGTACTTCAAAATTTTGTCCTACCCTAACTGCAAACAATTTAATTAAATGTGTATTAAATTGATCCCAGTTTTACCAAATCAGTTTCAAAAGAATGTAAAACAAATTGCAAACTGAAGTGGAACAATCTTGAAATACAATAAGCTTGTAACAGATTATTTATGAGACATACATGTTCCACCTTCAGGTTTTATGTGATGAATATTTTTCATGCAGATACATACTTGCTGCAGAAACAAATACTGTTAGGGAAGCAAAAACATACTGATATGTAAACAGGCTATGTAAATACTTTAACCACCTAAAGAGCCTTCTTACAAATGTCTCTGTTTAAGCCTTATGTACACTGGCATTTACTTCACACTTTTTTATCACTTTGGTTATTTTGGTACACTTTTACTATACTCCTGCTAAAATCTGTAGTAGTGTTCTTATGATTGGTCTCCAGTTATCAATGAAAACTAAAGCCTCATGTTGCTTTGATTGTGTCCAGGATCTCCCCCTTCTGCCAAACCCCTTCCACCTCATCAGACACTAAAGCCAGGCCCTCCTGAGGTATTTACTCTGAATGGCACATCACAAGAGTCACAAGGGAAGTTTAAGCAAGATAATTTTATGGCAAGCTTTTTATAAAGAGGTATTTGCTTCAAAGCTGTTGATGCCTGATCTATCTCTGCTGTAGCTGTCTTAGCCACACCTGTAATTTTCTGATGGAAGATTCAGCAGGAACAGCATTGGCTCCATTTCAGTGGCTGGTACAGATTTCTGTTGGTCTCCATAGTGACCAGCAAAGCCACCAAAGGCAGGGAGACTACAAGCTTATGCTGCTGCAACTATGTTATTTTTAATGGCCTTGTTGCAATACTGGCATGAACCAATGTTGGAAAAGATTCAGGGTGAGACACAATCCTGTGTAGTGAAAATACTTCAATCAAACATCTTTTGTGGTAGGGCTGTTTGTTGGCAGCACATAGATTTCAGATTTGGAGCAGTGATCATAAGCAGACAGATGTATTACATTATAGAAACTGCCATGCTTGGCACTTCAGGGTGGCGTCTATTATCTTTGTAGGAAGAAAAATCTTTCCTTTGATAAAGCTTTCTGATCCAAACTCTGTAGGAAGCTTGTTCACCTGGATTGACTGCTGCATCCTCAGCTGTTAAACTTGACAGTGCAGGGATTGCTGCATTCCCACATACAAGCACATTGGATAACTTCTCTGCCTTTAAAGTGATCTTGGCATTTATTTTGGAGACTCATTTGATTATGTGAACACAGGTGTTCTTAATGGTGCCATTCTCAGCTCTTCAAAATTCTTGTTAGTGTGTGGATTACAGAATTTCACCTTTTTCATTAAGAAATTAAAATTGTCCTGCCTAGATCCTAATAGATATTTAAGAAATCAGTCTGCGGTTCAGTAAACCCTGTTCTCCCTGTTCTGCTTAAGTAGATGCAAATCACCCTCTAGGAGCTGGCTGAGTGATCCAGTAGAGCCAATATTTGCATACCTATTTTGGGCTAAGTTACTGCTTCGTGACTGCTCTTGTCCTTGCAAGCAAGTTACTCTTTAAAAGATGTTGCATAGGAATACAAGGCTTTGTTCTTAAATTGTGAGAGCCAACTGGTTTATTAGCTTGAAAGAACACTTTAGCAACTTGATCAATTATATGGAACCCCAAAACTGGAGACTGAAACAGAATTTTCCAGAGAAAACCATGGATAAAGCTTAAAGCTTCAAAGAGAACTTCAGGTCCATATTTGTTATTGAATTGATGAGTGATATCCCAACCCACTGGAAGAGAAGGCAGCTGCATTGTGTCTAGTTTTACAAAATATATATATTCGTGTGTCTTCTTGGTAAGACATAATTTTGACCAATAAGAGATGATTCAGAATAAGGATCATTTAAATTTTGGTCTCTGTTTCCACAGTAATTACCATAGGGATACATTACAAATTGGGAAGTGCCTTGCCCAGCTGTTTAAATGAAAAAAGTGTTAAGATTGTCAATAGTTTTTCCATGCTGTGGTTATATGCAATCTCAGTTTGTTGGTTTATTTTTTCTCTTTCAAAATCCAGGTATTCCCAGGTTTACTGTAAAGAAAGGCAGGTAGCAGTTCAACTGGGCCAAAAGAATGACTTCAAGCAGTGTAACTGGACTGCCAGAGAGGACAAAGAGAGAGGGAGCAAATGTCCAGCATGACCCAAACATGTAAGGTTTCTCATACTCGCTTGGGTTTTTTTCCCCTGGAAATATTTTGTTGTGTTGTTCCCCCATTCTTCCTGATCAGACCTGCATAATTTAAACACCACTGCAGCAGACCAGGTTTGGTACTCAGCAGGGTTATGAGTGTCATAATCAGACAGTGGTTTTAAAATCTGTCAAAAAAGTTTTGGTGGCTTTTCTCCTCAGTGTTATAAAGTTGTAGTCCATGACAATTCATTGGGGACCAAGGTTTTTGCCAAAGTCTCAGAACTATATTGCAATTCAACCCAGGGAAACTTTGAGATTAGTCACCGCATCTTTTCATTTCCTTCTGTCAACACCAAGTCCCTAAGCTGCAGTTCATTTCTTACTCTTCCCATTGCTGGAGTTTCTGGGCACCAAATTCAATGGACAATTATGAGGGAAATGGGAATGCTGGGTTCCATTTTCCTTTGGGGTGTGTGTTGAAAATCATGGGCAGTAGTTTCTGTATGAAAGCACTGGATGAACAGAATTTCTGCTTTGCATTGTGTAATGTGCTGATCTTAAATACTTCTGCTTATTAAAAAAAATGAAAAGAAGAAAGAAAGATAAAGGTAGGTCACGCTTCATAGCAACCTTCTCCATTGAAGTGTCTACTCTCTAAGGTTTACCTCCAGCACACTACAGCTACCTATAAAAAAGATCCCGTTGGTGTAATTTGAAAATCTTCTTTTGAAACAACTGTAATATATGATGTTAATATGTGGGTAGCTCTAACCAGTCTCAGAGTATTTATATATTCCCAAAGTGGGTGTGATTTTGCCTAGTAGCGCTCATGGAAAGGATTTCTCATCCGGAGAGATGTGTTTGTGAGAGCAGTGCCTGAAATGAATGCCTTCCAAGTCATGACTCAAATGATAATCCTTTGCCACAAAGAATTTCTGTTGTCCTTTCCTCTCTGACCCATTTCTTGCTGAAACTTGAGTTCACAGGTTCACATGTTCACAGGTTATTATGAGTTGGAAGGAACCCACAGGATCATCTAGTCCAACTCCCAAGCAAACGCCCACCCAGGGATCAGGCCCACAAGCGTGGGACCACGAGCACCATGCCCCATCCAACCAAGCCTCCCACCAACTAGACCATGTCACTGAGCACCTCATCGAGTCTTCTCTTGAGCACCTCCAGGGATGGTGACTCCACCACCTCCCAGGGCAGACCATTCCACTGAGAGATCACTCTTTGTGTGAAAAACCTCTTCCTAACATCCAGTCTAAACCTCCCCTGGTGTAGCTTAAGACCATGCCCTCTTGTTCTGGTGTCGTCAGCCTGAGAGAAGAGATGTACACCCACCTGGCTGCAACCTCCCCTCAGGTAGTTGTAAACAGCAACGAGGTCACCTCTGAGCCTCCTCTTCTTCAGGCTGAACAACCTCAGTTTCCGTAGCTGCTCCCCATAGGGCTTGTTCTCTAGTCCCTTCATCATCCTTGTCGCCCTTCTCTGGACCCTCTCAAGCAGTTCAACATCTTTCTTAAACTGGGGAGCCCNTATGGGAAACCGTATCAAAGGCTTTGCTAAGATCCAAGTACACAACATCCACAGCCTTTTTATTGTCAACCAGGTGAGTCATCAGATCATAAAAGGAGATCAGGTTGGTCAGGCAAGACCTGCCTCTCCTAAATCCATGCTGACTAGTTCTAATGTCGTGGTCATTTTGCAGTTGCTGCATAATAGCACACAGGACTATCTGTTCCGTGACTTTGCCCAGGACTGAGGTCAGGCTGACAGGTCTGTAATTACTCAGATCATCTTTCCTGCCCTTCTTGTGGATGGGTGTCACATTAGCCAATTTCCAGTCTTGTGGTACATCGCCAGTAAGCCAGGACTGTTGGTAAATTAAGGAGAGTGGCTAAGCAAGTTCATCTGCTAGTTCTTTCATCACCCTCGGATGGATCCCATAAGCCACCATAAAATTAAATTAAATTAAACATGTGAACATGTGTGTTCATTAAATAGATATTTATACATATTCATAATGGGGTTTTGTACATGCTTCAACAATTCAAATATGTAACTGAAAACTGTGCATAAGACTTTCTAAGATCTAAGTGACTTAGATCTTTTTTTCAACAATAACATTGGCACTCATGAGCCTTTATTTCCTTGAAAGTTAATGGAGCACATGATCCTAGATCTTTGAAGCATTCACATTTGCAAAGGGATTTTTTATTGGTGCTTGTTCATATGCTATTTAAAAATGGATGACATATAAAAATGAAGAAGCAACATTAAGAATGTCTTTATCTGAGCATTTTTTGTCTGCTTTGCTGCCTCCTCCATGTATCAGTGACATAAAGAAATCTGAACTCAGCAGAGATTGGGAAGGTTCACCTGTTGGGTCTATCCTTTGGGCTGGCAGCAGATTAGATGTGAAGAGCCACAGTTTTCCTGGAATTCGATGGGAATGCTGCAGTTGTATGTTACCTTTGCTGGCATACTTGTACTTTGTCAGGTCAAAGTGATTCAGGAAGTATTATGGAGGGACTGAGAAGCAAATTTTGTTTCTGCTCTGGTAGCTTTGCTGAGAGCTCTCAAAAAGCAAGTCTGCAGAAGAGAGGTGTCTGGTGCTTTCTGGTTTTTTTCCAAACTATTGTCTCTGCTTATAGTTTCCATTTACTTTCACTGAAAAAGTATCGGGGGCACATCCCATCCTTGACTTCCATGAGAAATGTTAGCCTAAGATTTAGAAAATAAGGGTGCTGAGTTAATATATCATCCACTAACAACCAAGTTGGTTTGGGAAAAGAGAACATAAAAACCCTGTTCAAGAATACTGCTCTGTGACTTGCTCTGCAAAGTGTCCCCATTAAGTGGCAATGTGCTTTCTGTGGAGGAGTGTCAGCCCTGGAAGGTCATGCCAAGGCCAGTCCTCTGAAGGAGCTAGTCACAAATATTCTCACTGTGTGAAAGACCTATTTTCCCACAGTGTACCAGGGAAGACCAAAGCTGAGTTGGTATAAATGCAGTGTCAAATACCAGCATATTGTGCAAGTAGCAACGGCTGATAAGATTTTTGTGATGTGTCGCTTCCCCAGTTTTACAGACAGGGTTGTGGCAATGGCATAGGTCATCTTAGGATGGTTCAGGCATGTGTCTGCCTGGGGACTTTGGAGTACAGAACTGCTCTACTACTGCAGCATTGATCATGGCACCGACGTAAAAGAGATTTCGGCATAGTGCGTGCCATGTTTTCTCTCTCCCATATGGCATAAGAAGCCCACACAGCCCCTTCTGAACAGCACGAGGCTTTCCAGTGTCTGAGATATGTTTAGCATGAGCTTGATCTCCAACTAGCTACACTCTGCTTTAGTCACAGAGTAACTGAGAACAGATCAAACTCAACTGTGCATGAAGGAGTGGCAGGCTCAGCAAGTACTTTGCTCATCAAGTCCACATAAATGGAATTAAAAGGAATCATAAGCAGGATGGTGTCATGCTTCACTGTTATCTTTCTGTTAAACTTTCACAATGATTTTTCATGTTGAGGAAACCTGCCTTTGTCACTAGCTTTTGTTTTGGAAAGCATCTGAACTTGGATATTTCCTAATCAACTTCAGACAGAGAAAGAGCATGGAAGATTTTAGACCTTAAGTTAAAGGTCTGACAAAGTTACAAGCTACTGGAAACAGTGGGTATGATGGAAACTATTAGCCTGAGGTAACAATGGATAGAGTAGTAGCAACACCTATAATTATGATTTTAAGTGACAAAACAGAAAGGAAAACTACATTCCAAGGGATTTAAAAGAAACTTCTTTAAACCTAGGCTAGATTGTCCCCTCCTGTATTAAAAGCCACAGAAGGGGATTTCTGCTTGGAAACTGCTATATGGTGCTCTGCAGTCCTTTCCCAGACTGACTCATCCCTGAGGCAGAATCCCCTTCTCTGCTCTCCAAAAGGCACAGATGTTGTCTTCTGAATGGGCACATAGATGCATTAGCTATCTTGTTTCAGCTCCTGCCCTAAGAATTTTTCTTACTCCTCACCTTATCCCTACTTCCAGTTAACGTGTTTTCTTTGGAGGCACCCTTGTAGCTGTCTTGGTTTGTTGGGAACAGGTTCTGGAATGGAAAAGGGAGAGATGGAAACTATGCAGCCTTTGGCTCCTGCGCTGCACAGGTTATACAGAAAGGGAAAGGAACAGCAGTGATGGGTAAAAGTCAGATTTGGCTTGGATGCAAGGAAGGATCCACAGAGTGTGAAAAATGCTAGTATCTGGCTGCTGGTTTCCTGGTTGGTTTTCTTATATTACAATTGCCCTTCTGAGTTTGCTAAAACCCCTAAATAAAACAGCACTGTGCTATATTAACATTTTTTTTCAATCTTCATGGTATGATACATTTAATAGAACTTCTAGCAGCATGCACCGAGAAGTAGAGATTTTCTCTGAAATATGGGACCTCAGAAGAAAGTCTGTTTGTCCTAAACTGGCAAGTTGTTTCTTGACCTTTCACAGATGTTTTATGAATTTGTCATCCTGAGCCACAGAATTGCTTTTGTTAGGATGTAGAAATAGCTCTGTACTTGCAGAGCTGTTGGTGACATGACTCATGGTCCCTCTGCAAAGATTTCGACTAGTGCAATAGCTGGATAGAGGGGGGCGGGGGGTTTTTAAGTCTGTTATGGTAACAAAGGAGAGAAATTGCACTAACCTTTGCTTTGTCCCTCTCCAGTCAGCGGTAAAAGTCTTACATATATTAATAAGAAAATGAGTGATGAGCTGTAGTAAGGATTTATTACTTTACCAGCTACTTGAATTTCTCCCTTAAGATTACAGAAAGGGCAATTGGAGGTGTTTTCCTCATTCATAGGGAAGGGTGTAGGCAAAACCAGGTAAAAAACAGCAAAGCTCAAAACAACTTACGACACTGTGAAAGAATCTGCCTTCAGTCACTGAGAAGTCCTAATAAAATCATCCAGTTTATCGAGAAAACATAGTCTGGGATTTATTATCTAACAAATGTTTATTGTTTTTAAATATTCGGTGAGTGTTTTTCAGACTCATGTCCTAGAAAATTAGGAAAACATTCCTTCAAGCACTTGCTGGAACTCTCTGTGAACACTATGGAGCCACCACATCGATCCTCTCGTTATTGACAGCAGGCACCCTTTAAGATAGCCATCTGAGACATTTAATGCCTCTCTTGACTGCCCAGGTTGCAGGACAGAAATAAACAGCAGGTTCAGTCACTCTTCTGGACTTCAGAAACATGGCTTAGGAGAGTGAGTTGAGTACAAGACTGGAGGGTGGAGACATATCTTTGGACCAAAGTGCATGGTCCTCTGTTTCCAAAGGTCGCTACAGGTGCAGTGACAGTACAGCAAGGGACAGATAAGCCTCCCCGAGAGAGAAAGTTACCCTGTCCCTGCTGAGACAGACACAACTATAGTCCTTCCTGGAGTCAAAGTAGCTCTCATGCTGACAGCTCCCACCACTTTCCCAGCTGCATTCTTTTATATCATCCCTACATCTCTGTTGGCTTCCCTTTTCTCTCAGCCTGCATTTTGGTGAGGGATGCGGATATGGCAGTCTTTGCAACCTCAGGAAGAGCAAACACCTATAGCAATACGCCTAAGAAATCTTCTGGTAGCAGCCCTCCATTTTCCTAATTTTGAGCTGGGAAGGTATTTTAACTAGTTAGTGTCCCCAAAAAGAAGAAATATGTCCTCTTTTGACCTTACGTGTTACTGAGATAAGTGAATTATCATGAAGCTGATGAACTGTAAGTGAGGGCAACACTTTGCCTGAGAGCCCCTGCAACAGTGATGCACATGACATGAGGTGATTGGCTTGGCCCTCACGGTTCTGGCCAAATTTGTAGGGTTATTGTCAGAAGTTGTGCCTGATGTTGGGAAAGGCAACCTCAGATTCAGCCTATTCAAGCCCTCAGGGAGATTCAGCCTCCTGTCCCATGGTGTCTTTTTCAGAGAGACATTTCTCAGGCCTGCCCTGCTATTAGTTCCTGGGAGGACAGGAGGAAAAGAAGTGAGACAAGGGTATGAAATCAAACGAGATGAGATGTGATGTTTGTAATTACGGGGGATAGCTCTAAAAATCCAGATTGCAACATACAAATTCTGTAGCTTACATCCTTTTTTTGTATAGACGTAACTTTTAAGCTAATTCTTAAAAATCCAATACTCAATAACAACTTGCTAGTGCATCAGAGCAGCGACTAAGCTGCAAAACAGGAGGTGTGTTGTAAATGTTCAGCTACTCCCAGAAGCATGAGTGAAGAAAAGGAGCTGTTCCACAAGGAGAGTGGCACTGAGGAGGGTACAGCCATAAGCATGGAGGATGGGTTCTGGAGTGTCCCAGAGCACATCCTTTCCATGGGACCTTGGAGATGTACCGAGTGCTGCTCTTTATATTTGCTTGTAAAAACCAGAAAGAAAGGTTGGCCTGCAAGAGTCTGTTTTCCTCACTTGTTTCACTGCTCAGTGTCAGTATCAGACAAAGAGGAGGTAGTGGGGTGACACAGCTATGCAAGACAAGTGGTGTCATTGGAGGAATGTGCTGAAGGGATCACTGACCCCTGCCAGGAAATCTGTGCTTGGTACCTACTCAAGGGTGGACAATACACCAATTCAAATGGATGTTATGAACATTCATCACCTCTACTACAGTTTTCTGTCCCAGGCACTAGCTCAACTCCTGACTGTCAGAATTAAGGGTGTCCTACAAAGCTCTGTGTCTCCACAGCCACTAGTAATGGCCCACCAATGTTCAATTGGGCAAAATTTATGTGGCAAGGAGGGTGGTATGTTGGTTCTCTTACTCTGGTAGCCAAGAACATTGTATATTTTACAGTTCATTTACAGTCTCCAAGGTAACTAATGCTGAATTATGTCCTTCCACTGTGAAATCCTAGTCTTCTGGTGTCAAAATGGCAGGCCTGCTCCCAGGATGCTAATGGAATCAGACATAAACACAGTCAGCTTGCCACAATGCACATCTCTCATTTGCCTTTACAATGTCCTTATAGGGCAAAAAATAAAACCTGTTCATAGCCTGGTCCTCAGACCTTTTAAATCCTTCCAAACAGAGGCAGTGTGGCAAGAAAAGCAATGGATGTAGTAACAGCATCAACAAGCTATCAGACTCTGAGTCGTAAACTCCAGCCTCTCTGATATCTGTAGTCAGCAGATATCAGAGTGTGGTGTCGTCTCGTGGCCTTTTTGGAAGAGAGGCCTTTTGAGAGCAGAATGGACCCTATTCACCTATGCTGCCCATAAGGACTCCTCACTCTGTCCTTGGAGCCACTTGTGCAGCAGCTATACCAGATGAGCAAGGCTCCCAGGTTGGGGATCTCTGTCACCATTTTTAGTTGCATTACTATGCTATGTTCCAAATGCAGCACAGCCATGATCATTTGGGCAGCATCATGCTTGAAGGAATTCTTAATCTGGTCCAGCTAACATAAATCTCTGGGGCTTTCCCCCTTGACAAATAGTATTGCTGTGTGAATAGGCAGTTAAGAAAATATAAGAGCATCAAACAAGCCATAGGAACTGCCATGGGAGAAGAAAATCTTTCTGTTGCAAGCAAAGCAAAGATACTGTGAGGCATGTGGCAGCACTTCTTGTGGTATGTGCTCCCAACTTCCTGACTGCTGGCTACTCAAGGATGTTCTGTTCCAGTCACACTCCAGTCTGCACCTCCTGGCACTGCTTTGGTTGCACATAACATTGTCATTACAGCGACTCCTGGGATTGCAAGAATAGATGGTTGTTTTGCTGTGTTTATCAGCAAAAAGTCAGTTGAAGGCGGTTTTGTTTGTGAGTTTGGCATGCAGGTTTCATTCCTTGCAATGGGGAAAAATGGGAAGAGCCACAGTTTACCAGCAAAATATAAAAGTCGTAGGGAAAGAAACAGAAAAAAAATTATCTGATTAATTTTGCATCTGTTCTTACTTATGGACTATGTTCTTGTGTTGACTGGTTACCTCAGATTCAACAGTCAAATGTACTCCATGAATTATTTTTAACTCCAGCCTGGTAAATATCAACTATCTGCTGTTCAAACTTCCTCAGCAGATAAGTTGCCGGTCTGAAGTGAATTCATTAACGAGCAACAGTAAAAACATTTACAGGACAGGAATCATCATCAGAGGAGGGAATTAGGACATCCCAAAGTGCTAGCAAAAACACCCTGATACTTCCTCAACAGAAAAAATAGTCAGTGTGACTGTGAACTCCTGAACTCATCTGTGTCCCCTCAGCTTAGCCTCCTTGATTGTAAGCTCGAAGAAACCTCCACCAGAGCAAGCTGAAAACATCTGCTGCACAACAGAAGCATATTCACCTGCCTCTATTTTCCCAGTTGTGGGGTTTATATGAAAGCTGTCAGTGCAACTCCCTTTCAGGCAGTCTCTGCCCATCATTATGGCTCTATTGACAAAGCTTCTGCATGTCCTGCATACAAAGATATTTTGGTGACGGTCACATGGCAGGTGTGACTCTGAGGCATGGAGTCTTTTGTCTGTAATACTAAAAAGTCCACTTTAGTACAGTGGTGAGTGTCCCCACCTCTCATGAGGGACACTGGGGGTTTGATTCCCGCCAGGGAGGCAGTGGTTCTCTGTAAGAGTTGGACTCGATGATCCTTGTGGGTCCCTTCCAACTTGGAATATTCTGTGAGAAACTTCCTTCATGCTCAAAAGCTTCCTGCAAATCAAAATAGACAGTCCCAGAGACATGGCCCTTTTCATAGTCTAAATGTTCTGTAGCATGCTTTTGTAATTAGATGGTAAAGAAAAACAAATGATTCCTTCCTTCTCACTCATATGGTTCTCCTTAGAGCCACTTTCTTTCCACTATCTCTACTACTTCTTCCCTTGATCCAAAACAAAGAAACATTCCTCATTTTTCTTGTGACATCATTTCCAAGAGTACTGCCTTCTTTGAGAATATTCCCATATTTCAGACTCAAGGGATGGACTAGCTCAGTGAGACCTTTCAAAGGGATTTTTTTTCCAAAACAAAGAGCAGCACTTGAGTTGTTCTTTGCACTTGCATCTGTCAGAAGGTTTTGCAAGGCCCCAAGAGGTGTGACAGCATGTCAGGTGCCTCATGGAGCCAGGGGTTTTACAGTCAACCCTCTTGCACTTCGCGCCTCCCATATTGCGGCTTCAGATCTTAGCAGCGTGATTTTTTAGCGATGGAGACCCCTTTTCCCAACTGCACATGTGTGACCTGCTGCCGCGTGCCCGCGCCCCTGTGGTGGCAGAGCTGCTCTCCCAGAGCCGCTGCTCTGCAGTTTTGAAACTGTGTCCCTGGCCGAGCCGAAAAGAGGTTTTTCCCAGCGTGGGGTGGCTGCGGGCACCAGGAAGGGCCGATACAACCACTGATACACAGCAACACAGTGCTGAAACAGCACCAGGGGCCACATGAGGGTGCAGGGCAAATTTGCATATTAATGAGCTGCCGTTCAACGCGGAAATAGGGCTTTGCGGAGCTCAATTAAGACCGTAGGTCTGTGATATAGGAGACCCGACTGTATTTGCATCTTGGAACAAGTGTGATGGTACCAATTCTGAGTCACTTCCTTTGCTCACCCTGCCATCTCAACTATGTTTAACAGGGACATTATCAAGTCTTTTTCTGTTTTTCTTGGGGCAAAAATACTGCTGAAGATCCTAACAGAGAAATGTTTCCCAATTACCTTAGGTGGGTCCAGTGGTTCAGAGTTGGTTCCCGAGATGATGTTTTTCTCAAAATTAGGTTTGTTTAAAAATGAATGGTTTAAGGTCTGTTACCTAAATCCTTTGGGAGAATCCACTCCTATAATCAATAAGAAAGCTGGGCCAGAACTAAAAAATAGGAGTGGAACTGTGCATGTAAATGTAAGAAAAGGAGGAATGAGTGGAAAAGCAGAATGAACAACTTTTACTAAAGGACAAAATTTCTTTTTTGCTGAGAAAACCCTGACAGGTGGGATAGATGTGCTTAGACTCAGCCACACATATGGTTATCTGGCCTTTCACACAGATGGAAGTGGAGCAGGATGGCAGGGCTGTCCTTGCACTTTTGCAAGGTTGCTGCTCTGTATAGCTGGGTAGGAGGAAAATCTCACCCAACAATGAGTTATGGGCAGAGGTGTCATTCCTGACTTGGCGTACTTGGATCTGGAGGCGTAGGGTGCAAAAGCAGCCTGAAAGGAAACTGTTTAGACCTGTGAGTGAAGTGGTTCAGGGCTTCCTGTGGATAAGAAATAAGGTCTTGAATATGTTTTTTACATAGAGAGGGTTACTCTGATGAAGTCTCAGTCCACCTCCTGCTCTCCTTCTGCCTTGAATAGCCAAGATCCTGAATTTCAGTTGGTTGGATCAAAAGGGATAAATCCAGTCACAGTGATGCAGGTAAATATTGAGTCACCTGAAGCAGCAGAGCCAGAGCTATGCTGTGCCACATTTTTTTTCTCCATCTTGAAGCACATTATTAGAGACTGGGATGATGATGTAGTCTCTATCATATCTTTGGAAACTGCTATAATCTTTTATACATTGGTATTACCTCTTCTACTCCCAGATCTGCACGCTTTGTCAGGTGCTGGTGTTCTTTAAACTGAAATATTACCCTACCACAGGATTTTTTGACAGGTTTTTGCTGCTAATAGGTCAGAAGTTACGGAAACTTGGTTAAGTGCTAGGATTTTACATAAAATGCCTGTTCTTACTTAAAAAGTACATGATTTGTACATAATAAAATATAGGAAAATAAATGGGTATGGGGATAGTGCAGGGAAATTCTTTGAGCCAGGAAGAGCAATTATCCATTACATTTTCAAGGGATCTATATGAAGATACAGTCTTATCTGGAGACACAGAGGTAATATGGAGGGCTCATTCAAAATGAAAGCAGCTAACATGAAAAAACCGATTTTGATTAGCCAAAATTTTATGTTTGGAAATTTACATCATTCCTTAATCTTGTTCCATAAAACCGTACTGCCATACATAAGTGTTTAACATCACATTTGTAGGAATTTGATCCAATTTAACACATAGTAAATTAGTTACATGAAGGTTGCTTGTTTTATACTACTCTGTCTGTTCCCAATACTCTGCCTGTTTGACATTCCACTCTGCCCACATGTTCCATCCCTGACATATAAAAATATAAATTTGAGATGAGAAGATTAGGACCACCCAGAAATTTCTGCCTTTTTTCTTTCTTTTCACAAGAATCCTTTTTTTTACAAGCTTCCAAATAAGTTAAGAAAAAAGAAAGATAGTAAAAACTCATTTGCAGATGATATGGAATATGTATGCACATGGATTTGCAGCATAAGTCTCTCTCTGTGTCAAGTTACAAAGTTCATGTCATATTTTCAGGGTCAGGTCAAAGTGAAGAGCAACAGATTTGTTTTTAAGACAGCAATCTTGTCACTGAGAAGTAGAGAAAACTTTCCCAGGTTATCAAAGTATATTTTTAACCAGCTGACTTAGGGAGCTAATATTAATTTTGGGGGGATTTGGGTAGATATGAAAGGATTTAATCCCAGTACAGTTAATCCTCCCAAGAGCTAATTTAAATGAAGACTGATCTGTCAATTACAGCATTGCTTCACTACGCAGTAGAACTTCTGAATTACTGAGGCTTATTTTAGCTTGAAAATTTGTTAAAGTACTCTGTTACTAGTAGTTCAAATAGAATGGAAACAAATAACTGAATTGAGAAAGAAGACAGGTTTGGTTTTTTTCTCTCCTCTCACTGTGGATGGATTCTTTTGACTTCAATTGTAATTGGGGAGCTTGCTCAAGGGTGGGTCTTGGTGGTAGTTTTGTATTATTTGGTAAAAATACAGATTCAAAGCAAAGAAAATTATCTTTGAATCTGTCAATTTATAGAACCTGGCTTTTAAGCTGACAGAAAAAGAAATCTAGATGTCTAGTGTCAGTATTTTTCTCCTAAAATCAATTTGTTCTTCTAAAATCAATTTTAGCTTTTAGACCTGAAGAACATTTTGAAGAGCCTACGACTTCCTGCCCTCCCAAAATTAAACATATCATATCATGCTGACCAAAACAGCCTGACCAACAATGAAACATTTTGACTTTTAATTTCTATGTCAAAACTTGATATTTCGTTTCAGGTTACTCTAGAACAACATCTTTGACCTGAGGGTTCACATATCAGCTCCAAGGGTTATTCATGCAACGCTTCTCTGGGAGTCTGGCCTCTGAGAAGAGGTCTTGGTAAAAGCTGACCTGTGGAACTGATCCAACTGATCACAGAAAACATTCAGTTATGAAAAACATCCTCCTTATATCCAAACTGAGTTAAAATTCATGTCTTCCGAGTCTCATTCGATGCAATAGATCAGACCTTATAGTGCTAACCTAGCAGTGTTTCATTAGCATTCGAGAAGACAATGACATAGGCAGCTGCCTTAAAATGCCAGAAGTTTTGCACTCTCTAATAAATACAGCTCAGCCTTGGCTGATTAAATGTGGAAGTAATTTATCCAGTTGAAATGCTCGGTCTTTTGCCAAGATTTTTGTGTCTCTCTGTGTGCTGGATTGATCAAGAGTATAAGGCATGCTAAGATGGGAATCTTCGCTAGATTTGGGATAATGTTTCTCACTTGTGACTCCTACCTGTTCCCCTAGACTGCTGCCACTCAGTGTAAGGACATTTTCAAAAGAGAAGAGCAAGGTGCAGAGTTTCCTTCTAAATCTGTTGATGTGTTCAGCCTTCTGAGTCTTTATCGTCTTCTGCTTCTGCATCGTCCTTTGTAGCATTCATTTTCTCTGAAAAAAACCCTGGCCGCCACACTTCATTTCTCCTTGGTCAGCTCCCCATTGGGCATTTATCAAATTCACCTTCAAAGCAGAGTTAAGGTTCATGGTGATTTCAGGAAGTGCTGGAGCAGATTTTTGTGCTGTACTACCCCATTTGTTTTATGGTGGCAGGTTATTCTGGGTCATTGCACTTTTCTGTCTCTGAAGACTTTTGAAAGATGCCTGCCTCCCTCTGAGTATCTGTTCTCTCCTTTCCTCCCCATGCCCCATTGGCACCTAAAGGTCTCAAAAATGTACCTAAACCATTGCTCAGGGACAGGGAGCATTTTCTCCTCTGCCTGTCTGGCTGTGTAGCAGAGAAGGGACTGGAATGCACAAGAGCCATTGAGCTCTCTGGGGAGTAATTGCTGCAGGCACCAGGAAATTTTTGCTTGCTAATATGAAGCAGCAGGTTGGTAATGGCTGCAAACTGGACAAAAGCAATCCTTTGGATCCCAGTGAATAAGATTACCAGAGAAAGCTAATGAAATTTTCCCTACAACCTTGGATAGATGAACACCATGCTCTCCACTGAACAGATCAGAGCTTCACTATGGGATGAAAGCACAGCATCTCTTGTGTGAAAAATTTGGGCATTCAGTCACTACTCATAGCCTTGCAGGGCAGTGCTCATCTTGGGGCACAACAGGGTTCTCTTTGAGGCCATCAGGAGTTTGATGGTAAGAGCAGGCATTATTCAAATTTGTTCTGTGTGTCCCTCAGTCAAATGCACCCTTCTAGCCAAATTCTTGCTATTTGTGTGCAAGAATGTGAAATTTGCTATGTCAGTCCTTTTTTCCCCCCCTTTTCCTCCTCCAAATTTATTTGTCTTTTCTGAAGTTTAATGTACTGTAGCCAGTTTAATAAAATATGACAGTAAAGATCCACACTTGTCTACGCTATAATTCAGTGCTTTTACTTAGCACTAGAAACTTCCTGTGGCTCCTAGACAGATAAAGGAGAGAGTAGCTCCAGAGCCAAAGGCATAAATCTGTATTATCCAGTATTTTAAATTTTTTTTTGCTAGGAATAATTGCCAAAACCACCACTGCTGATAAAAACAACTTTAATGTTTATACCAATATAAAACATTGCTAGTAAGAGATTTTGTTATACAGAAACAAGCAAGGTTGGTTTTCTTTACTTTATTCCACTTCCTTCAAGACCCTTTAGATAATTTGGGTACGGAGGCTAAGAAAAGCTGGGAACATTACTTTCCCTTTAATCCTTAGATCTCTCAGCTGACTCTACATTTTGTTTTCATGCTGAAAAATATTTTCCTGGCAGGTTGAGAATGATTTTTCCATTAATCTTTTCTTTTGAGCCAAGATACATTTTTTCACAGAGATCTGATATGACATAATACTGTACTTGGAATTTCACACTAAAGAGAATGGAAAAACATTCTCAATTCTCACCACAGCAAGTACTTGCAACTGGGCTACAAATGCCACAGCAAATTCAGGAAGCCAAAAGAGCAATTTAGAAAGAGGATAGGGAGGGAATATGGGGCATAATGGTTTCCTATGGGGAGGAGAGCTCTGAAATGTCCTGCAAATTATTAAGGCCTTTCAAAGATAAACTGTAGTGGCACAAGTCAACAATTATCCTGCTTGAAAGTTACCTCGCCAAGTCAAAATCCTATTAATTAAAAAAAAAAGGCACATCAGAGGAGAATCTCAAAGTGTAAATCTGAGGAGCAATAGAAATGTTTCAGATTAATGCAATTCAAAGCAGAACAGAAACTGTTTCTGCAATTAAATACATATGTACATGATCTTGGATTTATGAAAGTTGATAGAATCCACCCATCTCCCCATTTTTGGCTTATCGATGTTTTCTTTCAACATTTGAAGTGTTTTCTTCAAAGGCCAAAGCTGGAGCCTTTCCAGGCAGTTTAATTGTCCAGATGTGGGGTGGATTTCCTTAGTACTTGCAGAATGAGGAAGACACAATGGTTTTTGCTTGTAGGCCAGTGAAAAGGAGAGAAATATTTTCAAATTCTGACTTGATTTTTAAAAAGGACTTACTGGAATATGTCTTAAAAATTCACAGACCTCAACAGACAAATACATATGTCTTGGTATGCATCTCATCATGGTTTGCACTGAATTTATCTGTGACTGCCTCTGCAGCCATTGTGTGTCGGTTTTGTACCCATGGTAAGGCACAGTGAACAAACTATTCAAAGGACTTTCATTAGAGTACTACATGGCTGCACTTCCCCTTAAGCCTAGTACAGCTCTAGATTGTGTTTCTTGATACTAGAAATCTCCAAACAATACTGAAGTGGGAGACAGATTCAACAAAAAAGATTGTTCTATCAAACGTTTTTCCAATACAAGAAGATTCCTAGGTTGCATTGCAATACACCACAGGTGGTGCTTACCTGAAGTGCAGTTGCCCAAGCACTCCCGTAGTTTCTGTGGCTATCAAATTTGTCATCTTCCAAAAGTAAATGGAAGATGTAGTGCATTTAGTGTACTCATGCCACATTGTGTTTGCAGTATCCCTGAGGTATCACACCCATGTAGGAAGGGGCCGGGAAAGGCAGGCATTGCTTATCTTTTTTACAGTACTCTGGTGGTATCCAACCTACTAGCAAGACTTATTTTGTGTAGAGCAATATTGACTAAAACAATATTCTGAAAATCCTCTAGTCACAGGATCTGGCGTTATTTTGATTGGTTTGAATTTTCAACTTTACTTGGTTCAGCTCCCAAGGAAAGACTAGACAGCCCTAAATGTCAATCCCTTCCATTTAGCCCTGACACATATTGAGGCAGCCAGGGAGGTGCTGGTGACTTCCCAGTGGAATGGCACCTTGCTTACACAGGTATGGCATGAGATTGCTTAGTCACGTCACTGACTGCTACCAAAGGAGACATCTGGAAGAGTGTTTACATGGGAGACTCTACCATAAGGAATTTTTTTGAGTTAGTCAGTCTTGACTATACTGTGGAAATACAGAAATTATTGGTTTGTGCTCTATAGCAACCTGCAGCATTTTATAGCGATGGTGTAGAGGAAAAGTTGTGAGCCATAACAGCTGTTCTTCTTTCAAAACACCCACTGCTGGGTGAGTCATTTCAGGTGTTGAAGGGCTGGGAGCTGTGTAACTGCAAGCAAATGTGTCTGCTGTGTGCAGTGCCTTTGAATGATGCTAGCCTGTAGAGAATATGCATTGGGTCACACTCTTCATCTTATGCTGGAGCCCTATGCACTGTTTCCTTCTCCTGAGAAATTCATGCTCACAGCAGGGAAATTGCTGTAAATGCTCCATCTGTACCATCCAAGGCAGAGCTCAGTTAAGCTCCCTCACCTACGTCAGCTGAGAGAGACACTTCCTACATATGAGTAATAAATACGTTTTTCGTCCATTAAAAATCCTAACAAATCTCAGCCCCTTTGCTATATGTCCTGTGTTCCATTACAGGATTCCTGTGCTTTACTTGTACAACTTTCTGCTGAACTGTTTCTGAGAATTGAAAGTGTGGAAACAAATAGAAAAGTTATACGTGAGGGAAAACCTACTGCCTGTGTCTGAAATCAGTTCCCAAGCCTGTGGCTGGCTAAGCCTCACCCTAATGTTATTGTGTGGTTATGGATTTTGGATGTTCTCTTTGCTGGAATCAATAACACCAAAATGCACATGTTCTGCAGATCTGCTAAGAGAAAAAACAAATGCTGCTGAATGCAAAAATCAAAACAGGGAGCCTCTTTTTGGCAAAATCTAGCAGGCTCCATCAGGGTTTGAGCAGGTAGGAAAAGGCTGCAGAACTTGTGTAACATTTCAGCCCATAATAAAGCCATATCACACAGAAATAGTAGAAAATGACACAAATATTCCTCTGTAGTAATTTTTCTTTCCACTTCTTTCTGTCCTCTCTCCTCAAACCTTTCAATTTTCCTTTTTCCGTTCAGCTTTATATCTGTTTCAGGCTAATTTTATTTTCCATCTGGGAAGAACGCAAATGATTCTGCTTTGTTCACTGCAAGAGCTAGCACTCTGCTGGGAGTGATCATGGAGCAGTCTAAGCAACATGCATGCATGGCTAGGTGTTGTCATAAAGTTGATTATAAGCCCTTTGGTTTCAGAAGGAATTTTTAGCTGAGCTATAAAACAGAGGCTGTGTCTATTTATGCTCCTTAAAAATCTTTCACCATGACCCACTTACCCAGATCAAATATCAATACTTATTTTCCACGATCTCATTTTAAATCATATGAGAGTGTGTTACAAGCTACATTTGACTTTAGGAATGCCAACATTGCAGTGGCAAGTGACGAAATACCCAGTACATAAAATATTTCTGTTAACAGAATAGTACTATGCCATCCTTTTCTGCATTAGCAGCTCTCTAGCAAATGTACTTCTGCGGTAGGAAAATGTAGTGGCTAGCAACAGGCAGATACGAAGTGGAGGACTTTTCCTCCCATTTGCATCTGTTCTTCAGCCCAGCTTTGTAAAGGGGCTTTGGGACCATTCATGCCTTTCAGTATTATGTCTGCTTCCAGATCCATTTTCTATCAATTCATGTTGACTGGCACTTCAGCACCTGTGCCCTGCCTTACCAGTCTGTAAATTCCCTGTGACCATAACCTGTATTTATCCAGCTGTGACAAACTGATTTCATCCCAGGAGCCAAGCAATGTTTTCTAACACCCCTGCAAAACCTACATGCAGGTGTTGGATACTGCAGACCTGGCCCATCTTCCCTCTCTCTCTTCAGGACCAAGAGGCTGAAATACCTCTTGAATGTCTGTGCCAGACTTTCCCTAGGCTAAGGGATGCCCTCTGGGGTCCTGGACAGGGCATGGGGATTCTGCTTTTTCTTATTTTCCCTGGTAGCAGAGATGGATGTCTTAGGACCATTTCCACAACTGAATCCCTCCATGTAGGGGAGTAGCTGTAGAAGAACCACTCCCTGTGGAAGTCACAGCTGTTGTAAGTGCTTTTGAAATGTCTTTCTCCCCAGTGTACATGACCACCACAATTTGGCTATTGGTATTTTCTCTTCTTTCTTCTGTCTTCCTTCTGGCCTTGTTCCTTGGCAACTCCTGTACATTTATCCTTCTGACATGAATGAATGGAGATAATTACTATGGGGAAAATAGACAGTGAGCTATTAATTTAGTGGATCATTTCTTTGCTCTGTTCAATTTGTCTAGTTGATGCAATCTGATTTGGTTCTCCCTTTCCACAACAAAAGCAACAGTCTTAGTGCTCAGGTGGTTTGCACTGCCTTTATTTCATAGCTGCTGTTACCAGCAAGTCTGGTGCTTTTAGGATTTGCTGGCATGACACTTCATTGTCACAAAAAGCATTTGTTTCTTCCAAAGTTCACATGAGTATTTGGAAGTCATGCATGTAAAGTCTTTAGCTGACATGAATACTGTCAACTGGGCCAGCAGAGGAAATGTGGGAAGTCTCAAATTAATGAAATTGGGCTGACATTTTGGTGCAGAGACCCGAGTCATACAAATTATCTCACAGTTTGGTAATAATGAAGACCAGTGCAATTTGTCTCCTGTTGGTCTGTTTGTTTGGAGTTTTTGATCTGCCGTATTTTTCAATAAAATGTTGGGCCCTTGTTGCCAGAATGGGATATTTGAAGAAGTTGAGATACTGAAAAGTCGTTTGGGGTAAGATGACCCTCCAGGTAGCTTCTGCATTTGAATTCACAGACTCATCAGAGAGATGAGAACTTCTACAGTTTCTCACCCCAAAGACTTCTCAAACTTTGAGGCTGGTCATCATCTCAACTTCTAGCTGACCTAGATACACAAACATGTACATGTGCGCAAATGTGCACACGCATGCACCTGTGCAGATGTGGTCTGGAATATGTGATTCAATGCCTGTGACTTGTCCCTCACATCTCCTTGCCTATTCCTTACAGCAGTTCAGCTAGTGGATTGTGCCTTCCTGGGAGACTCAAAATAGCTTTTTCAGCTACTGTCATCCAACAGGTTCCCTAGATTTCTAAATTTGCTGTACCTACAGGAACATGATTTAATTTCAGAAGGACAACCGTAAGATCCTGGGTTTCTTTGTTGTTCTAGGAAAAGCCATTCACCAGGGCTCCTTTTCTTTCTGTATTCAGCTCTGTTTAAAATTAGGGTTTTGATTTAGGGTATTGTACAAATGAATATCTGCCTTTGTATCTGCAGAGTCTTTAACTGGTTTCTCGCACAAACTTCAGAGAAGGGATGGCTTTCTTTAGGCACTTGCCACCTGTATCCCTGCTCAATACTTGTGCCTGAAGGAGTCCACTTCTTTGAAGTGATGCTCTGGGACAGTGTTGGCACCCTGTTCTGTGTGGCCATGATTCACCAAACTTACAGGCATGTGCTGCATTTGAAATCTGGGTGTACCGTGATGCACAGTGGATGTGATCATATGGCAAACCCTGCATTGGCTATAGCAAGCCTCACTTCTGGAGTAGCGTGCAAGACTTCCAGACTATCTGCTTACAAGTCATACATAGCTTAGTATCATGCCAAGGCAATTCAGCAGGCAGCTAAAATGGATGCTGTACTTAGCAGCATGACCTAGATATTAGGGTAGTGTGTTATTGGTAGGATGGATGTTGGTAGCAGGACGACAACAGGTGAAGTAACAGGTTAGGTAACAGGTGATAGGTTGGATCTAATGATCTCTACGATCTTTTCCAACCTTTGTGATTCTGTGAAATATCTACATGCTGGGCCATATGAAGATCAGGTGACTTTCAAGGCAACTTCTTTCCTAGGCGTTGCATACAACCCAGAAGGCAGCTCATATTTGCAGTCTTCAACCTTCTTAAAAGGCCTCTTCATCCATTGTTGCATGAATTTAAATCCTTGTCATGAATTTTTTCCAGGCTGAGTGCTTCCTAATACCATGCATGCAGGGCTCACAACCCCAACACAAGCCTGTTCCAATGGCTTCTGCTCTGTTTTAGTGAGTCAGCTCCCACAGCTCCTGGTACCATCTCTATGAAATAGACAGATACTACAGAAACAGCAAAGTGTGAATGCTCAAGAAACAGCACTACATATTTTTCTCAACATGAACTTATTTCCAGAGTCTCTTACATGCTGCTTGGATTTGATTTAATATAACTGGCTGTGTCATTTGCACATGCATTTTGACAGGGAAATACCAACTGATATACATTCAAAGGGCTATGGAGACCACTCCAAGCCAATGAGAGTTAGGCACTAGACATCTCTGCTGACTTGGACTATTAAGAATGTAACACACAATTAACAGTGGGGAATGAGTGGCTGGAGAGTGGTGAAATGGAAAGGGATTTAGGAGTAATGATGGACAGGAAACTTAATATAAGCCAGCAGTGTGCCCAGGTGGCTAAGAGGGCCAATGGCATCCTGGCCTGTATCAGGAACNATACCTATAGGCCCTTCTTGAAGACGTGGCTCCGTTGCCAAAGAGGTTCATTCACCTCACAGCCACTTAGGAGATATATTTTACGCTACATTTCGGTGCCTGAGAGGATTTAGGGTCTCCCCAGTAGTGGGGAGACGGTGGTACTGGGCCGTCCCCGGTGCTGGTCCTGGCAGCCTTCGCACAGCCGGACCGACGCTGTTCTGCTGCTCCCCTCTGCTGTTCAGCGTGGAAACAGCAGGCTCCCAGCCGAGCATCCAAAACATTTTCCCTTTAGTAGCTGGTTTTCGTCTTTCTTTGGCCAGGTGTGGGAGGGGCGGGGGAGGGGAAGGGAGCCGAGCTGGCGCTGGATGTGTTTATTGTGCTTGGCAGCCGGCTGCAAATGCAAAAGGAAATACACTCCTGATTTCCTACGCACTGTAATTCTCCTTTCTGACCTTTTTTATAGATGGGGAAGAAGAAAGATAATTTACTGGAAAAGCAAAATAAATATGACATGGAACCAGAACTGTGTCAGAAGAGATACTGGCTAAATGTGCAGCACATGGTGGTGGGCTGAGGCAAAGCAGCTTTAAATATTAAAAGTCAAGGTCAAATGAAGGCTGTGGTTCAAGTTCAGATTTCAAATATTAACACATTAACACATCTTGCTTTCTCAGAATGTCAGTTCCTTTTAAATAGGAATCTTTGCATAGGGCCTTTGTTGTATTGATTGGACTGTATATAAAAAAATTGGGCACCACTCTCTCCTCCTAAAGGTCCCTTTCAAATGTGTTAGCTTTGAAATTTCAGATTGCAGTTTAATTCAAATAGCAAGAATAGTAAAGGAAATGGCACTGCAACATTAGATAATTAGAAATGATAAAATGATACCACACCCTCAGAATTTTCAAGCCCGGCAGTTTAAGTAATCATTGCTTATAATAGAATTAATCACCTAGATTGTATTGACTTGTATTTCTTTCTTCAAATCACAACCTGATGCTAAAGCATTCTTTATATGTAAAAAAGAAAGAAACAAACTGAGTGTCCACCCATTTTTCTCTGTGGTCCTCATATGAGTAAACAAAACACAGCTTGGAGAGAGGACAGACATTGCTTGCTGTCTTAATTTTTTCTCTCTTTATGCCATAACTTACTGCATTTTTCTAAAGCCTAATTAGCATCTTCAAGTTCTGCACAGTGGCCCAGCATTTCTGCAATTCCTGGCTACCTCCACTCCTCCTTTCACTTTGTCAGGGGTGATGTCAATGAACTTGAGGGGACTCAAATATAAAAAGTTGTTACATCCCCTGGATTAAAACTCTTCAGGAGGGTTGTAAATGATGTGATGGCATTTGAACTTTGCTTACCTGTAAATGCCCAAGACGGAGAGGGTTGCAGAAGGCCTTGCTAGTCTGACATTCCCTCATGAAAAGCAGCACATTCCAGTCATGAACAAATAAATACAGTGAAATAAAAGGTCTCCTTCTTCAACTGCTGAGTCAGACAGCAGTGTGCAGGCAGGCGAGATGCTAATTTTCTGTGTCTTTTGTGGCTACCTGGTCCATTTAGTATTTTTTCCAGGATTGAGAGAAAAAAAGGTTGAGATTGCAGGAGGAGCTGTGGAAGGACATGGATTTCCATGTGGATTGTCACACTGAGGTTCATGCTTCACAGAGAGAAAGAAGCTGATTTGAGCCTGGTCTAATCCCTGCATTAAGCCCACATTTTAAACCGAAGTGGCTGCACTATGACTTTGTTTAGCTCCTTTGAAAAAAAGTGAAATCACTTAAACTGAACTAATTTGACTCCAGATAGGAGCATCCCTATGGTAATTTATTGCAGTTTAATGTGTAGATGTGGCACTTCAAGACATGATTTTGTGTTGGACTTGGCAGTTTTGATTTAACAACTTGACTTGATAATATTAAAGGCTTTTTCCAACCTAAAGTGTTCCATGGTTCTGTAAGTGAATCCTCTGCAGTTTCACATCTTTGATAAATTTAGATGGATTTTCCCATATAGCCTGACATCCCCAAGCCCTACTTTGGCAGACCTAGGGGACATTTTGCTTCTTGAGGACCCAGAAAGGCTTTCCAATACATTTAGTAGAAGAGGAGCTTAATGTAAACAATCAGTAAAGCAAAGAGTTAATAACAGTATGGCCACAGTCTGTAAGAAATGGTATTTTGTACTCCCAGGTTTCAGATATTCCATTATTTGTAACGCAGAGCAAAGATCAGACTCAGATCTGCTGTTTGAAAACAGATTGCTGGAAGCCGTGTGAGCAGAGAGTGCCAGACCTCTATTAATTAATGTAGGCTGTCTTTGTGACGAGTTTCAGTCAATGTCAAAAACTGTGCCTGGTAACTGCATGTATTGAAAATGGAGGATGCAGCCTCCCTTTCCTTCTCGAATCATAACACTATCTTGAAGTGAGTATAGCAGGGGTTGTTTGCATTTGTTTTCAGGCTTCTGAATTTCCTACGTTCAAGCTTTTCTGAATTGCAGATCAAAAGAGAGGTATTTCCAGTAAAAGCTTTGTAATCTCATGATTTCAAGAGCAGAAGCTTTAAGTAAATCCCAAAATTTCATGTGAAAATTGCAGTTCTGAAGCTGCCTGCATTCTAAACAAGCCTGCACAATAAGGAATGATAGGTTATCATTCCTTATTATCTATCTAGCCCTGAGAGGGGCTGTAAAACCCCTAGAAATGGTGGCATTTCCATTTATTTCCATGTTCAGCTCACAAAACATACTCATGACATGAAAATGCCATAGAAATGCAATGTAATTACCATAATTATGTAACTCCTTAGCATCCAGGAGTAGAATGAACAGTTTGAGTGGTGCCTATGAGAAAAGCAGAATACAGTTCTGTAAGCTTGGCATTTTTTATCTCTTAAGTAACCTCAGATAAAATTGAACTGGCTTAGTCAGTGAAGCGGGAGGAGGGGGCAGAAATCAAGTTCTTATAATCTTCACTGTGATGATAATACATGTGTTACTTCATTTAAATAAAATCTCTGAACAGCACCTGGAGTTTCACAGAGAAATCCTGCACTGGGGATTTGTATGCAGCACGCTTGCATATGAAATGTCAAAATTGCATGGACAAGGACAGCAGTGAAATTTAAAAGGTGATGGATAAGACAGATGGCTGAGCAGAAGCAGTCTGCATTGCCATGGAGAAAAGCCTGGTGCCATACTCGGCAATCAGTGCATGAGCTTGCAAGAGTCTGGCTGCTATGGAAGCATCTGAGCCAACCCTGGGTGTTGCAATATGCCAGTTTTCCAAGAAACAGATTGATGTACAGTGTGTACTATTTTTTATTTTCTTGAGGGAGGAGGGGAGAACTATGTATGGACTTGGGGCTGTCATTTGGCTTTAAAGTTCATCTTATCAATGCATTTATTTACACCTAGGAAGATTTCATTGAATTAGAAATGATATTGAGAATACTGACTTAACTTCCTTGGAAATTATTTCCCCCTTCCCCCTCGGGAGAGCAGAAAATCACTGTTTATTTCTAGTCACTATTCTGTATTTAATCTGTGTGAAAAGTCCCGTGTTCCTTCCTTGAGACTGATAAGAGTGTTGGTGCCTGATTTTCAAGGATTTTTTTTGTAGGCTTGCCTTTTTTAAGGGACTGCACTCCTGAGAGGTATGTGCAAAAGCCAGTTAGAGCTCATGCCCACACTGTGAAGAAATTCCCCTTGGGTCGGGCTCAAGGCTGCTTCTGATTGTAACCAGGACTGGAAGGGAACCCAGAGATATCAGGGTTTGGAGTAATTCCTAAGCAACATAGGGAACCAGGATTGAAAGAAAGTGAGAATATTCCCTGAAAGGAAGCATGAAAACTATCTACCTTCCAGGGCTGAAATTCTCCTGAAATACTATAAAGAGCTACTGGAGAGAGTTTAAACAGTGACTCAGTCTGTATCTGCAAGCAGTGGGTGCCAAAATAAAGATAGTTAAGTTAAACTAGTCTAATTTCTAACCATTGTTTTTTTCTAAAGCATTTGATGATTGTGAATGTTTTCACTTAATTTAAGAGAATGCAGCTAGATGTGAAACTGTATTATGGGCATTTGAGTGGCAGTGGAAGCACATGAAATGTGAGCAATATGTTTGTAAGTGGCAAACCAAAAGGATGGCAAAAGCACAGACAAGAAAATGACTGGCCCGCTTGGCCAACACTGTAATTTTGGGAAAACGCTGAACTCTTGGTAGGAGACTAGGCTGAGTTTGTAGAGCAAAATACTCAGTAAAAGCTAACCCCCTGACAAGATAATCAAAACATAGGCTGAGAGGAAAGTCCCCAGCTGTAGTAAAGCTCACAGCCAGTGGGCAGTTCTCTGAGACCTCATGTCTGGAGCAACCAAGGGCAGACCCAAGTGGTGTGAGTCTCTGACAGACTATGCAAACAACATGAGCTGTACAGACTGTGCAAAATCCCACCCCGGCAATACCATGCATTTGGGGACCAATACTTCCATGGCTTGTGGTCCCTTGGAAGAGACAGCAAGCTCGAGGGAATGATAATAGTGCTATGGGTGACAAAGAAGTCTCAGCACAGCAGTGTATGGAGCAAATGCCAGCAGATGGGATGGGAATTCATTTTCAGTTGGTGGGAGTATGCAAGCTAGAGTGGTTTCAGAAGCAGGGATCTTACAGTACTGGATGAGAATCTATACATGGGGAAAAATCAAATTATATTGTAGTGGGGAAAGTTCCCCTAAGAGCCTGATATGTAGCTAGTATCAGTTCTGATGGCATATAGGAGGGGAAAAGGCCATATGCTAGAGAAATGGGGGCGGAAATGACATAAACAGCAGCTCAGCAGTACTCCCTTATGTTGGTTGGGTCTAGACCATAACAGCTGAGGTCACTCCAGTTCAATTTGTGGACTGCAGGAAGTTGAATCTTTCCCGAACCCTGAATCTTAGCTGTTCTCCAGGGAGCAGATGCTGCAGAGGGAAGACACTGTGTTTAAGAATGTCTCTCTTCCATTGTTTTACAAAGGAGATAAGACTTTGCCTATGAGCAGTCTGAGTCTTGGCTGTGGACTCTGGCTTTAGGAGACCCTTATTTCAAGAAGAGATGAAGAGAAGGGTGACCTTTTTCCTTTTCAGCCTTTTCTTTCCTGACATAGGACCACATACAAATCCAATGGATTTTTTTCTGGAAGAAAGACAGACAAGACAGAAGAAGGTGCATCCCCTTTGGAGGAGGGGGAGATGTTGGCTCAGAGAGCCCTTAGTGCCCAAATCTGGCCATTGTCTGCAATTCTCCCATTGGGACCTCTAGAAACATACAGCTTCAATAGGGATACTTATGCTCCATTTAAAAGTGTGGAAAAGAGAGCTGAGAGAAAAATTAATTACAAATGAGATGCAATCATGCAATAATAAAACTTCAGTGTCATTTAATTTCTGTGTAAACAGAGCATGGTTTTGTTCTCATGGTTAGCAGGGGATGGATTCAGGAAGCCGTATTAAGTTCTTGGCACTGTTTCTGATTCACTTAGTGGCCTTCAGGAAATTACTTAATTGTGGGGTCTTGCGAATTCTGAGCACATGCTGGGGAGTATTTCTTTCCTCTAAAGCAAAGGGGAGTTTCTGGAGCAGAACAAGAGCTCAGCACCTCAGAGGATCAAGATGTGCTCATTGAAAAAATACAGTCCCCTTATCTTTGTAGCTTGCATAAAAATTGAGTTCAAGGATCCAGTGTGCCAGTATCCTTATCATCCTCGGAGCAAAGAGGATGGTTGGCTGGGGATCTGCGAGGAAGCCAGCTATAAGGGGTTGTAATTGAATTAAAGGATGGACTGGCTTTGTTGAAAGAAAGAGGAACAGAACCACTCAGGCATACGGGCTCACATTGTGAAACAAATTACAGGCTGACACATACGCTAATAATCTGTGCTTTGGTGCAATAGACAGGAATAACTCAAAACCTCTGTGGCTGGCAAAGGGGAACCAAGAGTAATGGGGGAAGCTCATTTCCGCTGAATCCCATCCCACACCCACTGCGGAGGTCATCTGTTTGTCAGCTCAGGTTGGGTGGAGAGGGACATGCCAGTGAGAGTGCCCTGCCTGTGTGGCAGGTCCCAAAGGGGAACAACCTTTTTTGCTAGATATGCGAGTGCAGGGACTGAGGGTTTTCTGGCTGGAGATGAGTCAGCTGCTGACAGTGCTGGCAGGAGAGAATTAAGATACCTGCCTGTGGCTAGTAGATTGTTTGTGAAATCCAGCACACATCAAATGTGGCTTGAGCAGAAGTATATTCCCCCAGAAAGAGTTTCTCGAAATATATTCTGCTGAAAATGGAGAAGGCCTCTTCTGTTCAGGATGACTACTTCTTCCCAGCATGCTGCAGGGGCACAGTTTCCATGAGCACTGCCTGGGCACGGTCCTATGAGCCTCCTAAATGTAGTTTCATTGTACTGGTTGTTTAACCAAGTATCTTTAAAACTGTTTGTTTGCTGTTTTTGCTATTGAGCTGTGATGTTCCAGGAGTTCCATAAAGAGATGTCTCTTAAATTGTACTAGGAACTGCTGTCATTTAAATAAATTGACTTAGGCTGATGCAAATGAGAGCAAAATTTGGCCCCGTCTGTTCTACACAGTATAGTTCCTAAATCAGGAAAAACAGTCAGTAAGAAATGGCAGCTAATATTTTATTTATGTGGGAATTTGTTGAGACTTATAATACAGACTGTTGGTTTCATCTAGGATGATGTTGGAGACTTTTCTTTGTTAATTTTTTGGGTAAGAATATATCTAAAGTTTTAAAACAGGCATTAGTTTTACTTATTGGAAAAAAAGAGACTGAGGATAAGCATTCTTCAACACTGTGGTCTTTAGGGAGGATAATTAAAGGTGAGCAAAAAAGAGACAACAGATATAAGTGCTTAAGTGCTGAAGAACATTGCACTGTTTTAAAGAAAGAAAGAGCAACTTATCATACCTGAGTAAACTACCTCAATAGTCCTAAACCTACTGACCTTGAGGAAGCCACCTCCTACCTGTGGGTGGCTATTCTTTCCCAGTTCCTGAATTGACTCCTCATCAAGCTTTGCTCTGTCCAGCTGTACCAGACCTCTTCGCTTTGCAGTGAACAGGTTTTGTGTGGTCGTGACATGAGGCTTACATCATTCTCCTCACTTTTGGAGTGGTACTGTAATTGCCATGGATCAGTTTGCTAAAAGATTCTGGAACAGAAATGTGAAATTGCTCTAGGAACAAAGGGACATGTTAGTGTATTGCACTTCAACAGTGGACAAGAAAGTGCTGTTACAGGCCGTGTTTCAAACACTCTTGAATATCGCAGGCCATCTGTAGTTCAAAAAAGCAGATGGTATTAAGATGGCCTACTGAGAGTGGTGGAACCCAGATGTTTCCTCCTGTGGTTGTTCTTGCACAAATGTGTGTCTGCTTGTGCAGTTACACCCTTCCCTCACAGCCCAGTCTCACTCGTTGCATGAGATCAGGTATAGGTGAATAAAACCAAGTCAAGCAGTCTGACCAAAGTTTGTAAGTTGACATATACGCATTAGATATGCCCAGCCTGATTTCTCAGAAGATCCTCCGTATTTCCAGCTCCTCTTGAAGTAAATGGAACTGCTGCAGATTTCGTCTGCAGGAGGAGAATGAGCTCAGCTTTTGTGTGGACAAGACACCTCAGACAGATGGAGGTGCCAGTTTACCACAGACCAAGCATGGATCTCTCCAGTCTTACTGTTTACCAAATGCCATAAAAAAGACAATAACTAGTATATCAGAATTAGGAGGAGGTTTTTTTTGGAAGGAAGATCTGAAGTACTTAGATTATCACTCATCACCAAGTATCTTCAGGCCAGGGAAGAGCTCTACTAACTATAAAAATGGGCTCAGAGATTGGTCTTTAAATAATTGTTGGTTGTGCAAGCAGTATATTCCTTATCTTTTTGAAGAATTGAGCAAATTTAGGACCACTGCACTTGGATTCCAGATAATTCTAGTACGTATAATGAAAGGCTCATTTTTGTAATATCAGCATGTATTTCCATTTCTCCTCAAAGAGAAGATGCTCTCAAAAGTACTCAGCTTTCTGAAAATAATGCTTTATGAGGAGTCAAACCTGTGAGGTTATTTATAAATAATTTGTGTTTATAATACAAGAATGTGTTAAACTTCACAGATTCCAGAAGATATTTTTATATAAGAAGTACATGGTGTATTTTATAAATTCATTACATTCCAGCACCTCTGCACCACCTTCACCTTTGAGAATATTATTGCAATACATTTATTTCAATGCAAAATTAAAATGGAAGAACTGGCTCATTTCCTGACATTATGTTGTGATATCCACTGGTCCATTTAAATTACAACACTCTGAATTTGGATATCTTAGTTAAGTCACTGTCCACTTAGGAAGTCAGTTGTTGAAAATTTGTAAAATCTAGCAGCTTGTAAAAGGTGAAAAGTGCCACAGAAAAGTTCTGGGTTATATATCATTGGGGGGTAATGTAAGTATTTTATTTTTTAAAAGTCTTTGACAAATGTCCATCTGGAGCAGGAAGACCATTCTGACCTTGATCTTGGAAACACTTCCACACTCCTACCCAATTTACCAACATGAACAAGAGCACTGTATGTTCTCCATGAACACAGAGACTGAAACAGGGACTTTTGTGTATCACAGAAAGAGAATGGTAGATGCAAAAAAAAAAAAAAAGGTTTTTGATTAGAGGTTCGGGAGTTGGCCTAGTAATGATTGTTTAAAAAATTATTGATGCTCTGCTGGTGCTGAGATATGAAGAGAGAGAAACTGAGCCTCTGAAAGTAGAGAGGTACAGCATTTGAGTAGTGCCAAAACTAAGGTGCTGCTGCTTGTTGACTCTGACTGTGCCAGAGCTCCTGTGAGTGCTGAGATATTTCTTGTTAGAGCACTCATGAGGCCCCTCCTGTAAGGAAAATTTATTTGTCAGCACTCAAGCTATATGCAGAATATATGCCTCATTCTGTTCCTCCATCTTTGTACAGAAAGTAATCATTAAAAACCTTTCTGATATAATTAGTACTCTATCAAATTTTCCAGGAGCTCTCATTGCTCTTAAGAATCCGAAGTAATTACTGTGCTGGGGGCTTGCCATGTCCGTGAGTTCACCTTGAAATCACATAACTAATAGTGGGACTGATGCTCACTTGAGGCAGTCTTTGGAAAACTGTGACTGGTTGCTCCTAAATATACTGATAAAAGAAAACCCACATTCATTGTCCTGCCTTCTTGCAGTAACCAGAGAATCAGTTACTTGTCCTGGAAAAATGGAAGGCAGAAACACTCTTGCAGAAAACTTCAAATAGTATCTCTAAATTCAAACACATCTGGAGTCAGAAGGCTGATAAAAACCTGCACCAGTGTGATACAGATGCCTCCAGCTGATCTGCCAAAAGCATGGATCTGTTTCAGTGCTCAACTTAACAGTTTGTGTCTTAACTGAGTCGACAGTTTGCTTTCTGTTTCATAATTGCATGATGCCTACTTTATCGAGCAATATATTAGCCACAAACTAATGAGCGTGATTTACCTCATTTGGGAATCACACACTTGGGGATGCATGATGGGTTACATACACATGCCTAAAGGCCGATTAAAATGGATTTCACAGTTTGGGTACTGAATAGATCTAAGCAAATGATCATGGCAGATTTTCCACAGAATTGATAAAACTAACAGCTTTTGGCAACTGGATCACCAAATAAGATGCATTCATTGGAAACCTACCATTAAACATGATTGTTAGTATGCTGTCTGCACAGCACCAGAGAATCAAAGATAACTTCTGGGAAACCCTTTAAATTCTGGGTGTGAAATGAGTGTGAAAAGAGCAGGCTAAAACTGTGGACAATACCGTACAGGCCACCTGCCAACAAAGTTTGCAGATCACCCAGCAAAACAAAACTGAACATGTCCTGGCAAACAGAAAGAAAAGTGGAGCTGATGCCAATTTTCTTCAGTATTTATCAACACTATTATAGCACTGTAGCAAGAAAAAAATCTAGTCAGATGAGTGACAGGTTTTTTTTACATCTTTCTCCCCCTGAAATATATTGCAGGGAAGTGTCAGCTGAGACATCTGGGAACTTCTGAAGGGCAAACTGTGCAAAAAGTTTAGCCACAATCCATGAAAGCCAGATAAATCCTGGTTTGAGTGATATCAAAACCCCAGCAAATGAAGCTCAATCTGGACCAACATGCTCCAGTGAGATGGGCTTTTTATTTCAGGCTTGAATGACCTAAAAAACCCAAACCACTCAGAGAGGGAGAGAGAGAGAGAGAGAGAGAGAGAGAGAGAGAGAGAGAGAGGATAGCACTTTCATAAAATCATAGAATCATGTAGGTGGATGCTGTTTCCTTGGCATAAAAATGCCTTTGGAAAGGCTGGGAGGTCCTGCACAGCCAGACAACAGCAGGCACTGTTGGTAAGAGCGAAAACAGCCTTCTGTGACCTGACATGTGTTTGATTTCTGGTGAGGGGATGAAAGCACTTGTGATGCGCTATGACATTTCTGTCAGTCCTCAAAATGCACTTGACATTCCCGTAGAGAACATCATGTTAGTGCCTTGCAGGGGGATGGGAGTGCCAGTCCCTTCCTCTTTCTGCTGCTTCTGCAGCAGAGCTGCATCAGATCCACATTTTTCAAGGGTCCCTGGCAGGTGCCAGTGGGCTGAGGTGGCACAAGGGGCAAATTCTGACGCTCTTATTCTTCAGTGTCAAGTCCCTTGCACTTGAAGAGAGGAGGGATGGGATGCAGCCTTCCATGTAATAGAAATCCAGTATGCTTGAGAACCTTTTGCAGCTTTTCCTAATTTTGGTGTGAAAGCCTTATTACAGGGATTATTTTAGAATCCCACGAAAGCCAAAAATGCATTCACAGAGGACAGGCCTGCCCAGCATCATCACTCTAAGCAGACAGTATGGAAAACAGCACAACTACGACAAGTGAGCAAAAAGCTTATGCTTCTTTTGATTCCAGTAATCCTTTCTCCAGCATTGTTCAAACTCCAGCTACACACTGTTTTTCCTAGACAGACGGGGTCAGATCCTCAGCTCCTATCAGCTGCCGCTGCTCTGCCAACCGCAGTGCAGCTGACGCAGCCAGGCTAATTTGCTCTCACCAAGGATCTGACCTGCCATTTTCTTCTTGACAGCATCCCTTAAAAGATACATGGTGTTCTGCAGGGCTAGGCTAATGTGCTTGTGAAGGAGCATCCATTGTTCAGCCTGCCTCCCCTTATCACCTGCTCTCACCAGAAAAGAAGCCCAGGCTGGATGCTGGTGACATCCTTCTTCAGGTGTGGTTCTTGCTGAGACTGTGAGAAGCCTCATGCTGCAGAAAGCTCCTAGGAAGCTGAGAAGCAGCCATGGCTATGAATCACCCTCGAAACAAACGATTTTCCACGGGTAAATTTGTGGAAATGGCACAGTACTGTAAAGTGTGACTAAGGCTATTATCCCAGAGCAATGGAAAGTCTCAAAGCAGCCCCACCCCCTCTTTCCATGCCATCTTGGAAGTATGTTAATTATTGCTCTGGGTGTGAAAGCACCTTGTCTGTAATAAGTCGCTCTAAACAAGCAGGTCCACTGCCCTTTCAATGCAAAACAACTCTGGACTGTGTAGAAAAGACTGTTGAAAATATCTGGAAAAAAAATATTTTAGTGGTCAGAAAGCTGTGATTCAGCAATAATTGATGGGCTTGAGAGTGAGTGATTATTTAATTAAAGGTATTAAAAAAGGTATTAAAGGTGCTTCCCTGCTGTGCTTCCTGCAGCAGGGATCAATACTATGAAGATGGGCAGTCCTGTAGAGCTCTTAGGCTCTTCTATCAATGTGTTAGGACAGGAGACGTGAACTCTGCTGCTCTAAAAATCCTCATTCTATCAACTGTGAAAAACAATTTCTTGGCTCCGTGTTAAAAACCCAACAAGACTGGCACACACTTTGTCCCTACCATCATCCATGAGCTGTGTGAATGCTCTGGCCCTGAGAGTTAGCATATAACTTAAAGCAAACTATTTAAGACTGACTGACAGGCAGTGTTATTGATGGAAGTCTCTTGTGACGGTCCGCTGGTGCTCGGTAGAATTCCCAGATCCTTCTACGTCCCCTCACATTTCACAAAAGAAATGTCTCTGCAAAGTTGAGCTGAATAGTTAGGAACATGATGGGAGTTTCACTCTCCTCTGAACTGTGTGTTTCTGCGTGATACCATGGGTTTCCCCAACTTTACTTAACATTGGATGATCTTGGTATTCTAAAGGGTGAAAAAGTCTGACATAACCAAACAAGACCAGAACTGGACTGCTTCTGTTCATGCTGGGTTTTCTGCTCCCATTTTATGGCCCAGAATTTTTAAGTGTAGCTTTGAACAAATTTTTTTAATTTGTTTTAAGGCCTGCCTGAATTTCTCTAATAGGCTGAAAATTTATATGGAAAAGCCAGGATGGTAACTTCAGAGGAAAAGGTAATGCATCATGTTATTGTGCAGGAAGCACAGAGGTATGCAGAGTTTTTCTTTACAAAGACCAGACACCTTTTTATATAAATGACCTTGAAGCAAGGGCATTACCATAGGACGAGCTTCATCAATAACTCCTTAAATACCTTTTAGGAGACTGATAAGAGCTGTAACAATTCTACTTAGGTATTCCAAGAGAATTCAGGCTGAGACTAACAATTATACTAATGTACTGTGTTGGTTAATTGAAGGAATTTATGACATAAGGTTAATGTCAGAGTTCAAAGCCATGTGTGTGTGAGAGAGAGAGAGACTGTATGCAGGTAATGTTGTTGTCAGCTGCAGCACTAAATATAAGCCTTTGTGATTTTACATCTGGGAAAATATCCAGAAATCCTTTCTAAGTAATAAATTATATGCTTCTGGGACAGCAATGATATACAAGCAAAGCAGCACCTGTAATGAGCCTGCAACCATCACTGAGACCTGGGATCATTAATGCCCATTAATCTGTGAGGGAAGAGTAAGAATGTGCCAGTGGTGCTAGAAAGTCTCATAACACACCCATCTTTTCTTCTATCTGAATAAGAGCAGAGAGTATTAATGAGAACACTATTTTTTCCCTACCCGCTTCCTGGAAAGTGTTTGCTTGTCAAAAGTCGTTCACAGGGTCATGGTACAATAATTTTCACTAGTCATTACTGCCTCTGTCAGCTTGGTAACAAAAACTAAACTGTGCACTTGGACGTGCATTTAAAAATATATGATGAAAGTATGTCTTAATCAATGTTGACTCACCAGTTTCTTAGTATATGCAAAAAATATTATCATCCTTAATTGTGTCTCTGATACTGTCTTAGAGGAATATCTGTCAAAGGAAACCCTTGGGAGAAAATGCTACTCTCAGCTCTTATGAGACTAATGTGGCTTGGACTGAATTGATTAAACTCACATTCTGTGGAGTGGCTTAAAGTGCCCATTTAGCATTATTCCCAGTAGGCAACTTTCTCTGTCTAGTTTATAGATTAGGAAAATTTTTTTCCTTGCTTTGGTTTATCCTGCATTTTAGCCTACATTAATATTTAAATTTACTTGGAACAAACAACTGCCTTTTGATGACAACAAAGAAGTTTTGATGAAACAAAAGCAAGGGAAAGACCAACTCTGAAGTTTATTCTTCCATATTCCACTTGATACATATTGACTTTCTGATCACATCTCCTAAAGAGCATCACTCCAAAAGAGAAACTGACTGTACAGGTTAGTGTAAAGTGCCACATAAAACAATGGCATTGTACTATTTGGTGAAGAAGTCTCTCATTCAAAGGCTTTGATCCAGAAAACCACTTCAGTAGGTGACTAACTTTCGGCATTAAGAGTAGTCTCCAGGTGCTTTAGTGCTCTGTGCCTGTGCTGCACTTGCAGCTGCTAAGGTGTCTGGGTGGATCAGAAGGGCAAATAACCTCTCTCATGGTCAACAAAGCCGTGTTGTTGACATGGCAGACTGCCTGGCAAACCCCCCTCTCCTAAGTCACCTAGAAGGTGCTCTTTGCCAAGTCCCTTCAAAGAGGTCTCTGTGTTCTCAGTGCATACAGAGCTCAGTTCATGAGCCTCTGGCATCTGAACTTCATGACTTGGATTGCTTGGACAAATGTGGCAATTCATGCAGGCTCACGTGATGGATGTGTGTCCATGAGCTCGTTCCTCCTTGCATGCTGTAAGAATGGAACGAGGAATACATCTGGTAGTGAAGCCCTGTTGGAATGGAACAGAGGGTCAGTCTTGGCAACAGTTCCTCGCTGAACGGCTTCTCCAACAGTAAGACAGCTCAGATAGTCCAGAGAGAAACAAAAGCCCCAGTCCTACGCTCAGAAATGTGAGGTCCTGGCACCTCCATGGATCCCTGGCATGTGGGCAGATGGGAACTCTGTTTGAAAGATTCCATGGGTAAAGAGAGCAGGGACTGTGATGTCAAAACATGGACAAGAAGCTATGCTAGCCGTTATTAGGGTCAACTCATGAACCTTTTCACAGCACATATTGTTTTCACTCCTACACTAGATGTGTCCATTAGACATTGCACCAACTACCAGAGTGTATATCATGTAAAGGGTTCCAAAGCATATTCCATATATAGGATGCTATTTTATATGGACTATAGCCACAGAAATAGCTTTCAATATAAAAGGGCTTTGCTAGAACCTGAGGCATTTGTAGTTAGCTTTCAGTTCACTGATTTCTTCTTATTCAGGACAGAAGAGTTTGCTTTAGATTAATCAACAACTTGGGCCAGAAGTCTGGTCTTGCACATAACACAGACCAAAGAATGCCCTTCTCTTAATTCCTGTGCAAAATTCATTAGCAGTGTATGGTGCTAGAAAAACAACCAATTATAATGTTAAGCTTTCCTATTGTGGAAAATCCAGTACAGCCCTTGTTAATGTTTACTTACCTTCACTGATAAGCAAAAATGCCTCAGCTAATTCATGGTCTGAACTTGCCTGGTTTCAACCTGTATCCACTGAGTCTTACTGTATCTTTCTGCTCCTGAAGTGTCCTTATATATGAAACTGCAACATTAGCTAGAAATTAAAAAGCACGGGAGTGGTATTTCATGGGAAATTAAGGTTCAGGCAGGTAATGATGATGATCCTTCAGTGAATACATGTAGCAGGGCATATCGTCTTGCAGAACATAGCCTGGAGCTGCATTTTTGGGGTAATGTCTGTCAATCTCTTGGGACAAGAATTACATTGTCTACCTAGGATCTAATGTCAGTTACAGTCACTGTCTTTTAAGATGCTGAAACAACAAAAAGGATCAACATATGAAATATTCATGCTGACATTTCCTTATAGCACATCCTTTCCTGCCTCAACCATTTCCTTAGCACTAGCTCTGTATCATACTGTTCTCCCCTGCTGCCCCTCTTCACCTAAACCCTGTCAATTCACTCGCCCTTGAGACTCTCCTGGTCCCTTTCCGGGAGAAAACCTCTGACGTTTCTTATGCTACTGCTCTGCCTGGATTGCTCTCAGCCCACACAGTCTGTTACCTGCCTGTGTTTCTAAACCTGTGTGATTCTGTCAGTTGGCCTCTGCCACCCGGCACTATCCTGACCCTCATTCTTGATACAGTTCATTGCATCACGTGACCAAAAAAAATTCTAGCAGTAACCAGTTTATAGAACATGTTGTGCACCAAAGCAGAGTGAAAAACAAAGATCCTTACAGTTTGCGTAAGATGAATTATCACAAAGCTTAGGTTAATTTCACATGTAAATGTCTTCATTTTGAGGTGACTAAAGCATTACCTTGTATGAATGTTTTCTTTCAACAAAGTTGCACAGGAAATGCATTTATGTAAATATTTCTCTGCAAATCTTTCCCCGCAAATCTTTCCCCTTAAACAAATTGGCCTTTTCAAAAAAATATAACACAGCACCACAAAATAATTGATGAAGTATCTTCGAATCTGATTATGCCTAATTATGATTAGCAAACTCATGCTGCAGGATTTTTTTTTTCCCCTTTGTCTGCTAACCATCATGTGTGCTTCTGGTGATAGACAAATAACATCATGATGACTGGGATGTGATTGCTAGTTCACATGGTGTTTCCTGGTTTCAAAGTAGCTCATTTCCTAATGTAACCTTGGGTATTTTATAATTCTGTATATAAGCCTAGTATTTTGAGCACTTCCTCTAAAAATCACAATAAAAGGAGTATTTTCTCAGTGTATGTCACTCCCCTGCTTTGAGGTTGAAACTTTGTGGAAGAGGGTGACAGAGATGTTGCTAGCAATATGTAGTCGTTGTCTGCACCACACATTTCCTCTTCTCTCCACTGGTTTTGTTGTAGAAGAAAATTTTGACTGCAGAGTTATCCAAAATTCTTCTGAACATGGTGGTCATCTTTTAGTTTTAGTCACTCAAGCCTGGGATTTGTAGGGGCTGTAAATCAGGGCTTGTTTATCTGGGGCAGAGTATGGAGTCAGACTGCTTTTGACAATTGTTCTGGACTAGCTCTCATATGAACGACTGTGAGGTGGTATCCTGACAGCAAGAAGGGCTGATGTGATATGTTTAAAAAAACAGTACTCAGGCAGCCTGCCCACACACATAGGTTTGCCTTGGGCAAAAGAACAAATTCCATGTTAATTCACATCAGTTGTGATGATTGGGGTCACTAGGAAAATGGGTGCGTGTCACAGTGCTAGGAAACCTGGCCTCCAGCCTACACTTGGAGGACTAAAAACTGGTGGATGCCTGTGAGCAAGAGCCTTGCTGCCTAACACCTTTGCTTCATTGCATCCTCCCTTTAGCCTCCAAGACATACTGAGATCACCACCTGTTTGGGGAAGGCACTGCTTTATATTTTGTCTTGCTAGGAGGATGGTGCCCTGGTTGGGGTAGATTTTTGAGGTGCTGCTGAAATAAGGATAATTAAAAACAAAACAACAGCCTTGAGTACACTGAAGCAATAAAGCAAGTTTGTTCAGAACAAATTGTCTCACAGAGGGATACAGGTATTGTTTGTATTACCCCCAGGTAAAGCACTGTGCACGTGCATCCTCTCTATAGAAAAATAAACTGCCCCAAATTTTTTTAAATTCCTTTCATTCAAGCAACCCTAGTTGACAGCAAAGCCATGTGCCAGCACTGAAGAAAGTAGAATCAGCAATCTCAGACCTGTTGCTTGTTCCCTTTGCAGCACCTTGAGGCTGTTAGCAGGAGAGTTGACATGCACCAGCAGGGTAGAGGGGACTGGCCAGGCTCTCTGGCCTGCAGGCACTGCTGCTCTGCCTCTGCTCAGATCTCCTGCTTGCAGCTCAGGCACTTGTTACTGCTCTGATCAAGGTTCTGTGAATGTAGAGTTCCAGTTTTCCTCCTGAACTGCTATGCCTTCATCAAACTCAGACACGAACTTGAGACCTGGACACATCCTTGTCCAGCTTACTTTTAGTTACGTAGTTCTGACAACACCCACTGGGTCACCTGAGCCTGCTGTGTTTGCTCTCACACACATCTGTGCAGGAGCAAAGCCACAGCACATATGTATATTGGGTATTTTGAATACAAAATACACAGTAGAAGACACAGCCAAATGCCTTCTCACCGACATAGCAAAGGGAAGCCAAGCAGCCTGCATGAGTCATACTCTGTCAGGAAACAGATTTGCCTTCCCCTCCTAGGTACTCACTGGAGTGAAAAGGGAAAGGTGCAGCCTGTGCTGCTAGCTAGCCCTCTGGTAAAGCCTCTGAGCTGGTGGCACTTGGGTGGCTGTAGAAACAGTGTACAGTTCTTTCCATGGGTGTGGAGGCTCCCTCCTCCCCAGGGGAAGAAATGTGTTAATTAAGTTGGCAAAGCTGTGCAGACTGGGCTGTCAGGCTCTTAGAAACTGTGCCTCTGATCCTCCCAACAAAGTGATCATCTCAGCACTGTCAGGCCTCAGTGAGATAAGGATGAACGAAGTGCTTCTTCGAGCTCAGGACACACTCAACTACAGAGTTTTGCTTGTTCATTAAATAGATTTCTAATATTTCTGCCTGATTTTTTTTCAGGAATATAAACAAGTGTGGGGCTGTTGCAAAGTCTGTAAATTCCCCTGTGATTTCTGGGCTTGATTTCTGTATCATCTCAGGTTTTTAACTAGCAGCAACTCAAAAAATTTTCAGATCTCAAGATCAGAAAATAGAATTGAAAACCAGAGAAACTACTAGTGAACGACCCTGAATGGCCTTTCAGCTTGCAATGACCAAAAATTAACAGGTGTTTCTTTTAAAATCTTCCCTGGTCCTTTCTCTTTGGTCGCCACTGATGTGTAATCAACAGCTCTGTTGTACAAGTTTTAACTTAGAGACACCTTTGAAATTGCATCTTTGCTTTCTCAGCACATCCAAGAACTTCCTGGAAGTATTTAACATTTGTAAATGCAGCCTTATAACATAGAAAATTAAAATACTGTACAGTGATCAGGCAGAGATCCAGCTGGCTCAAGTGTCTTGCTTCTGACTGTTGGCAATACATAGTGCAAACCATACAGCAGTGCTTCCCTGAAATACTTGCATAGGCACCAGCAATGTGCTACACAGGGATTTCTTGACCAACAGACAGTGCCTTTGCACAGATTAGCTCTTCATGTCTGTTTTCTGCATTTATTCAATTCCTTGTGTATTTAGTGAACAAATGTTAGCGTCCCACTGTCATGTGACAGATAATTTAGTCATATTTGTGGCACACATCTGTGGAAGCAATTTTTTATTCAGTTGTATATTTAAAGAGGATTCTTCCTTTACCAGTTTTTTAACACTGGCAGCAGGACCAGAAGGGACAGCACTAGAGATCTGAACCCTTGAAAGGTAGTCATCTGACTCCAGTGCTACTTGCAAGCACCACCTGACCAGGAGTTAGGTAAAAGTAAAAAGGGTGTGAATATGGGACTTTGGGCTCAGGAAGGCACTAGTGTATGAACACCTGCCAGCAACCAGATGTCAAAAGTTGTAAGGCAATAGTTGAACGCCAGTCAAAAAGAAGAATTTGGGAGGCAGCTGGATTGATTTTTAGTGAAGGTTGTGTCTTTGGCACACATAGGTGGGAAAAGCAGGTAGGCACAAGGTGAAACTTTGAGACTCATTAGCCTGACAGGGTGAGAATTTTGTCAATCTGCAGAAAAAGGATCCTGCATAAAATGAACTGGTGGTGGTGGAACTAGATTTTCTTTCTTGAAACTGTTGAACTGTTGATTTACTGAAACATTGAACTATCAGAGACCATTGTGCTTGAATAATATACTGCTGCTAGCAAAGAGCTCTAGACAGGGGTACTACAGTTGGCCTTGACAAAGATGGACACCTAAGTGTTGTGACAGAAATGACAGGAGGAAATACAGCAGAAGGTGGTAAGTGTCTGTCTAGACTGCAGATAGAGTAATGGGGGTCATAGTATGGATTTTGGAGGGTGGAGATACCAAAAAATAAAATGTCAGCAAAGTAAAGTGGCCTGGAAGCACTTACTGATGTGTTTGAAAGGACTGCCTGGAATCAAGGACATAAAGGTTTTTGTTATAGTAACACAGGCAACAGTCAGGATCCTAGACATCTATATGTGTTTGGACTGCTCTGGTGGGAAGAGACAATCCCCAAATATTTGGAGGTGGCAGGAGGACAGGCTGGAAAAATCAGCAGTACTGGCTGAAAAGTTGTGAAACTGAGAAATAGTTATTGTTAGATAAAGCCTTTGAGGTGAGAAAGTACTTGAACACGATGGATCAGGAGTGATTGAGAAAAAAAAAAGCAGGAGATAGGGCAGCCACACCCTAGATCTCTGTAATATGAAAGTGTTCATATTTGGGAATCAGAAACACAGCACCAAAATGATGGACACCAACTTTGGGAAAGAGCTTTATTCTTAGAACAACCAAATTCATTATGAGGTGCTTCCCTGGAGATTCATCAGAAGATCCTCAAATGAGGATAAAGGCAGGAGCAAAGAGTCAAGGTTCACAATAAGTGCCCTGCTATGGTTGCTGTACTCAGCTCCCTTCACAAGAGGAAGGAACAACCACTGAAGCACATGCATTTCCCCAGAAATATATTCTCTTAGATATTATGAATTAGAGGATGGGGAAATGGGAAGAACCACAGTCCAGGCAGGAAGGGAACTGTTGGGGTGCAGAGAGAGCTCGGGGAGAATGCCCACCACAACCCAAGCAGAAGGTAGGTTCTGACTTCTGGTAACTGCCCTATATAGATTAATTAAAGTAAAACATAAACTGAGATCAGAGGTTCACAGAGGCGCACCAACATGTGTTAAACAGTCATATGGTCAGGCCCATTTGAGTCTAGCAAAAACCCGGATAGAAGAAACTTCTGTGTACCTTACAGAGATTTGTTTAGATGAGAGAAAGTAATTAAGCTGAAACTGGCCTCCTTTAGGCTACAGATAAAAATCAAGACTTGTTTCTTTGAGAAATAATTTTGCTAGTGGCTCTCCCAAAATGAGTTGTCTCACACCTTCACTGCAGTTGTAATCAGTTTCTGAAGCTGTTTGCTTTACCTCCATTTCAGTTTCTCAGAGTTAGTCTCTTTGTTTTATTTACAAGTTCAAAGATTCTACAATGCTAGCAGCACACAGTTCATGCCAAGTACAGTCTTGCTTGTTTTTATTGCAACTGATAACAATCTAATTCCAAAGAATGGAAACACTATTTCTGACAAATCAGGTCACATGAGATAACTTGTGCGCTCCATTCAATATACAATGATTGCTGTTAAGCATTACCCCATACAGAGAATATATCCAGCAAACTCATTCAATCCTTTCAGTGGTGCCTATAAAAGTGTGTAATGTCCTCATATAATTGACGCATTGTCACGACCATGGTGTCTGAAGGAGAAGAGATTGTATTCTTGCGCACTACTAATTGCCACAATATACCATGGATGTTGCCATAAGTAATAAATTCCTGGAACTACTTCACTGGGATTTGATCTTCTGTATGTTGCACTGTAAAAAATCAACGGAATGGCACACTAAATGAATCCCATTTTACTATTCTTATACAAAAAGGACTGCAGAAAATACTGCATAACACTGCAGTACCATCTCAATACTGTTATCGTCACTTGCACAATATATTTTTGCAGGTAAACAGGAGTCTGTTTAGCAGGGTTTTAACATTTCTGGGTATACACTTCAAGGATGATTCAAAAGGGCTGAGTCTTTCTGAAGTTCCTAGGCCACTTCCAGTATGCTCTCATTCTTTTATTGCTTTACTTCTTTCCTTTCTGCATAGAAAGAAAAAAAAAAGGTTTAATATTTTTTTAATACTCAAAGAGTCAATTAGTTGCACTCTGCCAGACATGCATACCAGTTAGGTGGAAAAGGTACAGTCAGAAATAGCCAACATACAAAGCAACAGCTTTATCTTTGTGGAGGTGTGTACAACCCCTCACAGTTTTAAAACTCACACTTCATATTTGACCCTTAAAGGAGCTGTCACCGAATATCTTTCTTTTACCTGTTCACTGAGTGGACTTGAGATTCTGGCATGTTGAAAACTCTGTATTGACCCACTGGGAATGCAATTTATTCCTCATAAGACACCATGAATCTGGACATGTAAAAAAATTTAGTGACTGAGATGGTCTTGTAATGCTTGGCAAGAATGTGATTTCTTACCTGGCTGTAGTAGAAATAAGCTGCACGTCAACAAAAAATTCTTTTTTAAATTTTTTTTTTGTTCAAGGGAAATTTTATTAGTGAGCATACAGTCCTTTTTGAGAGATGTTTTTTTTATATGCTCCCTTTTCCTCTCCTGATTTTCCTACAGGTAGACAAAAATACAAACCAGAACAGGAAAATATATGACAAATTTATAAATTGATTGAATGATGAAAGATTTATCTGTTGGTGATTGCTTGTAATGATGTGAAAGTAATTTTAATGAGAAAGCACACACGTCCAGCCAGACCTTGCGTTTTGCATAATCACACGTTGGAGTTTTCACGAATTTGTGTGCTCATGCTTTTTCCCCCCCTCTTCACATTGCTTTCCCCAGCATTTGCACTCTGATGAGAGCCCACATGGCATTGGCTGCTGGACTCTTTCAGACTCCAGTGGGCCTTTCATTCAGGGGGCCCAAAGCCACCTGCAGCATCCCCACACCCTGGCAGCCCTGCCCCCAGCCCTCCCTGCAGTTGTTACCTCCATAGCACCTGCCTGGTCTACACACTTTGTATCTTTGCTGCCAAAGTCCTTCCAGGCGAGGATCATTTCAGAAGATATTAGTGGGCAGTGTGACAGCCCTGAAAACTCCTGAATACACACCCAAGGTGAAACCCCGCTAGGCTACCAAGCAGTAAGCTGCACCCAGAAGAGGATATTGTAAGGATATTGTAAGAGGTTAATTACACTCTGGTTTGCCTCCCAGTAGAAGCCCTGTAGTTCTCTTCTACGTATTGCAGAGATGTGGCATAAAGTACAACAGATGGGCTTGGTAAAAAGCCTGGGACAATGTTTAAAAATGCCAGTGGAGATGCAGGAGAAAGCCCTGTGCTTTTCACTGTCTTCAGGGATTTCTACACAACAGATCTGTTGAGGAAAAGGCAGAGATACCTTCCCCAAGCAGGAACTGTCTGTGGAGTTTTTGTGACCGTTCCCATTCAAGGAGACAGGAGAGATGCAAATTTTATAGTAATACCTGAGTGTGCATCCCCAGTTGCTGAATGTTATTACTTCTGCTAGGCTAAGCATGCAATTTTCCACCAAGAAGAGGCATATTTTTTCATGAGGGTCATAAGCCTTAAACTACACTTGAGCATGAAAGCAAACAGTGGACTGGTAAAATGCAGGCCCTGAAGATTTTTTCCCAATGTCTGAAACTAAGTATCTAATAAATCTAGGATTAGAATACAAGAGCTTTTTCTGGAGAATGTCATGGAGTCCTGTGGCGTTAGCTCTGCTTAGTTTGAATCCATGCATCAGTGTTAGGCATTAACAAGTTGTTCCAATGCTAACTGGGAGCCAAGTATGAAGGAGGCCTCCTGCAAACAAAAAGTTGTAGGCAGTGTCTGTACTACATAGGTAGATCAAATATAAATGGGATAGAGAAAGAGCTATAATGCATAAACAATGAGGTTCACTGCAACCATCAAACCAGCAAAAATTAGTATGTTTGCTTCACAGATGTTCTTCCCCTTTTTTGTGATAGGTTGAATTAGAAGGAAATCAGATAAAGGGAAAGAAAATTGTGAAATGAGGATGACTGGATAGAAAAGGTGAAAGAAGGGAAAACAACAGATGAGTGATATAGAGTTAAAGCAATCATGACAGAGGCAACACACAAAAGAAAGTGATAAAAAAGTATGTAAAATGTTTTCCAAGAATCCACATTAGCTATTCTTATCATCTGGAGTCTCAGGCTGGCTGCTCATGTCAGCCTTCCTCTAAGAGTGGTGAGAGGAGAAGACTCAAAACCCAGGTCTTTCTGACCTAAAAACTGTGTCTTTACATGCTGAGGAAAGGCAGATGGTAGACTGAGGTGCCTCAGCTTTGGTTGAGGATATTTAGATCTATAAAGTATATAAAAGTTTGAATCAGTTTGCTCTATGAAGTTGTGCATAAAGAAAAGCAAAGTAAAAAATAAATATGTAAACCCCCTCTTCATACTACCAAAAGGATGGTGGTAACATTATAGCTTTTAAATTTAAAAAACCCCAAACACATTGAATATTAATCAATTGACTAAAACTTCTGTGTTGGAAAGGATGCAATAGACCTATGTGGAGATTAATAACCTGACACAGAGTCTGGGAGAACAGGCATTGTGGAAAACTTTCGAGCTAATTAGCCCCTCAGCCTCAGGATACCTATGACTTTGAGCCCAGGATATCCAGTTAAGCCAAAGAAATAAATTGACCAGTTATTAGAGAAGGGAACCAAGAATGAACCCAGCTGGCAAAATCATGTTTCTGCCATTCCATCCATTTTTATATTTGCTTCCTGCTCCTTTTCTGTTCTCCTCATTTTGTACGTGTCTCTCAATGAAAGTGTTTAGCCTTGCTGTTCAAGATTAAATCTTTTTCCAACAGAGCTGTGAACCCATAGGAAGAAATGATCTGAAAAAAATAAATGTTTGCTTCAGCTGGATTAGTATATATTATGCAAGGGCTGTTTTGACTGTGCTGTCTTTTCTTCAGCCTTTCACTACTGGTAAATGCTAAATCTTTGAAAATCTGAAATACTGTCCTTGGAAATATTTGAAATCTCTTGTACCTGACCAGTAAGGCTATACAGTTGTGATGCTCTCCAAGCTACTTTCCTTTAGACAGGTTACACTGTGCAATGTCACAGAAAAATGGAACGGGCCAGGTTGGAAGGGCCCACAGTGGGTCACTGACATGGTTCGGAAGTAAGCCATAAGCTCAAAGAAAAAATCCTTTTGCTACTTGTACTTTCCTTTTCTTTGCCTCTCTTCTTAGTGTTTTATCTCATTTCCTTGTCAAAACCAAACACAAAAAACCTGAGTATTAAGAGCCACTCCCCCAAAAAATCCTTTCCCATCTCCATTACTGTATTACCTAAAAACTATTGCATGTCCACTGCGGAACAGAAAAAAATCCCATAAGGTGCTAAGAAAAAGAGAGGTATTGTTTAAGTGAAAGTTCAGCTCACAGTTCTTCCTTCAGTGACTTTGACTCCTATATCTTCAATAAAAGATTCAGGGAATTTGTGATGGTAGTTGCTGACAACATGACTAAGCAGCTCTCTCCAGCCTGACTGTAGAGCATCATGCCCAATGCATACACAAGTCATGTTGTCAAGCAGCTGTCTGGACTGCCCTACAACCCTGCCACCTGAGAAACACCCCAAAATCCAGACTGCTTGCATCATATCAGTGTCTGGCATGTCTGCCCACAAGAAAGGGAAGCCTACAATGTTTCAGACATTCACAGTCATCCTTTTGTTGGACTGAGGCCCAGTGCCAGGATTTGTGCTATCTTCTGCTGGCATGGACCAACACTTGAATCCAACCCTTGATATTTAATTAAGAAGAGTATTTGGAGCATCTGTATGCAAAAGCAGTCAGAGTGTATTCATGTACCAACTAATCATTTTGCAGCATGTTGTGAGGCCTTGTATTTTGTTATTTAGAGTTTTCTTGGGACTAAATTCCTTGCAAATATACACAGGATGAATTAGAGTCTAAATGTTCCTTCTTTTTCTGACCCCCAACACAGTAAAATCTGTATGGAAACTGACACTGGAGAATCACACAAAGAAAATGTCTGGTAGGCCATATGATAAACCTAAAATTAGAGCACTACTTTAGCTAAAGAATTGGCTTAGGAAGCTAAATAATTTAAGCTGAACAGAAAGATTTGAAGGAGGGATGCCAGAGGAGTAAGAAACAAAAAACATATTTCCTTATTCATTATCCCGACTTTGACTTGGTGGTTTGGTTTTTGGTTTGGTTTTGGTTTTGGTTTTTTTTTGGGGGGGGTGTTGCTGAGAAGTGAAAGATACTTCCTTAAACTATAAAAACATAACTACTAATCTGTCCAGTGAATATAATGTTTTACATTAAAGTCCTATAGATATGAAATGAGAGTTATTTCAAAGTACAGGACATTAAGCTCACACAATACCAAATAATAGAAATCGCTTCATGTATACGTATTTTGTTTCTAATGGGAGCTTTTGCTGAACAACACGATCTGGTGGACATTGCATTAACCCAAGAGTCAGAAAATTCTGGTAAGTACCTGAAGAATCTCTGCCTACTCCCTTAAATAGCTATTAGTGGATGAACTTTGACACCTAACTTTGATTCTCACACTCATTCTTTAGGAAATTGTGATAAGGACCTTTTTCTTGTGCTACAATGCGTAACAGAAATTAATAGCTGGTGAATAAGGAAAAAAAATCTGAGAGATGAGCTATAAAAACATTACATGCTTTCAGATGGGTTTTTCAAGAGAAGGGTGTGATGATAAACAAGAGATGCAGTAATATTTCTACGTATTAATGATAGAGGGCAACCCATGATGGGAGTTTAATGGACTTCATAATGCATTTTATCAGATGTTCTTATATTCTGAGCTGGTTGCTTCCACCAGCTGAGGGAAAACGAATCTGCAAATACCAACCATTTACAGAAAAGAGTGTTGATAAGGTGCAGAATCAAAAAAAATGCAGAAAGACGGGATATAATGACTCCAGCTCCCTGGCTAGGGAGGGGCTGGGGGGGAGAGGGGCAGTCAGTACCCAAATACAGTTCATGCAAACAGACAGAAGGGAAGTAGAGGGCCAGACCTCTTGGGAAGGAGAACACAGGAAGGGATTCGCAGGCATGGGAGTATGGGACTGGGAAGTTTTTACACCGATGTCTGAGCACTGCCAGTGCCTGTTTTCTACTAGGATCACATGCAGTAACAACAAGGTGGCTGTATTGCATCCTCAGCCTTTCCCAGGAGCAGTGGGGAAGCTGATAAACTGTTAGTAGACTTTCTTTCTGTCAATAAATTACAGGCTGGGGTGTGGCATTTCAACTACTCTGTAGGAAGGAAGATGAGAGGTATTTATTTTCAATTATATAGAAATGCACACAGGACTTTCCTTATTTAAATTGGCATGTATTCATGGAGGTGGAGGCAGAGGAAACTGCGCTCCCATTAAGAGGAAATACATGAGGATGAGAATCCAAGTAAAGTAGTTTATTCTTGAAGTTCAGGGAAATTTCAGCAACATAGAGAGCAGCTATTCCTAGAACTAGGGTTTCATCTCAGGTTCTTAACTTCCTGTAGCTGAGAGACCAAAGAAAACCCCAGATCAGTATGTGCTCACGCAGGCATTCCCTTTTGGTTTCTGTTTGTGCTTTGATGTTACGGAAACATTCCTTTGCACAGAAGGCACCATTTTCAAAAATACCATCAATATCTAGAAATAAAACTTCATGCTCCTATCTCCTCTGGATGGCTTGAAAGCTGTATTCACTTTCAAGGTTAAACTGCTTTTCTTTAAGCAAATCATTTGTGCTTCTAAAAATCAGCTTCATTGTGATGCAATGTCAGTATTAGACCTATTTATTACTATTAAAGTTATTTAATTTCCAGTTGTATTTTGCTTTATGGTTTATTAAACTATATTAGGTATTTAGTTTGCATCTTATTGCAAGCATTTAGGGTAAGAGAAAAGCAGGCAATTTTTTTCAGTAGGTGTCTAAAAATTTAATGTGTTTGGGTTCTTATGTTAAAATAATCTGAATCTTTGTACACCTGCTTAGATATGTTAAAGAATCTGGACCCCAGTGGGTATTTTCTAAGTGCTGAGCTGCCTAATTTCATGAGACTCAAGAGGAGTTTGGTAGACAAATTTTGGAAAGCCTTTTTAGTACCTGTCAGTGGTCAGGGCAGATGTCCAGTACCATTCTTTGAGCAATTAAACTGTTTTGGTTCTGGTGAGTGAGATGAAAAAGCAAAGCACAAAACCACTTTTCTTCTTCATTTCTTATGCCCTGAAGAAGCATTTGGCACAGTACTGCATTTTTGCCAGAACTCAGCAATACACTGTACCTTACTTGGCAGATTCCAGAGAATTACTAAAAAATTCATAACCCAGAAATATAAAAATAAACAGCAATGCTGGATGCTGCAGTATGCATGAAAGTAATTGATGCAAATTCTCAATGTGTAATGCTAATCAACATATCTAGATTTGTAGACATTAAAATGACATCTGTGTCTTTCTTTCAACATGGGAAAATGAAACAATGAGAGGCACAAACATCTCACAGCAGAAAACAAATTTGGTGTTGAAATCGGTCAGTAGTGCTTTCAACAGTCACTTGCTTAATTATTTCTTGCTTTCCTTGTGCTGCTGCCAAGAACAAAGGTCATATTTAATGACTGCCTAAATCATTTGCAATATTTTTTAGACTTGCCCTAGAGGTGCCTGATGCAGATCCTTTTGTGCTTGGAAGGGAAATCTCATATGGATTACTCTGGTAAAGAAATATTATCCTTTTAAACTGATTCAAATCCCTTCACATCCTCCAAAATACACACTTTGCTCTTTCTTTTCTGTTTTATGTCAAATGCTGTGGTGACAGCTCCAGCAAGGCAACAGTGTTTGTTTCAAGATTACAGAGCACTCAGGACAGCCACATCATTTCTGAAGTAAATTAATGGAGCCACAATCCTCTGGCTAACACAAAAGAACATATGTCATCATAGCATCATTGTAATGATGTGACCTTAACCAGGAGACAGAGACAATAGCAGAAACTGAGGACCTAAGTCTTCCCTGTCTTGCCCCTCAAGTAGAAAATGTCATGGCTCCGTCAGTTGGAAGTAGTGGTTTACTGTCACACTTCTAGAAAGTGAAATCAGATACAATTCCATTTTTTAATGACGGGACACTCCTGGAGTTTGCATTTGTCTCTCTTCTTGCTTCACTAAGGCCCAGCAAACAATTGGAAAGTATGTTGTAAGAAAGCACTTCATGATGAGGTGGAAACAGAAGAAAGAGTAGAAGAAAACGGAATATTAATTTCAGAATGCTGGGGACAGCTTGAAACAGCTTGTTAGGTATTTGCCATCAGGCCCAAAACTGGGACACTTATGCCATGTCAAGGAGACTTGGCAGTGGAAAGCACTGAGGCTCAAAAAAATGAACTTCATTCCATATGAGGGACCTAAGTTACAGAAGTGATCCTCTACTTTCTGTATTTTTGAGTGATAACAGAAGTCATGCCTACCCCAGCATTACACTGATATCAGATCAGTTCAGTTTCCTGCTTTTCTCTCCTCCCATCAGTACAGATGCTCTTGTCCCAGAGAATAAATGGGAGTCACTAATTTTTTATTGTTTCTTTGAAAACTGATGATTGAAAATACAGATTAACTACTTCAATCTGTCTTGTTTATTAAAATAGTATAGACTTTAATGGTTAGTGAATGATGGCTACTTTTTAACACTGCTGAAATCTGCTCTTGCTGTCACTTAAGCCCACAGTGTCACAGCGCCATGGGGTAACCCAAGTGAAAAGGGATCTCTGGAGGGCTCCTCTCCAATCTCCTCAGAAGGCAGGAACAACTGCCAGTCTAGACCAGAGTCCTCAGGGCTTTAAACAGTCAGATCCAAGGACACAAGTTGTACAACAAGGACACAAGTTGTACACAAGTTGTGCTCAATTTTCCCCATGATGCCCAGTAGGAGCATCTCCTCTTACGAGCTACATCTGTTTTCTCGTGCTATTGCCATGCATCACTGTGAAAACCCTGGTTCTTTTTCCTCAAAAACCTCCTTGTAAGCACTGGTATTAAAGGATGATAATTCCTAAATAGGCTATGATTTATCCAAAGCAAAATCAGGTGTTCATATCTTTTTCTTTCCTATTTTCTCTCCTTCAGCCCTGACTGAGCATTAGCTCTCCATCCTTCCGCAGCATGCTGATCCAGCAAGGTATATAAATGCAGGTTCAGCTGCAAGGACATGTGTGTAGAGGACCACTGCCTTAAGAGGAACTTTCAGCAGTGTCATACACATAATCAGTCTCTCAGAAACATGAGTGGCTACAACATCACATGACTTCCTACACGTCTTCAGCATCATTCTTGTTTTGGAGCCAGGATAGCCCATCCATTACCTCTCAGTCACAGTGTCTGGAAACTAAACTTGGATTTATGTTTTAAATGCAAACTGGTATTCTGAAATCATTCCTTGGCCCGGGAGTATGTGCTGCTAACACATTAACTAATGTGAGAACTGATAACACTGCATCTATACCTAGGCATGTGCTTCCAGACCTTGCCAGACAGAGGGAAGAGAGAACAGCTAAGCCGTGCATATGCTCCCTGTTTCCCCGAACAAGACCATAAACCATCAAATTGTTACAGTAACCTTAACTTGCGTATCAAGGCATTCCACTGAAATGATATGCTGTAAATTTGTGATTAGCTATCAACAGATTGTCACTTAAATGTCATCCTTAACGAGATTAAATAAATTTAGCAGAGAATCAAGAAACACTGGGGGAATTTCAGCCTATCGGAATTTGCTGTCCTACTAGGTGTGAGCCACACTAATTTTTAATACAGTGCATAATGACATGGGTAAAACTTACACCCATTTTGTATCAAGGAGACACAATAAATGTTAAATAACAATTTAATTAGTTATTTGTAGTGACAGTAAAAATATCCACAATTACTCCTATTAAGGTCAAACTGTAAGATTACCTTTCATTCCTGAGGGAATAGGCACACTTACCAGATCATGGGAATTAGGAAGAAACTGCTTTCCTGAGTGCATTCCGCTTTTGTTTGTTATTAATGCATTTGTCATCCCCAAAAGGCATGACAAGAGATCCAAATACAAGAGGAAGCCATGGGAGAGAGACAGAACGTCAGTGTATGTATGGACTTGCACTTACTCATGAACTTACTTGGCACTTCCTAACACATATCCATAAACTCTACTGGTAATAAATAGCATGAATCCTCAATTCAGAATTTGAAGTTATATGAAGCTTATATGGGGCTCTTCTTAAGTTTGTTGTACTATTTCCAGCAATCCCTAGCCTTCTGAGGAATGGCTTGATTCTTTCACATCTCTCTTGGCTACTGCCTTACCCAATTCCGGATCCTTCTCGCCCACAGCAGTACACACGTTTCTATTCCAAGAGGCATTATTATTTCAGAAAAAAACGAAATTGTGGTAACACATGGTGGCAGCAGTGAGTAGCAAGGAAGGCAAGATGAAATCGATACTCAAGTTCAAATAGGATAAGGTTATGGGCAAATTCCATACAGCCATTGGGTTTTCCACTTGCCCATAGGCATGTTTCTACATTCTTTACATGTGTCTTTCCAGCTCCAAGTATGACTATGAGGTTTTTCTGAGGCCATTTTGTCCACTGTGTGTGCATCTCAATGTTTCTAATGAGCAGCTCAGACCATAGATCAGAACAATATGAACCACAGAAACAGAGGAGAATGTAACACTTCTTAGCTGTTCGCTGCCTGGCATGCTCCTCAAGCCTCGGCTCCAGCATCTTCTTACATAATATCTAGTGCCAGTTCTGGGCTGAGGATGGGACACTGAAGCAGATCCCTACTGTGCCAGAATGTCATATCCTTGCTTCTGTTCTTCAAATGGAGACGTTTCCTTCTGAGCACTCCCTTTGGAAACTCATAGTGGATTTGTTTCTTTGCTCTGGAGACAAAGACAAAGCTACCTGTGATAGAGAAGGCAGCTCCTTTTTGTTAAGCAAATCCTTTTTAGATTACTGAGAAGAAGGTAAACATAATTAAGTTAAAATAGAGCTGTATGTAAGAAATAATAATATAGAACCAGTTAAGAAAATAGTAAGTATGTTTAATATTTGCTTATTTTTTTTAGAAAAATATTGGTTTTCTGTACATTTTAAACACTGTGTGACAGTATCAGTCCCAGAAAACTTAGTTTTAGAAATTACTCTGTGTTTGGTACATCTGAGCAGCCTAATGACCAAATATCATGGCACATCTCTGGGCTCTGACTCAAGAAAAGGAACAGTAAACATCAGGAAATGTGACAAGATTAGTATTTCAACTTCATTTTGGAACTTGTGAAGATACATTTTTGAATAACAGGCTATAAATAGCGAGGGTTTAGGAACTGCTCCATGAACTGCTCTACATTCTGTGGAAGTGTTGACCTGCCAGAGGGCAGAAGGGCCCTTCAGAGGGACCTTGACAGGCTAGAGAAATGGGCAGACTCCAATAATATGAGATTTTACAAGTCCAAGTGTCGGGTTCTTCATTTTGGACAAAGCAATCCCATACATCACAATTGGCTGGAGAATAAGTGGCTGGAGAGTGGTGAAATGGGGAGGGATTTAGGAGTAATGATTGACAGGAAACTCAATATGAGCCAGCAGTGTGCCCAGGTGGCTAAGAAGGCCAATGGCATCCTGGCCTGTATTAGGAACAGTGTGGCCAGTCGGACTAGGGAAGTTATCCTTCCCCTGTACTCAGCGCTGGTCAGATCACATCTTGAGTACTGTGTCCAGTTCTGGGCTCCCCAGTTTAAGAAGGATGTTGAGCTGCTTGAGAGGGTCCAGAGAAGGGCGACAAGGATGGTGAAAGGACTGGAGAACAGCCCTATGGGGAGCGGCTACGGGAACTGGAGTTGTTCAGCCTGGAGAAGAGGAGGCTCAGAGGTGACCTGATTGCTGTTTACAACTACCTGAAGGGAGGTTGCAGTCGAGTGGGTGTGAATCTCTTCTCTCAGGCTGCCAGCACCAGAAGAGAGAGGACATGGCCTTAAGCTACGCCAGGGGAGGTTTAGAATGGATGTTAGGAAGAGTTTTTTCACAGGGAGTGATCCCTCAGTGAAATTATCTGCCCAGGGAAGTGGTGGAGTCACCATCCCTGGAGGTGCTTAAGAAAAGATTGGATGAGGTACTCCTTGACATAGTCTAGATAATGGGATTATGGAATGGGGAATTAGGTGGGGGGAAAAAAAAACAACAAAAAAACATGACCCTGAGATTAGCTCAGATGGTTAAAGCATGGTGCTAACAGCACCAAGCTTATGGATTCAATCCCTGTATGGGCATTCACTTAGAGTTGGACTGGAAGATCCTTGTGGGTCCCTTCCAATTTGGAATATTCTATGATTCCGTGATTCTGTGAAAGGGGGCAGAACAGGTGACTTGTGGATTCCCAACTGTAACCTGCCTTTGCTCTTCCACCAATGCCTTGTAAAGTAAGGGGGGGGAATACATTTTATTACCAGGGATTTGCAGGCATGACACAGAATGAAGTCAATCCCCAGAAAAGCTGCCAGCCATTAACTACGACAGTGTATTTCCAATAATCCATTGTTGACATCATAGAGTTAGTGTCATTAGTGAGCTGTCCCTTCAAAAGCAGCTGAGAGGATGGGAAAACATGACAGGACGTTATTTTTGTATAAACTAAGAAAAAGGTTAAGATTTGCATGTTTTCACTGATTTTACAAAAATATGGGCTGCAATTGCCATGGTCTAAAAAGTGCTGACAGAATTCAAGGCAGGTGCATTTGCAGCAACAGTGATTTCAAAGCTGCTTCCCTGACATTGTGGTGTTTGCAATAAGTGTGCACAAAAAAGAGGCGAAGTGCTGTTGAAGCATGGTAGTCCTGGAACTGTGGGGATGCTGATAGGATTTAATGTGGAAAAAAAATTTGTAAGCCAGGACTTTTTACTGCTGCTAGAAGTAGTAACTTGATAATGTAGACTGATCAACACTGTATTGCTATTTTCTCTTCTTCTGACTAATCATGTGTGAAGGCTATTATTTCTGATGAATCTGTATTCCTGCCTGTCTTTTCATGATCTATGTTAACTACTCTCACCACACCCTTAAAGTGTCCTCAGCAGGATTTTATAGAAGCCTTATTACAGTTGTTCACATAAGCTGATTGGTACCTTGGACTGTGCTGTATTGCAGAGATGATTATACCATTGCCAGGCTGTAAAGCTGTTTCTCTAGAGTTGATGGAGAAATTCTAAACTCTGAGCTTGCACAGGTGTGCACAACGTTTATGCAAAAACATATACTGTCCATTTAATATGCAAGGCTGTATTGAAATTACACTCTGAGGTGAAGTTTTAAGATCACAGGCTACTACTCTCAGTTGAAATTTAAGTCTTTACGTTAAGTTTCTTGGCGTCCTGACTGAAACATTTCTTTTGAAGCTACGACTACAGAAAGTATGTGCAGCTTCTATTCAAAGAGTATTTTAAGGGCGGGGGAGGGGATGTAGAAATTTTAACATATAGACTTTGAAAATCCCACCTTTTGCCTGAGAAGATTTATCCTTGCCAAAGTAGGGCTGTGTGAGAGAACCCAAGAGAGGAAAAGAGAAACCACACTGCCTGAAATGCTTAGCCAGGGCATGAATGATTCTTTCTGGAAGTGATCTTATCAGCCTGAAAGAGGAAATAGAGACAAGATATTAAGGACGTGTCTTGGTTTTTCTCAGGGGCATCTTGAACTTTTGCTAGCCCTCTATGTTTTCCCAGTGCCTTCTCCTCAGGATGGAGTACTGCTTTGGAGGGACAAGGAGCAAGAAAGGAGGACAATATAAATATTGCTTGACAGAGTTTCTACAGCCACCTGTTACTTGCTTCATATTTTTAGCAGGATTAGGTTCGAGGATCAGTGTGGGATCACCTCCACCATGTAGTAAATTTTAGAACTCTGTGTGGTTGTATCCTACAAAAATGTAGTTGCTGAGTGTAGCAATAGTTTTACAGCACTGTTAGAGAATGGCAAGAACCATGGACCCATTGCAGTTTTGTTAGCATAATTGGCATCCGTACTTATATGGATTCAGCATTACTGAAGTGGTTTCAAAGGGACTGATTATGTGCTGTATTCCTTGGAGCAGTATTTCAGGCAGAGGTCCCACTGGGATGGAGCAGACATTAAAAAGAGCCCTAAATTTTATAGTGCTTTGTCAGTATTACTACAAGTGTAGTAACTAAAGTAAGTTTATCACACATCGGCAATTACCAGCTTAATGGATTTACACTGTTGTTTTAGATTTATTTTGATCAGTTCTCTGTTATAGCTTCCCTTGATCAGCCAATGGGTTGTTCCTTCCCTGGAAACTGAACTTCAGTGTTTTCTGTTACTTGCATGCAAAATGCAGTCACTCACTTTGTGATCTTGGAAATAAGGTGTAGCAGAACTCTAACCGCATTGAACAAAATGGTTCTGCTAGCAGCAGATTGTTTAGAGGGGCTTTTTTTCCTTTTTGAAGTAAATACTCAAATGCAACTGCAAGCCAGCAGGGCACAACCAGCAAACAGGCTACAAAGTCATGCACTGGTTTGTCCCCATGCCTGAGGATATTTCACATCATTATTCACAAATGAAGATAGTAATGGAGAGCTAGTAGTTTTGAAGCTAGTCCTTTGTCCCTTGCCATCTCAAGATATGTAATTTACCCCTTCCCAAACCCTGCCTATGCAATTAAATTACTTGAATACAATCCATGTTTTCAGATTAAGAGTTTTGTGATTTTTTCTTAATACAAAGGTGTCTAGAACATTGACTGTATGAAATATAATCACAGAAAAGACCACAAGGTCCCTTAAACTGTATTTGGGACACGTCAGAGGAGAAAATTGGTTTCTGCATTTTCTTTATTAGATCACTGTGGGAGACATCAAAAAAGCATCACATATTTCTTTTGATATATCATAGATAGTAAGCTGTGGGGTACTGTAAAACACCGTTAAATCCAAATATATTTTGGGGACGATGATTAGACTTAATAAGAGTATTTAAAGACAGCACTAGATATGTCAGTGTGAATACAAATAGAATAGTTCTGTTATTTCTGTTATTTTTAAATTAAATTGATGTAAGAAAAAGTGTTGTGTGATTTTTTTTTTTGAAGAAAGAGAAGAAAATCTAGGTTTACATTACAAAGGATTTCCTTCTTTGTTCTCCAGAGTTTTCTTAGGCTTGATGTTTTGAATCAATGAGTTGAACAAAAGCAGGATAGGACCAGGTACATGTGGAATTGATGAGGTAATTAATAGCACTTTCCTGTACATTGCAAAGGAATGCATTGTGTCCTGCAGAGAAGTGTCTGTTTTGATACAAACAGTCGCCATCTATCTCACAGCTTCTTTATAGGGTTTCAGTACGGAAAAAACTTAAAGTTTCTGTCTACCATAGTAATTAAAAAACATATTTAACATGGGACAAAGGGTTCTAGGTCAAGCTGTGAGTGCCCAGGGACATCCTAGCCTCACTAACAGGATGTGCTTTCACACGTGCATTTGGCAGCAGTAGTTGAAGCAGTTCCCGTGACTCCCGACCCTCTCTCCCAGCCCTGTTCTGTCCTTGACCATGCCTGGTAAGATTATTTCTGTGCCTGTGCAATGAGCTGGCTCAGTGGACAGCTCTTAGTTGAAGATCACTCTGAAAAAGGAGGGGGAAAAAATAGGAAAGAAAGAAGGAAGGTATTTTTTCACTGGCTGCCCAGGTAGTAGAAGTGAGTGCTTGGCGGTGCATCTGGAGATGCTCACATCCCAGCAGTGAGGGGTGTCAGCTTCCACAGCTCCTGTGAAACTGCAGCCTCACTGCAAGACTCCTCTGTTGAGGAATGGGAAAGAGTGAGGAGAGGGCTTTAGAGCTCACTTCATCCACTCTGGCATTTCTTGACATGGAAGAGCTGGCTCAGGGGAGCTGGAAAAAGGGGCTTTGTGATAATGAAATTGAGACCCAGCCCCAAGCATTCAGAAATCCTGAGACAGGCTGGCAAAAGTCATGAGGTCTTTAAAAATAGGAAAGGTGGTATTCTTTTCAATTCTTGCTGCAGTCTTAAACTTTCGTATACATGAGATGCTGAATGTACATCTTCTTAGACTTTTCAAACACAGGGACTAGATTCTTTCTTTGACACAACCATAAACCAAGATTTTCATACTGTTTAGAAAATACACCCAGTCTTGGTGGCAGTTTATCTATCTTGCACGTCTGACACTCGTTTATCAGAAAACTGAATCTGGCCATCATAACTTGACCAGAACTTTCCAGGCTGCTGTTGTTGACACCTGCTGTCTGGGGCTGGTCATAATTCCTTGCTGCCATCCCCAGGCAAGCAGCAAGGTCCCTGAGCTGCAGGCACACAGCACCAGTGGGTTTGCTTCCAGACCGCTGATTTGAGGATCATGTCCTGCTCTGGAGCCTGCCAAGTCAGTTGTCCTCAGGAATTCTTCTTCCCCCCACTCTGCTGGTTTAATTTGGAAAATCTTCTGAAAATCAAAACCTTTCGTGAACTATGCTTATGTATATGTATAGCTAATGTATATCTCCTCTTGGGTTTATGGCTGATCAGAAAATGCCATATGCATTATTTATTATGCAGTTGAAGTGTTTTGACAGAGCTGGAAAATTTGCTATCAGGAGACAGTTCTAGCTCAGCGTAGCTGGTGGTCCAAGAGAAATCACAATAACTATTGCATTGAGTGAAAATCTGTAGCTCAGCACATGCAGACCTGCCAATATATGCATGCAGATCAATATCCTGCATTGAGATATGCAGGTTTTTGCTACCATAACCTAATTTCCAGCTGTCTTCTTCCCTTCCCTCCTATCCAGTGCATCCTCACAGTGCTCAGCCTCATACAGGTCTGTCCAAAAGCCTGTTAAAAGAAAACAAACATCATTTCAGGTGCATGAACACTTGATTCCCAGCCAAAATCACTGTGCTTTGCACAGTACTTCTGTTTTGCCTTGTGAGTAATTGTATGTACCTATGAACAACAGGCCAAGCAATCACAGCCTATTTTATGCAGGATCTGGACTTGTCAGTGCAGGGGGCATCGTTGGGTTTCTATGCTGAGAGGGCAGTGGTACAGTGTCCTCACCCCAAAGACTGAAATGTCTGTCTTAGATGTGAGGTTAAGGGGTGTCAGATTTTTCAACAGGGAAGTAAAGGTTTCAGCCACTAAAAGGACATTTGAACTACATTTTATTTTGATTTGTTTGGCACAAGGAGAAGACTAATTCTAGCCTGTCTCCACAAGTGAAACTTAATAAATTTTAACACCAGATATGATCATGCAGTAGCGCTGATCCATTGCTCCAGCCAAATGAAGTGCAAGGCTGACCCTGGCTGTTCTGGGCATCTGGGGAAATTGCACCCCAGGCGAAATCACCATGCAGCAAATCAGCTTCCTTTCCTCACCAAAAAACTGCCAGGGAACTGTGGAATTGGGTCACTTTTTGTCCTGTGATGTTCTGATGGATGCACTATTTTTCTGGAAGCGTTAACAGCATAGTCAGGTTCATTCACCTCAACCTCACTGGTTTGTCCCCAGAACAAATGTCTCAGACCCTTGAAAATAACCTTAATGGTCAGCAGTTCTGACCTTTGTCTGGGCAATGCCATAGCCACAACCTCCTCCATACAAACCCTTAGCAGGAGGGACCCTCACAAGCCTCCTCTGCCACCATTCAGGCATTCCTGCCCTTTGCTGCAGGTGTTCGCAGCTGTGCAGCCCTGCCCGTGGCAGGAAGTCCACCAAAAGCTAATCCACCACAAATCCCAGCCCGTCATCCCACCTGCAAATGTCAGACATTGGTCAGGTTATCCATTAGCTGACACCAGCCACCACTGCCACCTTATCTCCACGTCCTGCATACCTGCTGCCTGCTTTAGTCTTGCAGGGCACGATCTCTGGAAGAGAAAATTCTTTTTTATTCTGTGCTTGTATGGTGGCTTCTACTGAAATGGACTCTTCGGCTGAAAGAGTGTTGCTTTGATGCTTGTAGGAAGTTGCAAAGAAATGAATGGCAGGAAATCTTAGCTAGAAACCTAATGCAAATAATAATTCCATCAATAAAATAAAACCTTCTACATATAGCCAAATACCTGCTCTAAATGACACAGTAAGGAAATACAGTCATCCCTCAATATTCACAGATTATGGGTCTCCCGCGGGTCCTGCAAAACCTTTAATCCGCAAATACGGGTCAGACATTAATATGGTGTATTCTTGCCAAAAATATGGCAACTTTGGAACACTGCAACATCCTGGGCTCCTTACAGGAGTGAGGAGCATGGGAGTCAGGGTTTTTTCCCTTTAACTGCAGCAGCTAGCACTGGCAGGAGTGCTTTGCCTGAGGCTATGAATATGTGCATATGTACATACGCACATATGCGCAGGCAAGTCCAGGCTGGCACAGCCCAGATCTGCCAAAATGGGCTCTCCACATGGGTCCCTGTGGAATTATGCACCACTCCATGAATAACAGAGTAACAACTGTGGAAAAAATTTCCACAAATATGAGAATACGCGCGCAAATAACTGAGGTATGAATGGGTAGAACATATAGCTAAGTGTGAGTGTGTGTCTGAGCCATATTTCAAGTGCAAGAGGGGTGTAACTTAGCAGTAGATGCATGGCAGATCTAAAGGTGATCCTCTTCCAAGATTCGTATTTTAGAGGGCATTCAACTTAAAACTGACTATGGTAACACAAGATGTTTTAAATTCCACAGTATGACTACAGGAAATAATTCTTGGAAACATAATAAATAAATTTTAGATTATTTTATATAATTGGAAATCCTGCAGCTTAGAAACAAAAATCTACAGTATGTAGATATTTCAATACATATTCACATTCTGGTTCACTTAGTAATGGGCATGTGTGCAAAGGCAGTCTTTCCCGAAATCAAAACTGTGTTGCACAGACCAGTTGCCTGCATAGAACCACTGCCAAATATGTTACGTGAACTTTTCCAGGATTTCTGTTAAATTATGTTATTACAAATTATTTATGTTAAATTTCAGTGTATGTAAACTTAAATTTAGTAAATTCACCTCATGGCAATGTAGAACTCTACAGTTAGCACTTTAGGGAATATTTGGTGTTAATGAGTTCAGTAAAAAGGCTTTAATTACCTTCACCCCAGTTCTGGACGACCTGGCAATTATTCGCTCCACTTTTCCAAGGAAAGTATAAAAATTTGCTATTTAGAAAATTAAAATACAGGTTATGCAGCAAGTCCTACAAGTTAAGAAATTCAGGCTGTGGCAGGTGAGGAGGGAGAGCATAATCACCAGTACAGATCCTGAGCAGAAAACACACTGCAGCTTGTTGGAGCTCAAGGCTCAATCTCTGCACTTACTAAAGGAAAACAAACACTGATTTCAGTGCTGTAGTGGCAGACCCAGCTGTTAAAGAGCTGAAATGCCTTTCTGATTTCATTTGTCATGGCATATGTTCTAGGGGAGGGCAGGGGGAGCAAGTTTTCAAATCCTAATTAATAATAAAGTTGTAGGTATTTTAATGCATTCTCTCTGTGCATGTCAACTGTCAGGTCCAAAGCAGCTCTAGTCTCAGTACTAATGAAAAACTTCAGACTAAAATATCCATATATGTATTAGGTTCTCTAATTGCTGTGACTGACAACAGTACTAACCCCTACCTGTATGACTCCATTTCTTTTTAATATTTTATAGAAATGGAAATCCTTTAGCATGAGAATGAAGACAACATCATGAAAACAGGAATAAAGTTGTCTATTAACATGCGAAGATAAATGCAAACTGTTTGCTCCATTTTCTCTTCTTTGAGTTACAAATTTTAGCTGTAGTGAAAAACCTTTTCATCTTCCCTGAAATTCATCACTGTGGCACTCGGTTGACAAATGTATTCATCACAGTACTGTATTTCCTAGAGATTCCTGTCTTCTGCCTCAAGCACTTTATTCCTTTAGATGATAGAAGTATTTATCTAAGAAGAGTTTACATACATATCTGTGTGGCTCTAGACCTAAGTATAACATCAAAGTATTCAAAATATCATACTTCTAAGGAAAAAAAAACAGGTTTGAAGACAGATATTCTTTATGGCAGAATCTTTATTCCACAATGGCTGGCACAGTGATCATCCTTCTACTGTGTTTGGAAAGTGAAATACTCTGCTGTAGCAATTGTTAAAAACATCAAAGTCCAATTCAATACAGTCATACCTCCAACTTTGCGAGGAACAGGTCTTCCCAGGGTCTTGTGAAATGTCTAATTCACAAACACATGCAGGTCATTAATACGCATACAGGCCATGCCCATTGCTCCACCCCCAGCCAATCAGGAGCACCAGGGAGCATTTTCTGCCCTCCATCCCCCGCCCCCAGGCTCTCACAGCACAGGGACGCAAAGCCCTCTCTGCCTGGGGAGACCCCCGGAGAATCCTTGGGCTTCTCTTCGGCCACGCTGCTGCTTTGATTGGTGTGAGTCATCTCCTGAGAGGCAAACTTTTAAAGAGACACCTTATAAAAAGACATAAAAAGGCCACAACTTATATAAATGCAACTTTTAAAGAGACATCAAATGCAACTTTTGTAATACGTGTTAAACTTTTCCTTACTATCCAAAGTCACCCCAGTCTATTTCAGTAAATATAAAAATATATACTGTACTTTGTACAATACTTGTACAATACTGGGGTTTTTTGTCCAAACAAAAATGGATCAGAAGAACCAATAAACTTACTTTAACACTACTGAGACACTACTACACAAAAATGGCTGTAACACACAAAATGAAAATTTCCATTTCACAGATTTGTTATGCCAAAAAAGAACATAGAGAAACAAATTGTATTTATACATGTTCATAATAAAATAACAAGGCAAAACAAGTGATCAAGGGCTGTAAGAATGAAAATATAGAAATAGCATATCCAGTTTAAAATCTATAAGGAAACAACATATGGAAGCTTAAACTAACACAATTTAAAACTTATAAAATGCCCGTAACCTGTGACTATGGAGGTACAACTGTATATATAATTCAAGACAAAAATGCTACTTTTGTAAAAGCCACCATCAAATCCCCTTGTTTAATATACAGTCATACCTCTGTTTTTTTGGTTTTTGTGGGTTTCAGGTCTCCTTGGGGTCACGCAAATCATCTAACCCGCAAACATGCTTGGGTCATTAATACGCATACAGGCCACACTCATTGCCCCAAACCCCACTCTGGAGCGCTGGAGAGTGTTTTCTGCTCCTCCCCACAGGCTCTCACAGCACAGGGGTGCAGAGAGAAGCATTTCTGAGCCCTCTCTGACTGCAGAGTCCCCCGGAGACTCCCTGAGCTTCTCTTCAGCCATGCTGCTGCTTTGGCTGCTGCCATTGTCATTGGGCTGCTGCCACCACACATGCTTGCAGTGTTGCTGTGGTGGGGAAGCTCCAGGGCCGCAGCAGGAATGGGGTTCGGTGGGTGTCCCCAGGCTCGGGCTGGCACAGGTCCATGCTGCCAGTGCTCTTGGAGCTTGGGAAACCTTAACTTCACAATGCTGCAACACCCCAGGGCCTCTTATGGCGGTGGGGGTGGGGTTTCTCCCTTTAACTGTGGTGGCTACGATGCATCCACCAGTCCCAAGTGCTGCAGCACTGGCCTTACGGATCCAGCAGTAAGCCACCTCCCCCTGTCACGGTGAGGAGCCTCCTCCTGGTGCAACAGCCCCGTCCCAGTACACAGCGCTTGCCCCACTGCTGCTGTGGCCAGCCCAGCCCCACTTTAGTGGGGCACTTTCCCTGGGGCTGCGTCTATCGCCAGGTGCACCACGCGTGCACCTCAGTGGGCACGCACTGAGCTTGGTGCTTAGCTTCCGCTGCTATCGGTATCACCTCTGCTACCTCCAGCTATGGAAACAGTAACAGACAGACACACAGACACGCACACGCACACAGACAGTCCCTGCTCCCAGTTTGCAGGCACTTCCCGGAAAGGTGCTGACAGGGACAAACGCTTGAGAGCACATGGGTGGGTGAGGCAGAGGGGACAGCCAGGACTGATGCATCCCCGTGCGGGGCCCCGTGCGCCCTCAGGCATGCCATGGCAGCATGCATTAGACTATGTAAAACCCTTTCCCAGTAGGGACCAGCCACAGAAACACACAGGAGTGGGGAAAGCACCGTGGCACAGGACCACACCATCTCACGGCACTGCGGGACTTATAAATGCCACGTCACCTCCACAACACTCATAAGGCAGTGATCTGTGGCTGTCCCCAGCATGTGAGAGGAGCCGCCTGCCCACCCCATGGGGCTGTGCCAGTCCCGCCCGATGGGGAGCACCGGTGCCGCCCCTCGGTGAAGTGGAGGCATTGCACATGCATCGACCTGGAAGCTCTGCAAATCACTGAGGCAGATTCACAGGAAAAATATCCACAAGTTGCCGAGGTCATGAATATGATAGCACAAATTACCTAGGTATGACTGGGGTTTTTAGCAGTAATAATGGCAGATAGACAGCACAAGGACACATCAAGCAATATATTTCCCATCAAAATGCAAGTGGTATAATTTCTTACCGCTGTTGCCTCACTCTACATGCAGTCGGCCCTCTTGCACTTTGCGCCCCTCATATTGCGGTTTCAGATCTTAGCGGCCTGATTTTTTAGCGATGTAGGAGACCCATTTTGCAACTGCACGTGCATGACCTGCCGCCGTGGTGGCGGCGGCGGTGGCCCCGGTCCTGGGACAGGCAGCGGTGGTGGCTCAGGCTGCAGCGGGGGCAGCATGGGTGGCGGCGGGGGCGTGGGTGACGGTGGCGGAGGGGCTGCCATTCAATGCAGAAGTCAGGCTGCGTGGGTCCGAATTAAGACCGCGGGTGCGCAATATAGGAGACCCGACTGTATTCTTAATTTTCTATTTTCTATCACTTCTATTTGAATTTTCTTTAGAATACATGACTGATAGGAACTTAGAGCTGTTTGGCTGGCCCGTTGCTTGCTGATTGTACAAAGGACACTTGTATTTGCCCTACCTGCCTCCAGATATTAAATTTGTTCTTTCAATAGGGAGGGCACACGAGTTCTCTCTCCTCCTGTCTGCAACAAATAGGGACGAAATTGGTCAAATGAGCATCCATAAGCATAATGGTGCTTCAGAAATGCCAATCGATGATACTTGATTGATTGTGCCATTATGACATTAAATATGTTTCCACCACAATCAGTAACTATGAACCGGCAACAATTCAAAATGTAATCTCTGGGACAGAATTACAAAACCTTGACTGTTGTAGATTTTGATGGATAAAATGTGTCACAGCACATGTAAAAATCTTTATGATGACGCTGCCAGTGTACCATTATGAGTGTGGTTTTAATCTGAAAACTAGCTCCCCAGTAATGCTGATTCAGGGTCATAAAGAGAAATGCATCCCTCTTAGGAAACTATAACATTATATTGATTTCAGACACCTTGTATTCTGTGCAAAAATAAAATTAGCCCTGCTTTAATTTAGGAGTACAGGATAGCATTTGGAGGAGAGCAGTGGCAATGAGGACTCCTGGATTCTATTCCTAGCCACAGGAATGACTCATGCCATGATCTTGTGTAAGCCTGTTGACCTCTGTGCCTGTTTACCCACCTTGAAGAATGTAAAAAGGAATAACTACCTACTTTGCCAGGGTTGAAACCCTTGGTTAGAAAGAGCTATGTATACAAGCATTCTTGACAAAGCAAATAAATCATGAGGATGTTTCAGATGAGTTCAGAAAACATCTCCAGTGTGAGGTTTCTACAGTTTCTTCAATTTGATCCCATTATATACTTCAGTGCAGCACATATGGTCCTATCTTTAAAACACTGGGTAGTGTTACATGCTGTGGGATAAGTTACAGCATGATTTAATATTAACATTAATGGGAGCTGTGCAGTTGAAGCCTATGGCTCTCTTCTAAAAGTGTGCCCTCAGGAGAGCTGTGCTGCCAATAATTTACAAACTGTCCGATTAAAAAGTGTTGTGGAAATTTCTGACTTCTGTAGATGTGTTTTCTGAACATTATCAGCAATGCTGTGGCTTTGGGTATGTCTGTATGTAAATACTCAGGCTTCTGTGAAATATTCTGTGAATGTTTCTGAGAGATGTTTGGGCAGTTACCCCTTAACACAACATTTAAAAAGAACATATGTGAAGTTACCCTGAAATACATGTAATAAATAAACAAGAAGTGTTAATTTCTTTGCAGCAGTGTTACATTTAAATTTGAGGTTTCGTTTCTGTTCTGTCATTCTGTGTCAAATAGTGTATTTTGTGGGACAATAGCAGATCAGACAATATTGTTGGTGATATTCTCATATTTTTCTTCCACTTATAATAATCACTTGGACTGTTTGTTGCAGAATAAGAATAGTACAGTAATTTAGATTGTGACTTGAGGAAAAATGTAACTGATTGGTATTGGAAAAGATGCTCAGAAAATTCCCCACTTCTGTGTTATCCTCCTCCAGGTATTTATAAGCCATCCCAACAACCACTTGTGCCTAAATCGAAATAGACAAGTATCTCCAGGATCCGTGTTGTTACTTCCACGCTTGACCTCTCAAACTTTTTCACACTGTACCCACAGGAAAAAAAAAGAAAAGATCTGTGGTCAGGGCTCAGACAGCTGATGCCATATTTAAGTACATATGGTAAAGCCAGCAGGCCTGTGCCTGGTTCAAACCTGAGTATTGGAACAAGGAAAAATTGGGAAACTAATAAAATAAAGGTGTGCCTTCCACCACTGAATCAGTGGTGGCCCCAGTGGTCCCAGGCTGCAAGGGATGGTAGTCATTGCAGGTGGGGCATTTGAATGTAGGATGAATAGAAATTACTCTCAACAGGAGATGAACTGAAAGTAGATGTTTTTCTGAATAACTCCATAAACTGATAATCTTCATAAGAGGAAGCAGAACTTTATCAGCTCCCAGACATTCTTTTCACTTTGAAAAAGAGTGGTCTAATATGCTGACAGACAAAGGCAATGTGTCCCGATGTCATTTTCTCCTTCACTGACTGCATTGATAAAATTATCTCCAATTTCCACAACCACTGGTCTCTTTAACACGTTGTTATTACAGTCCTCAATCGTTTTGTATAGTGTCAAAATCTACCTGTTTCTTATTTTCACACTATACATTTCTATTCACAAACAAACAAACAAATAAAAAGAACCACTGGTACAATACACAAATTAGGGGCTATTTGGAATCAATTAAAACATTCACATTGTAATCTGCATTTCTAGACATATATAGATGTCAATAAAATTGATTTAGAAAGTGTGACAATGGTAAATGGCAATGCCTGGTAAAATAGGACTGCAATCTTAACTGTTTAAAATAACACAATCAGGCACACCCCATTGGACCACTGGTGCCAAAGCTAACAAAAATCTACCAGCACCTAGAGAAAACCCTTATGTTCCCAGTCACCAAATGAGTATGTTCACATGCCAGGCTCCTACTGGAAGCAACAACAAGCACGACTGAGGGCAAAACCACACAAATGAGTGTTCAAACAGAATACACTTAGTTGCTTTCTTAAACTTCTATTTTTCTTAATACTAAAGTCTAAGCAGATTTAACCATATGTGAAGCGTTAAGGAGAAGTCACAGTCTATTCTAATACTACAAGAAAAACCAGAAACTTGTAACATTCATGTCAGCATTGTCTGTAGCAGTATGCCATTCCAGAAAGGCTCAGTCTCTTCAGCCTGTTACTGTTTAAAAGGGGAAATGAAAATTCAGGAGAAAATAACTCTTCCAAGCCATAGCTCCCATGCTGGGCTGGCTGCAGCGTTCTTTTGTGGACGAGCAACACAATCTAATTTCAGTGTTCAGTAGCCACTTGTTCCTCTCACAAGGTTTTAAAAATCCTGCCTATGAAGATGCTATTCCTACCAACAATCCTGCAAATATGTCTCAAAGCTTTTTATGAGAGTTATGCAGGTGACATCTCCAATGATCCTCCGACAAAAAACGATGAACATTTAAAACATAGCAAAACAATCTCCTTTCCGTATCAACCATCTTCTTTATTCTCTCCGTACGTTTGCTCCATCTGGTAATTTCTCAGAGCATCTCTTCATGCTTTTATTTGCCCTGTTGACACTACCCAGCACAAGGCCCGTTCAGCTGCTCCTCGCAGGCAATGGGCCCTGGAGGGGCCGAGAGGGCACCTGAGACCCGGGGGAGGTTCGGCACCACCTGCCCCGGGGACATCCTCACATCCCAGGGGCGTGGGAAATGTGCCTGGAAACGGGCGGCATTTACACCTTGGGCAGCACTTTGGCTGGACCGACGCTGCGATCAGGACTGGTGATGTGTTTATTCTTCTTTCTTTTTTCTCCCTTTCACCTCACCCCGTTACCCAAAACCCACCGCCGTGCGCTTACACAGCAGGTCAGGGATAACACACCATTTCCGTGCCTAGCCTTTAGTCTACTAATAGAACCGTGGTTTTTTCGATGACCTTCTAACTTTTGCCGTTCCTTGCTCCTGTGGGCAGCAGAGGGGCTCCGACGGCGGGTGACCGGAGCCTTCCCAGTGACCAGGGGCCGGGAGCCGCCTCTGGCGCCACACCAATCCCGCCCGTGTCGGAGGGTATCGTCCCAGCGCCTCGGGGAACCACGGCCATTTCCCAGAGCCCCGCTGCCCCCGGCCGTGCCCGGGGTGTCCCGGCAGATCCCGGGGTGTCCCGGCGGCTCCCGCCNCCCCCAGCCCCGCCGGCGGCTCCCCGGGAGGGGTCTGCCCCGGAGCAGCGCTGTCCCGTGCGTGTTTGGGGAAGGGAAAGGTCTCTGGCCGGGGGTACCTGGGCCTGAGCGAGTGCCCGGTGTGGGCGGACCGACCCCCCAGACTCCCGTCGGGAGGCGGCGTGCCCGGCAGCGGGAGCAGGAGCTGGCGCCGCTCCCCCGGACACAGCCCCGGCCCTGCGCAGTTTCACGTGCCCGGGAGCCGCCTGCCCGTCCCACCACCTTTCCCTTCCAGGCCTTTAAAACCTTTTGTTCGACCGCCGTGTCCTTCTCCTCCCCTGCTCTTGACAAACCTTCCCGCGCCCGCGCTCCCCTTCTGAAAGCAGAGGAGGTTCTCCGTGCCTTCCTTCAGCTCTCGTCGCATCACACCCTTCTTTGTCTGCCAGGCTCTTCGGTTTCCATCCCAGCTGGTGAAAAATACTTGTGTTCGCTGCTGTGTCCTTTCCTGGTGTCTCCCCTGTCCTACCTATTGTCTCCTGTGCGGTATCAGGATACAAAGGTGGGAGGGTCTGCGCTGCCAGTTTGCCGCCTGTGCAAAGATGCTTCCTGGGAACGGTGTTTTGTCGTGTTTTCATGCGTGTGAGGCCAAATTCCATGTAAAAACTCATACACCTTCCTGTGGGTCTTCTCCTTTAGCATCTTGAAGTTACCTTTTGTAACTTGAAGACCTCACTCTCTCCCCACCTCCCCCCCAAAAAAAAGCCCCACGGGAAAAACCCCGCAGGAACTTGGCGGTGGTTAGACGGCTGGTATCCTGTGTGTGTTTGTTACCCTGAGCGGTATCAGCCCATCCTGACCTACGACTTTCACCAGTTACATCTGTGTTTTGGCACTTAGGTTGCCACGGTCCCTTGGGATTTTGTTCTGAAAGATGTTTGGTGATATGTGACGGGGATTTCTGCTCTGTTGTATGTAAACTTTGTGAAGTCTGGTGGTCATTTAGAACCCCATCTATGAATGAGCAACAATTGTGGACCCAAAACGCACTTAGCGTCTCTTGAGTTAGGTTTCCTTTTAGGCTTTTTTATTGTTCTTCTGTGGGAGGTTCTCCTCAGAAATAAGTGCTTATTCATCTGTTCTATTAAATAAGCCCTTCCATTAATATCAAGAAATACGTGCAACCCTTCTGCAGGTAATCATTGTGAAATAGTTTGCAAAAGCGCCATTATCGATATGTTAACGTGGAAGGACTGCATTTCATAACTTCTCTTCTGGGAAGGATCCCGCTGTTGACAGATGCGGAGGTGAAATACTGGACAGTGTGGCACCATTGGTTTGACAGAGTAACGCGTGTGAGGTTTGCAGCTTCTGTTGTAACGCAAGTTTTAATCCAGAAGAAGTACAAGGTGGATTTCTTTAGAGGCTTTGGGGATTTGTGAAATGTAAACTGAAGTATTCTTTTAATTAAAAGGGGCAGTGAAGGGAAGGAGGGAAGAAAGGGAGTGCTGGTTTTGAAGAGTCCTTTGTAGAGGGAGTGATTTTTAGCAGCAGCTGGATTTCTGCTGCTTAAGTATCAGGTGCTTGACAAATCAGTTATTTCAAACTAAATTCTGTTAGAACAGTTTTCTATAAGAATGTGAAAAGGTCATGAGGAATCATATTAACATGTGATTTCTCAGCTTTGCTGGTTAACAGAGAATTCCTCCTGGTCAATGTTCTCCTGCAGAAGGAAATCAAGAAATCTTGATTTAAGGATAGGATGCTGTGCTGAAATTGTAACACTACCTGCTCTTTATAAAAACCAACCTGTGGTAATATATGGAAGTAGAGGTGTTTCTCTTCATTAATTAGTGCAACATGCTTCTTGTTTGCTTGAACTGTATGCTTTGCTTCCTAGCGGTGTGTTCATTTAGAATACAGTAAATTGTCATGTGTGTTTGTGGTCCTTGTAGTGAGTCTGTCTTTCTTCAGTCGTGTCTGTTTCACAGGGGAGTGCAAAGGCTGCTCTATTGTCTGTACTGTTCAGCAAGTAGGAAGGGAGGAAGTGATTTGCTCGTTTCCTTCTGCAACAGTCAGATGAATAACTTTCTGAAACAAAAATTCTGCTAAATGAAGTGTTACTTTAATGTAATTCTCAAGATTATTTTCCAAATTCAACTTAAGCCTATTGATTTTGCTCTTTGATAATGTAGAAGGTCTCTGTGTTATGTAAATGCCAGAATTATGCTGGAGAGAGGTAGACGTGGGGCATACAAGAAGCTTGGTATTTCCTTACACTTGATTTAGTTTTTCAAATTACTGGAAACTAGTGTAAGTGCAGGAACTTAGAATGAAGTGAGAAATTCTGCTCTGAGGCTCTTACTTGAGCTCTGAGGGTGAAATCCCAGTTCCGCTTGCTTGATTTAATTTACCTAGTACCTGATAAATAAAACTTTGATCCTGCAGATGCTTAATGTGTTTGTGAAGCTCAAATATTTGTTTGTCTGTGGAGGCTGATCTGGCATGTTTAACCTTCATAATAAAGGTTTTCCATTCACTGTGAAGAGCAGGCCTTTTCTCAGGTTCAGCAACCCGCCAGCAGGTACATGATCTGTAAATTTGTGTTACTATAGAGTTTTATTGCTTTGGCAACCTACGTGGTAGGAATATATTTCAAGGTTTTGACATAACTGAGAGTGTACAATGCACTTTGAGAAGTGACTTACGTGTTTGCTTTCAAAGTATATTAGGTGTCTAAAAATCTCAGAAGCCACGTTGGCAAAAATTGCATTTGAAGCTATACTGAACTATATTAAGCAAAGTTGATACCTGTAATGCTCCATAGCAAACTTTTAACTCAGGTATAGAAAAGCAATCATTCAAGTGTCAAGTTAGAAGTTGTAGATTGTTCTTGTTCCTCTTGGCTTGTTGAGCAGTCTTGGATAGACATGTTTAATAACAGAGGAAGCAAATCTGCAAAATCTGAAGGTTGAACCATTCAAGGTAGAAATTAAAAATGTGGTAAGTGTACCTTATGGTCAAGGTATTGCTTTCAAGTTTGTTTGCCTTTGTACTGTGTTCATATATTGGTGCTTATACACCAGGCTCTTGCAGATGAGAGGCTGCCTTAACTACTAAAATGCCAAGTAAGAGGAAGCGTATAAAAGTTTGTTTCTTCCTGAAACTCCTGTAAGAAACTGCACTGAAAACTAAATTCAGGTCAAGAGTCACTGATGTTTTATTGAATTTATTCTGTGGGGGTAAGGGAAAGGTGTGAAGTAGGAAGAAAAAGGAGTGACTTGCTTGTGGGTGTCCATAGTGGTATGCCTTGGTCTCCTCTATCAAAGCCCTCTCAACTCTACAGAGATAACTGTGAAAGGCTAAGTGGCTTCTGGGTTCTTTGCTGCTCAGTCATAGGTACCTTAACTGTTTCCCAGAACAGGTAAATTCTTGCTCTAAAAGATTGGGAGGTAATCTCTGGTAATCTTTCATACACCTAAGAAGTAATGGACGGCCTAGTTTTTCTTAGTATGTAGATGAAATTTGGATTGCCTGACTGCCCAGGGGTTTGTTGATCTTCTGTTACAAGCTTTACCTGCATACATGCCTACAGGTCATCTTTTAGGCTTGCATAAGCCTCTACATCTCAGCATAGTTTTGTTGAAATGTATGAACCTGATCAAAACTTGCTGACTTTTTTCCTTTAGTTTTGCAGCTACAGTGTATACTTGTGGCAAAATTCATTGGATGCAGCATCATTATAGTTGTAAAGCTTTATTTTTTTCTTTTAGTGCATCATGATTTTTTATTCTGCACTTCCTGTTTTCTCTGAATCTTAAATGTGTAATAGGAAGATATCTTAGGGCTAATAACGATGGGCACTTGAAAGGATTTTGAATGGGGTTTTTCTGTATGACTGCTAGATTGTGCTTGAGGCAATGCATTTATTTCCGGAAGTCAGATGTGAGGAGTAAGGATCTGAGCAGGAACAACTCCATGAAGGTATTAGAGTGACCACTTATCTTTGAAGTCCTTGAACAGTGAGAGCACTGACTTCTTTATTGCCCATTTATATCTTTCTCTTAGCGAAGATGGATCTTGTTCAATTGGCAGTTAAACAAATGTTTGCAGTGTCATAGTGAATGCTCTGAATGCCTCTATGGTTGCTATTTTCATTACTGCCAGCGTTAGACTTCATTCTTTTAGATTCATGCCAAGAATAAATGTCCCAACTAGTTCCTTGTTACTCTAAGAGGAGGAATGGTCTCCTGTGGTGATGAAAAAGAACTGCTGCTGTTCAATGAGAGGGATATGGTGGGAATGGAGTTATGTGGTATTGCTCTACAAATTCTGTTCAGATGTATGCTAATGAGAAGTGTGTTTTGGTTTGGTTTGGTTTTTTGTTTATGTAGAAGTTACTTTAGAGTTCCTGTTGTTTTAAAACCCCCAAACGTTTATTTTGGGGATCTTGTAAGATTTAAGCACCACTCTTTGTGCACTATTCTCCCTCATGTGTTCTTCCTGAAATTTGCATCTAATAATTTTAAACTGTATGCAAGATAATTAAATTAAGAAGTTGTAATACATTTTTACCAAGGCACTTGAAGTCTTACTGTTATTCTTCCTGCTCCCACAATAAAAACTTACATGTACTGAAAAGATAAGTTTCTTTAACTGATGGACAACTCTGAGTAACCTGAACTCCGTTTATCTTGTTATGCACAGTAATTACCAGCCTTGTGTTGAGAGAACCTGATTCTACCACGTGTTTGTTTGGGGGGATCAGATTGCCCCATGATAACTCAGAAACTTCTGACTAGTGAACAAGCAGTTCTTCTCAGTCAGGAAAATTAACTTTTTAAAAGAAGGAAGAAAAAGGTGGGGGAGAAACAAAGCAAGCCTTGATTCTGCAGTCAGATCCTAGTGGCAGATCTGGTAACTCTGTGGCCTTCTTTGAGGGTATCAAGGTCTATTCATGTGGACGGCATCGAAGGTTGCCATTATTTGGGGGCAAACATCAGGGGAAAATGAGGCAAATGTGCACTTGTCTATGAAGAAGTGGCTTCCTTGGCAACCACAAAAAAAAGATGATTAATGTAGGAAACCAGTAGCTGTCAAGACTCTAAACTAGCAATCTGCTATCTGATGTGTATTGTTACTTTCCTAAATTTTGTGGTTGTTTCCATTCACTGAATTGTGGAATAAGGTCATTGAAATTACGTATGTTTGGTACTGTGTATATACGTACTTCATATCCTCCCATCTTTTATCAGCTGGTTTGTTTCTCAGGTGCCGTACCTTTTATTTTTCTGTAGTTGCTGTGCCTTCCTGAAGTCAGACTAATTTCTGCTCATTTGTTTTCTTTCTCCTGCCAACTTTTTATTTTGTTCTTACCTCTGTTTCTCTACTCCTATTTCTGGAAATTGAGTGGGAGATTCGTTGCCTTAGTTACAGTGACTAACTGTTTCAAAGTTATTTATAATGTTTGTATTTAAATAACCTGTATCATAATACCAATCACAGAACATTTCACATCAATAAAAAATAAACAAAGCAGTTCATCACTAAGTGCTGGGAGCACATTTACAGTACTGATTCTTGGAGGTTTTCGTTCTCTGTCATTGTTGAGGATGGAGGACAAGTTCTAATCTGGCATTTGAAAATTAATCTGAAATAAGGTGTCTTGGTGCTATCCTTTGTGCATAAATCTTAATATTTAAGGTCTGAAATATCAGAGAATGTTATTCTTCCTCTCTGTAGTAATAACACTGTGCCCAAGAGGTGGCAATATATCAGTTTAACTGTGTTAATTCAGTTGCAGTTTGGGTGTTGATGAATTATGCAGCACTGACCCATTTCAGCACAAAACCAAGAGCTAATGCAAGAGTGGTGGGACTGAGTAGCTGACAGAGTATATGAGACTTGTAGGCAACTGTGTGGGTGCATTGAGTTAAAGAGGAAGCACCAACAGTGACATGCAAATGAAAGAGGGACAAAATAGTCAGTTTGTTAGCTGAAGCACCTGATGACTTCTATCCTAAAATAATGAGATGCTCTTGGTTGTGAATTGAATATAATCTTAGATTTTAATTGTTTATTTCTACAGTAATGTGTGTATGTGAATTGAGTGAACAATACTCTGTAAATAAATTTTTTATGTGATTTAAGTCTACCTATTTAGGGAAGCCTGAGCACAAATATTTTTCTCATTAAATTACTGAAAATGTATTTAAATCTGAGAAATGTAAAGCAAAGATCTGCCTACTCTAACACTGGTGGTTTGGGGTGGGGAGGGAGTGAAGAATAAAACAAAGCCACTTTGCTTAAGCATACGGTAAACTGCAGCGATGGGAGTGAGAATGCTTTCCTGCCCCAAAGTAATTTTAACTTTGTGAGTCTTCAGGTTTACATGGGTTAGTCTAATTCTGTGTCCTGAACTGTTGAGAAGTAATCCTAAATGTTTAATGTTTCCATATTCTTAATGAACTTCACTTAATGGCCTTCACAATTCCCAATGATGAGCATCTGCTTATAAGTTATTATTGGTCATTTTGCAGTCATGCAATCGTACTTAAGGTTCACTCTCGCTGTGTGCTGAAATCCTGTACTTGCTTCTGTCTGGTGCAGAGAAGAAAGTATGGGTACATCTAGATTTTTTTTTTCCCCTTTTTATTTTTGCTAAGTGAAGGTAGAACAGTGCCTTAATGAGGGAAGAGAAGGGAGTACAAGTAAGGACAGTCAGCATGACAAAATAAGAATGAAATTGCAGTAGTTAAAGCATTGAGACCAAAATGAACCTTTTTAGAACTTACAGAATTTCTAGCAGTCATGAAGAATTTTGTTTTTAGATTTTGCTGTTTGTCCTCCTTTTTGATTTTATTTTGATAGCTCCATCTATGTTGGTCCCTCTGATAGGGTGGAAATTGAACCTTCCATCAGGAATCTGGTTATCGAGCAGCAGGCAGCACAAGGGACCAAGGAACTACCTAGGTCATACCTGGAGGACCTACTTGAGTCATAGACACTTGAACTGGTGGGAGAAAAAACACTTTCAGGAAATTCTGTAGTTATTTATATACAGTTATACCCCTGCATTTGCAAGAAACAGGTCATGCCAGGGCTCTCGCAGAATGTCAAATTCGCAAACACGCGCAGGTCATTAATATACATGCAGGCCACACCCATTGCTCCACCCCCCAGCACTCCGGAGCACTACTGACATTTTTCCTCTCCTCACGGGCTCTCTCAGCACAGGGGAGCGAAGGGAGCCGTTTCTGAGCAGCTGCTGTGACCATGTGTGCTCGCAGCCCAAACCCTGCACTGCTGCTCCCTCCCCAGCTCGCCCACTGGCCCCGGTGCTCGTGCTCGCCTCGTCCCGGTCCCGCGCGGCAGCCTGGTCCCGCACGGCAGCCCGGCCCCACGCCGGCCCACTTGGGCTGTCTGCGCGATGTGGCTGCAGGCTGCGGATATCTCGCTGCTGCACCATCACAGCCGCTTCTGCAGCCGCCACCTGGCTGCTGCCGCTGCGTGTGCTCGCCCTGCCTCCACAGTGGGGAAGGCGTGTCCCTTCCAGGGGCTCTGGTCGGCATTCTTGGAGCCTGGGAAACCTTAACTTTGCAACACTGTGACACCCTGTGCCGCTTATGGCTGGGGGTGGGGCATCAGTATCGGGGTTTCTTTCCCTTTAACATCCACTCGTCTTGGGAGAGGCAGCACTGCCTGGGCTTTGACTGGGCTTAGCGTAAGAAGGAATGGCGTGTCTTGTGGCGGTGCTGTGCTGGGTCTCAGTGGTCTCCTGGAGCATACTGCAGCGTGACCCTTCCGCTGTAGGGACTGGGCATGGAGACACACAGGACTGGGTCAGGGACCAGGGCACAGTGCCACAGGGCACTAAACGCCATTGTGAGCCAGAGAAACCGCGCTCCCTCCCTGGGGGGCCACCCATCCCACCCCACAGGGAGCTCTGGCACTGCCCCTCGGTGAAGCAGAGTCACTGTGCATACGTCAGGCGGGGGACCTTGTGTATGCCTGAAATTGAATTGCAAGAAATTTTCCTTGCAAATCTGCAGGGTTGTAATGGAGAGGTCGCAATGCAGCAGGGATATACTGTACTAACATAATCTGTAACTAATGCGTAATCTAGTTTAAATCCATTGCTGCAGACTGAGTTTTATACAATGTTAGGGGTAATTGGTATTCTCTCCTTTCCTGTCCCATCTTCAGGTCAGCTGCTTCTTTTGTCTGTTGGTCATGAGAGTGAGCAGGTAATTATGCAAAGTCCTTTGCATCCTGAGCACTCTTTCCTGCCTCAGATCTCTATGTAGTGTCTGCTAACACTTCCTTTACTTACCAACATCTCCCCACAAGGCACTGTTAGTAGATTAAAATGAAGGACATGAAATCAGAAAATAAAGAGAACCAAAGCGCTAACTGTTTTTTTCTGGTTATGTTATTACTCACATTTTTAAATTAGTGAAGTGTCCCAAGTCACAATAAAATGAAAGGATGCTTCAGAAATAACACATTAATGGAATTTCCTAATTGTCTCCTCTGTCCCTTTGTAACTGCAGACTTTTGCTCAGTTCCTGCTCTGTTTGCTAAAATACGAGGTCCTGTAGAAAGAGATCTTGTATTTAATGCTGTGTTGCTGTGCATTCTCAGCCAACTTACAACCAGGAGTTGGTACTGCCTGATAGCTTTTATTTCCTTTGCTCCTGTCTGAGTTCCAGAAGCAGTATTTTGTTTTATGTCTCTGATGTATCTTCAGCATGGGGCCTCAGGTCTCCCCCTCCCGCTGCAAAGCCATCCCTACGCAGGGATAGGAAGCTTATTAATCTGCAAATTTACCCAGCCCGCCACACTGCCGCCTTCAGTTTCAGAGCCCGGAGGAGTGGTCCCGGCACCTGCCCACGCCCTCTGACGGGTCAGGGGAGCCAAGGGAATCTTTTCTGACCCCTCTCTGTGCCCAGGGAATCCCTGGAGTTCCCTTTGACAGGGACATGGGATTCCTGCCTTTCTCTGCGGTGCTGGACGGGGCAGTGGAGGGTACCCCCTGCCCCTGAGGGACCAGGGCAGGCGATGGAGGGTGTCTCTTGCCCCTGAGGGGCCAGGGCGAGCAACGAGGCTGGTGCTGGCCACTTCTGAGCATGGAGGGGAGGGAGGGGATGACGGCAGCTGCCGCTTGTGGCCCCAGGCTGGTGGCAGGGCCAGTGCTGGCCGTGCCTGAGCACAGTGGGGGCGGCGGGGGGCTGGCAATCGCCAACACACCACCAGACTCCACTGGGGCTGAGTAGGGTGGTGCCACAGGCAGGTTAATTTGCATATTCATGACTGTTAGTTCATGTGCAGTTGCGAATGCACTGCAAACCAGACTGCCATTGTTGCGGAGAAAACAGAACACAAAGATGTGAACCTGTGAGACAGGGACCTCACAGAAGTGAGGGTTGACTGTACTGGGTTTTTTGTAACAGTGCTCTCTGACTCTGGGGCATAATTTTCAGTATTAAGGAGAATTTATAGAAGAATTCTTTCTTTTCTCATTTCTGTCACCTGCAAGGTTGCAAATGCAGTCATACCTCGCTACATTGCACTGTCATATTTGCAGTCTCAGCCCTGCTCCTGTGTGTCTCCATGGCTGGTCCCTATCGTGAAAGGCTTATGCACATAGTGCGTCGTCTAACACACAGCTCTGCAGCATGCCTCAGGACACATGGGGCCCCACGCGGGGATGCTTCAGTGCTGGCTGCCTCTGGGCTGCTCCGGGCTGCAAGTGGGCGCTGAGACCCAGTGTGACACAGCACTCTAAGCCTATCTGAGGGACTGACCCCTGGTGCACACTGGCTGAGCACACACAAGGCCCCGCATCACAGCACAACAGCCTCCCGCTGCTGCCACTGGCAGCGTGGCCACCGTGGCCGCTCATGGTGGTTTGGTAACATAAAACCATTGAGAAAATCTTTATAAAAACCTTCAACGGCCACCCACAGATGGCCTCCCACACAGGGACATGTCTGTCTATGCCTGGCCGGGGTCCCCCAGCTGCCCAGGACCTCACACTCACAACCACTACCACTACCTGGCCATGGGTGTGTGTTGCCTGACAGGGGCCTGGGCCGTGACACCGGCCCCGTCCAGCCTCCTGCCCCTGCCAGGAGTGAGGAAACCTTAAATTGTAATGCATGGCATGGGTCCTGTTCAGCTGTTCTGGCCGACCACGGCAGCCAGCCTGGACTTGCCAGCACACGTGCACATATGCAGATATGCATAGCCTTAGACAAAGCACTCCTGCCTGTGCTAGCCACTGCAGTTAAAGAGAAAAAACCCTACTCCTAGCAGTAAGGGGCCTCAGGATTTTGCAAGGTTGCAAAGTTGCTGTATTTATGGCAATAATTTACCATATTAATGTCCGACCCCAATTCACAGATTAAGTGTTTCGTGGGAGCCTCACAAGACCCAAATCCCACAAATTCGGAGGTATGACTATACATCGTTACTGACCTGCATCATTATTGATCCTGTAGTAATCACCCAGCTCATTTTTTATTTCTTTCACTTTTACCTGATGTTTGCTGTTTCTTTCAAGCACACAGCCATTTAAAGTTTATTATCTTGGATCACAGAATGACGAATCTATTAAAATAGAACCTTTCAAGTAAAGAATAAGTAACATTTTGTGACTTGTCCATAGACATTTCTCTTTTCTTTTTACCAGAGGTTTAGCAAATTACAATTACTGCAATCAGGGATGTAAATAGTCAAGTTAATCGAATCCATAAGAAACAGCTCAAGAGAGGAGGTCCTTTCAAGGTCTTCATAATGTGAGTGAAAAAAGGTGAAGACATGATTTGTAAAACACTGAGTGAGAGCTAGAAGGACAAAAAAAGGTTATAGTATTGTTTATATAGATTGTCAGTGAATAGCAATGCTCTTCTGATGAACTTGAAAGTTTCATCGTCAGGGATCATCCGAAAAACAACAAATATCCAACTACCCTGTGGAGCTCTGTTTGCAGTGACATTGTTTCCTTTTTCTGCCTACTGCACCTTTCTACAGCACAGGAAACGGACTCTCAGCATCTCTAATCTCAAAGTAATACTATGAATAATATACGGGAGAGGATGCCTCCTGCTATTTTTCTACACCCAGAGATGTAAAAAATTTTTTTTGATCAAGTAGAGTGAACCCCTACCTTTCTGCGGTTTTCGTCTTTATGAGTTCAATTAAATGTGGGTTTTTTTCCTGCATTAATTTGTGTTTACGCGTGTGTAGAGAGAGCCACGCAGGTGTACAGTTCATGAATTGGCAAATGAGACCCACCCATCGCCCCGCCCCCTGCAGCGCCCAAGCACTTGGGGGATTGTTCCCTGCTCGCAGCCACATGGCCATGGCTTCTGTTGACAGAATCATTGGAAGGGACCCAGGTGGTGTTTTCACTTGGTGCTGTGTGAACCCTCAGGCTGGGCTGTTCCCTCGGCTACCCCGGTCCTTCCCAGACCCCACCAGTCGCGGATGAACCCCATTGGACCCTGCGCCTCCAGCTGGGTGGGGGATGCGGGGTGAGACAGGGCTGGGGGGTCCAGGGTGTCGCGGGGCTACTGCCTCTGACAGGGCTGCTGTGGTCCTGCCTCCCAGCATCTCCCATTGGTCGCTGAAGCCAGCCCTCCTGACAGTCTCGGGAGCTGGCTCACACTGAGCCCGGCGGTGAGCGAGCACTGTGGCGACTGCCGAGCGTGGTGGCCTGGCACGAGCTGCCGAATTCAGCATGAGCCAGCTCCTGGGACCCTCGCTGGTGCTGGCCAGGGCTGGCTAGATAAGTGCCCGTTGCCATGGCAATGCTAGTGAGCTGACACTGTTGGGGCGATGCCTCTTGACAGAGTGCTGCCAGAGTGATCCACTCGCAGCACCGGTTCCGGCTTCTTAACGCTACCTATTCTGGTTTTGAGCACACCTGGTCAGGGTCCCACACTGTGCCGAGGGGCCGGCTTGCTGAGACTCGCTCAGCGGATCCCCAGCTACAGAGCTGTGTTTAAAGGTGGTTGCAGCCTGTCGCCATGATAACAGCCCTGCTAAGAGCACACTAGGTGAGCATGCACTCAGTGGGTCCTGAGCTACTGAGCTGTGTTTAAACATGGCTGCAGCCCATCACCATGGGAACAGCGCTGCTGAGGGCAGTTGTGTTTAAGCTGAGCAAGCACTGCACTGCTGCGGTGACTGCTGGGTTTGGCAGCTCAGTGCGAGCGGCACACGGGACCTTCGCCGTGACTCTCGCTGGTGCACAAGACCCTTACCCTGCCAACCAATGGGAGGTGGCAGGAGGCAGGACTGCAGCAGCCTTGGTGGAGGAAGCGGCCTCAGCAGCCCTGCAGGCATAACTGCTGCAGGCAACAGGCAGTGACCAGGGAGTGGCTAGAGAAGCAGCCATTGCCATAGCAATGCTAGGGAGGTACCAGTGCTACACTGCCTCTGGAACCACTGCTTTTTGGGCTGTGCGCACTTCCACGGCACTGCTGTGCACGCAGCACTTCCACAGCACATGGCATCTCTGGCATTGCCATGGAGCCTGCGGCCATGGGTGAGCTAATGATTTCTTGGATTGCCTTGCTGAGCCATGCCAGGATTGTTGGACTGGCACGGCACCTCTGGCATGTTTACGCACAGTTGAGTTGACTTTAAACACACACATATCAACAACCACCAACAACCCAAATAACCCCCAGTATGGACACTCCAGGGAGTAAACAGTGGTGGAAAACTTGTCCCTGCTCAACTCCACTTGAGGGGAAGTCTGGGGCTCCTGACAGCACCAGCTCGTGCGGTCTTTGTGAACTTGATATGGTACAGCGGTGGTGGTGGCAAAAGGCAGGAATCCTGGGACTCCCTGCACAGGAAGGGACAGAAGCCATTCCCTTCCATCTCCTGAGTTGGCACAGGGCATGGGGTGGTCCCGGGAAGGCTGCACAGTCCTCCGGGACTGAGAGGGATGGGGTGATGGGTGGGGCTTAATTGCATATTCATGAGCAGCTTATCTTCATGGATCATGGGCGTCACAGGAGAGCAGGAGACTCGATGCCCAGTGAAAGTTGGAAGTTCACTGTATAGCTGCATGCAGCCACATTTTTTATTTTTGAAAGTACTTTGGCCTTGCATATTGGATTGGCTTCCTTTTTTCCAAAAACCCCTCAACATTTAATAAGCCATAATTGTTTTTAAAATGTGATGTTTTTCATAGTCTGCATTTGAACAGGGGTTTTCACACATGAAGGTTGATAAAATTTCTGTCATGCTCTGCATATGTGTTGAAACTGCTTAAGTAATCATTAAAGTATTAAACTTATGGCATGCATATTTCAAGAATAACCACACATGACTGCCCAAGAGAAGTAGAAGAATTTAACAGAATAATTAGCATGACTGTTAAAAAACTGTTGATTACATCTTTGCATTTCAACCTTATGGTCCTCTGGAAGGCTCTACTGCTGTTGCAATGGCTGTAGAAAATACCCTGTGCATTTGAGTATCACACTGGTTTCCTGTCTTGTCATCCAATCCCTTACATGGGGGAGCAGCAAGATATGTTTCCTTCTATAAAGCTTACTGCTGGAACTTACATAAGCTGAAGAAATAGTATCTGTTTGAGTGACAGGAGGGATATCAATGCCCGTGGTGTCTGTGGAGACTGTCAGAGGAGAAGTTCAGCTCGCCTTCCCTGGAAGCTTGCCATACCGGTATTAGCAGTGTGGTCCCCCATGCTGATTGCAGGTGTCACAAAGTTGGTTTGGAGCTGTCATTCTGGAGTGAGTTCTTTACAAAATCGGCACTTTGCCTCCTGAATGACCATAAGCAGAAATAAACCTTGTAGGCCTGAAGCTTGGTTTGGTGGCAGCAGTTGGCCACAGTTAACTGAATCCAAAGTCACAATGAATGTGCCTGCAGCAAAGGTCTCAGAAGTCAGAAGTGTCTGCAAGAGTTTAGCCTTCCATGTTGTGGGAACCCTTATTACCTTTTACACATATCCACAAAAGATTTTTTTTTCCTTACATATTTCATTACTGGAGTGCCCACTAGTGCTTCCTTAATGTTGCCTGACGCCCCTTGTTTTCATAAAAAGTGACCTATACAAGTAGGATGGATAACTGAAGAGAAGGAATTGTTGGAATTATGTCATTTGACCTCATGGTTTCAAGACCTGCTGTTACTGGAATTCAGTAACATGTAGCCTGACTGTGATGTGTTGTCACAGGATGCCTGTTCAGTATGCCAGGTTTTTATTTTTCATCATGCAGAACTGAAGTGTGCTTTGGTGTATATTTGCACTGTCTTGATTTTTTCACTAGATAAGAAGCAATGAAAATGACCTGTAACAAGCAAGGTTAAATATAGGCAGCAACAGTAGGATATGTTTTTCTTGTTATTCTGTGGGGTTTTTTTAAACGTTAATTAACCGCCAAAGCTATGCTAATTATATGATTTAGAAATTGTCAGTGAAGGCCAGCATTTTCAGCTGACATATAGGAGAAATAAATACAGATACATGAACTACTGAATGCAGATAAATTTCTCATGTCGGGTAGAACTATGTGTGTAGGAAATGGAGTACATTGCCTGTACATTGCCAGTACATCAACCCCGTTTTTTAAAGTCAGTAGAGTAGGTGAATTTTCATGAAAGGGTAGGACTTCAATAATTTGGAATTATTTTGTAATAAGAGTTTGATGATGTGTTTCTCTTTGGACTGTTTTTTTTTTTTTTCATTTGCAAGGTTTCTAGCAGTAGTGATTGAAACTCAGGGGCTTCTAATCTCCTGCCTAAGGCCATGGTTTGATATTAGGTTGTAGCTCAGTTTAAGTAGTCTCCCTCATTCTTTTCTTCTCCAGGGTGGTGGAAGAGGATGGTAGCGGCAAATGATTTAGGTTGCCATATGACGGTGAAGTTGTTCCTTGTAAGTTTTCCATAGTAGGAACTAGAAAGAGTGTTTTGGCTCAGACAAAAATGTGCTCCAATCTCTTCCTTTGTCTCAGAAGTCCTGTAATCACAGATGATGTGTCTTGTGTGAGTGCCGTTTGGTTTGGGAGCTGGGGGTGAGTGGAGAACTTGCGTGTGGTCTGCCTTGGACCTCTCTCTCTGAAAAAGTAACTTTGCTGTTGGCCTGCAAATTCACAGAAATCACAGAATATTCTGAGTTGGAAGGGATCCACAAGGATCATCGAGTCCAACTCTTAACACTGTCTCCCTGGTGGGAATCAAACCCAGGTCTCCCACATGCCAGCTGGGGACACTTACCACTGTACTAAAGTGGAGAGTGACACTCACAACAGACTTAATTTGCTTGTCTGGTTCCTGATTGTTTTGAGACTTGAGTGTGGTTGTGATTCCTCTTTAATTGTGAGAGAACCTATGGACTTAAGGAGTCTGCTTCTATTTATAACACACCATGTTGACTTACATTGACTATGAAAACACTGAAAGAAGGAAAATTCCTCTCTAACATACTTGTTTACCACATGTACTACCTTTTGGCACCCTTGACTTTTCCCCACCTTCTATATGACAACAGCATCCATTTCTTGCAGCATTTGAAAGTTCTTTTTTTTTCCGCTCTTAGACTGATCACATGCTCTACTACCCAATTTTTACAGCTAGAGCTCCGACATCAAGAACACTTTCTATTGCCTTCAATCTCTTCTCAAGAGATTACAGTGAAAGTATAAGACCATGTTCAGGTAGTCCAGTTACCCGTGTTCCAAAAGTAGTATGAGTTTGCTGCAGCCTTTTTCTTCATAGAAATATATGTGGACAGAAGGGCATTCAACTTCTTAGGCTTCTTGTGTGTGCAGCTTTAATTCTTGGACACCATCCAGTGACACAGCTTGGAGTCATGCCTGTTGTGACTAGTGATCCCTCTATCTCCCTGCACAGAGATATATGCTTGGGGTAGGGAAAGATCTAGTAAGAAAATAGACTCAGGAAAATGCCTAAGTTGAAAGAAACTCCACAAACAGTAATTAATGAAGCATGTCAGTCTGAGAATAAACTGCAGTCTTCTGTAATAGAAGGAATTTTTTCATCTCAGCTCTGTAGGAAATAGAAATTAAAAATAGTAATTAATCTTGTTGTTTGATATTCCACATATCACCTAGTATAGTTGTTTGGATACCACAACATAAGCACATTGGTTGTGCAAATATTTTTATCAGCAGCTGAAGAAGATAGCATTTTGAATTGCTATCAATGAAAGCCTTATCAAGGTGAACTATTCCTTACTTTGTTCTGTTTCTCAGTTTGATCATGCTGCAAAGCTGTTTAATTTGGTGGCTTATGGATGAGACTGTTCATGCATCTGACTTTTAGTTTTCTGGAATAAGCAATGATAAAACTACAAAACTTGGTTTAATGGAAAACAAACAAAACTGGGCATGTTTTTTGCCTGTAAGAAAAGCATTTTGAATAAATACCTTGGCAAATAAGAGTATAATAAAATTGCTCTTAACAGTCTCAAAACAATAGTTATCACCTGTATGTTTGTGGGGACTCAGTGAAGGTTGCGTTACAGCCTCTATTTCATGCTGATTCTTGAAACTGCTTTTTGGTTATTATTTTTGTTTTATTTTAGCCTAAAAACCTTAGGCAGTCATTCAAGGGCTGCTTTATGAGTAGGTCAGCTGTCTGCTGTGGGCTAGAGAATAGTTGTTAGTGCTGATTCTAGTAGGTGTGAAAACCCACATGGGTGACATAAAAAATGTAAAACATAAACAAATGAATACTGGAATGTGGGAAAGGGGGTTGGAACAAGAATGACATGCATTAAATAAAGCGCAGAGTGTTAATAAGAAAGTAGTTTGAAATTTAAGAAACTTTACCTAAGTATCAGATTATTGATTTCCAGGAGAGGAGGTGATGTGAGAGGATAGCAGAATCTTCTTTGTTATGCTGAAGTAAATGAACTTACTGAAAGTATGCAAAGTTTTGAGAAAACATATATTATGTGGCTGTTAGTGTTTAAAAATCATGGTCAGTGTTGTGAATTAAATTACATTGATAGTAATTTTCTTGCTATTCTGTACTTAATGTTCCTTGTCTATAGACAATACGAAGTTCTTTCTGTTGTGCTTCTTGTATTATGTTGTACAAAGGTTCTCAGTGATAAGACTAGACAAAAGGTTAATCTATTTTCAGTGTGGTTTATTGGCATGGGTTGTGGGAATATTGAGGGAATGTTCAAGCTTGAGTATGTAGAGAACAGGGCAGGAAAATTTTTAAGTTAAAAATCAGGTTAGGGAAAGATATGAATATTAACTTGTTAAGATTTAAGCATACCATCTACTTCCATTCTTTCATTCAAAGAATTATAAAAAAGTAGCATTTAAGTAGTATATATTTGTTGCCAGAGGATTGAATTCAAGCTGCTTCATGGACGGAAGTCATGAGCTAAGCACTTGGAACGAGTTTCTGAAAGTTCAGTGTTTGAAAGCGGCATTAGACGACAGTAGCCTCTTCTGGAGCAAATGGTATTTTCTTTACAATTGCTCCTCTTAGTTGGTCTGTTCTGTGGGGAAAAGAAAAGCTTCTCTTATGAATTCTGATAGAACTGTACTAATCCTAAAATTTTGACAGACCTTGTGACCAACCCCAAGTCGTTGATTCAGCTCATTAAGTGTCATTGTATGAGGGAAATACTATGGACTACTTAATTTGAGACATTTTTGGAAGATTTTAATTAGTGTCACATATAATTAAAACAACTTAAAATATTTTTTCATTTTCTGTTTTTATTACATGCTCTAATAAAATCATAAATTAAAAAATACATCAGAAGTAATAAAAGTGAAGTAATTAACACACTGTAGAGGTTGTTGTATGCTATTTAAATGCATCCAAAAAGCAAAAATGGAAGCCAGGATCGTTCACTTTCATTTGTCTGGGTCTGCTCTTCTCCTAGACATAGGTAGACATTAGTTTAAAAAGTGTTAGTAAAGCAATCAACTCTCTGTTCTGAAAAAGGTTACATCTTGTGGAGGCTATTTAGTAGTAGCTTGCTGGTCTTCTCCTTAGGGAGAGATTTAAGCAATCTAGGACTGAGAAGGAGAAATTACCACAACACTGCTTTGCTGTTGTGGAGAGATGCTGGAATATTTATTTTATAGGGTCATTCTTTTGTCTGTGGTTTTGGTGGTGCTAGGTCACATGTCTCTTTGGTGTTCTGTGTTTGGAAGGTTGTTTTCACACCATTAGGATTGGAAGTGACCTCTGGAGATGATTTAGTCCAACTCCCATGCCAAGGCAGGGTCACCTAGAACAGGTTACACAGGAACGTGTCCATTTCGATTTAGAATGTCTCCAAAGTGGGAGACTCCACAACCTCCCTGGGCAGCCTGTTCCAGTGCTCTATCACCCTCAATGTAAAGAAGTTCTTCTTCCTGTTGAGGTGGAGCTTCTTGTGGTCATTGATATCCTTATCCTTTTGCTGGGCACTACTGAAATCCACTTTAGTACGGTGGTAAGTGTCCCCACCTGGCGTGTGGGAGACCCGAGTTCAATTCCCACCAGGGAGACAGTGCTAAGAGTTGGACTCGATGATCCTTGTGGGTCCCTTCCAACTCAGAATATACCGTGATTCCGTGATTCTGAAAAGAGCCGGGCACCATCCTCTTGGCCCCTGCCCTTGAGATGTTTGTATGCATTAATGAGATTCCCTCTTAGTCTTCGCTAAACAGGCCCAGCTCCCGCAGTTTCTTGTCGTAAGGGAAGATGTTTTTTTTCCCATCTGCTCCTTATTTTAGCCCTGAAGAATTAAAAAAACTTTAAATTTTCATATGGCACAATTCTTCTGGGGTTCCTGTCTGTCAAGAAAAATACCTGACTTGTTTTACTTGTTTTTAAGAGTGCTGCACCAAGATACTCTGAGGTAGCTGAAATTACTTTGGAAGTGTATTCTGTTTAGTCAGTGTAATGGCACTTTAACTATAAATTAGTAAGGCCTTAGTTTGGTTTGAGTGATCTACTTTAGATTGATGACATTACTTACTTGGGATTAGTTTTCCTGGGAATGTATATGTCCACAATGCATGTAGACTTAGCTGTAACAGTAAACCTGTCTTTTTCTCATCCCTTTAAGTGTTCCATTGTCTGTGAAATGTAGTAATAGGGTTTTGTAAAAACCTTTTATAATCCTTTTTTCCCTATAATGTCCTGATCCTGCTGAATTTAAAAGTTGTGCTCTTATGCACAGCAGTCCTCAGATGAGACAGAGAAGATGACTGGTTTCTGGCAGTCAGAGGAATCTGATTTTCTTCCCTTTGCCGGCTGTATTGATGTAGTGGAATCTGCTATGGCACTTGTGCATGGCAGGTAAGAAGGCCAGTTTTCCTCATGTATCCATGTGGATTTAAACTTTAAATGAGTGGCAGAGTGGAGGTAAAGGAAATGTTTGACTGTGTGTCCTGTCCAAGCAATTGAAGGATGAAAGTCCTGAAGTGTGTGATAGTATCCTCTGTGACACTGAACTGGAGAAGACAAATCATGTTTTCACTGAAATATCTGACCTGTCCTTTACTGATTTGGGCCTCTTGTAGGTGAAGTGCTGCTATATGCATATGCTTTCAATGTATCTCTAAGTCTGTTGGCCAGTTCTCTCTTGGAGTTTTCATTTTGGGGAAATAAAAGCTCTGTGTCATCGAGCTGTGTGAAAAGCTTATGTGGACACGCCTACGTGGAACATCTCAGTTGCGAGTGAATTCTGGCTATTCTTATGTTCCATCTTCAAGCCGTGTTTTTGTCCTGTAACAATAGCATCGAGGCTGATAAAGCAACAAAACCTCATGTGCATTAGCAGTGCTGGAAATGTTTCTATGGAATTGCAGACTTAAGTCTATTCAAAATGCTGCTTATTCCATATATTTTGCTATGTGTCCCAGTCTTTTTCTTAAAATACATAGTCAGTAGTATTAAGATAACTCTGCTGCTCGCATTGCTGGCCCTGGAAATGGGGAAATGTCCTCATGCACTGATGGTCCCTATATGTTATGGCACTTTCTCATTAGCAACCCAGTCGAGATGTACTTTCATCACATATAATAATCCATTTGGATGTACTTCTATTTTTGCTTTCAGAAATTACTGTAAAGGCATTCTTTTAAAAGGTATTGCTTTCCTTTTGGGGAGGGAGATACAACTCCAAGGAAGTTTTTACCTATGATGATTTGTTTCTGCTGGTGCATGAGCTGAATGTTTCCAGTACACGTTGCTTTTTTATGCCTGTCACTTAATTTCACAAATGCATACATTTTTGTTCGAAATAGTGTTTGTTTTGTCATTCTATCTGGTGGATGTGTAGGTTTGCAGTATTTTCTAAAACGCTCCTAACCCTTCTTCCCATTTCTCCTCCCTTTGTAATATAGGTAGAATGGAGATGTTAAAATTCAGACATATGAAAATTAAATTCTGATGACTAAAAGTCCTGAATAAGAAACAATTTCTTAAAAGTGATGTACTGGTAAAAGAACCTCATGGACAGCCACCCTGCTATCCTGTAAATACTACTGATCAAGTCTAATCTTTGTGCCTTGGCAGATGCCTGAAGTATGCAATATGTACTTTTCTCCCATTACTCAATGTCCATTTAAAACTGTTGTCTTCCCACAGATGTTCTGAAATATGTCACTGCTGTGTACAGAAAGTCTTTATTCCACAGAAATAATCTGAGGGGTTTTAACTTTTTAGTCCCTGTACGTGTTTCAAGCACCGAAGTTTCTGTGAAGCCAAACTGTAGCCTTTGAGAGGTAACTTGCTATGGACAAAATAGTCTCAAATAGCTCAGAACCTGTGTTTTCTTCTTTGATTTGAATGTGTGTGAACACCACTTCTTGATTTGTAGTCTCTTCTTTGAACATGGCAAGCAACTATTCAGATTGGAAAGTATTACTCTTTTGTGGCTTTATTAAAGTAACAGTGTTTTTGAAGAACATCTCTAAGTGGTTGTGAACTTTCTTGATGGGCTGATTTATATGTGAACTGCTGTGACTCATAGGACTCTACCTTATTTTTATCCAGATAATTACCTTGCTAAGAGATGTGTGAAATAGCATTTAAAGATTTGTTCTCTCAGCTTAAGGAGCAATGCTATTGTCTACCTTTTTGTCTGTCCTTTTGATGTTATATCCAATCAGAATTCATCTTCTGCTTGCTTTTTCTTTCTTCCCAAATGGAAATTATCTCTGAAATAGCTTACGAAAATAATTGTAAAAGTGAAATTGAAGACCATAAAAGTGGCATCTGAGCTGCACTAGTTTGCTTCTGTTTTTTTTAGAAGTGTGTAATTTCCAGGTACTATATCCTAAGAATTCACAGAATCACAGAATCACAGAATATTATGAGTTGGAAGGGACCCACAAGGATCATCTAGTCCAACTCACCATCTAGCACCCGTGAGGAGACCGAGAGCACATCGCAGAGCATAACACCAACCTAGATCCCTCACAGTCTAGCAGGCCACTCCGAGCCGGAAGGGGCCCAACGTCATCCAGCCCTACACCTCCCTGCTAGACCATGTCACTAAGCTCCTCGTCCAGTCTTCTCTTAAACACCTCCAGGGATGGTGACTCCACCACCTCCCTGGGCAGCCCATTCCAATACGCGATTACTCTCTCTGTGAAAAACCGCTTCCTAATGTTAAGATTGAACCTCCCCTGGCGTAGCTTGAGGCCGTGCCCTCTCGTTCTGGTGTCGTCAGCCTGGAAGAAGAGGTCCACACCCATCTGGCTGCAACCTCCCCGCAGATAGTTGTACACAGCAATGAGGTCCCCTCTGAGCCTCCTCTNCCATGACTTTGCATGGGACTGAGGTCAGGCTGACTGGTCTGTAGTTGTTAGGATCATCTTTCCTGCCCTTCTTGTGGATGGGTGTCACATTGGCCAATTTCCAGTCTTCTGGCACAACACCAGTAAGCCAGGACTGTTGGTAAATTATGGAAAGTGGCTTGGCGAGTTCATCTGCTAGTTCTTTCATGACCCTCGGGTGGATTCCATCCGGTCCCATAGACTTGTGAGGGTCCAAGCCACTCAGCAAGTCTCTGACGACCTCCTCTTGGATTACAAGGGGGTTATCCTGCACCTCAGCCCCCTCCATGCCACCGCTGGTCCAGTTGTCCTGCGGACAGTCCGTTTTGCTACTAAAAATTGTATACGTACTTATTATTTGAAGTTATTTCAGTATGGACACACCGAAATAACATGTAGGTAGAGATTTCTGGAATCACTAGAGGATCTTACTCCTGTTCTGCCATGATAATTTTTTAATAGTGGTATGAACATCAGAGGATCCACACGTTTCCATTTGTGTCATATGTGATGTAGGTTCACTATTCTCCAGGCTTGTCAGTTCATTATTTCACCTCTTTTTTTATGCCAGGGAACTGTTCAGAGCTGTTTTCTAATAGCAAATACTTCAGTAGGAGCCAACATTAGGAGTGCTCTTCAATCTATTTTTTAATTTACTTTTATTTAAAAATGGTCAAATACTTTTGCCATGATCTCTGTCATTTCTGCTGATTCATAATGAAGCAGCTTTACTTACTGCTTCATTTGCCTGTGAAGCTCCTCTGAGTGGTTGTCCTTGGTAAATAGTAGTCACTGAGGAAATGGCATGGCATGGAATTCTCCTACCGCTTTATGCCCTCTCCTCCCCCCGAATCAGCTTGGCTCACAGCTGGACATATATGTTAATGATATTGACTTTTTGTTAGTGTACCTACTTGTGAACTGTGGTTATTGGGGGCTGACATTCTTGTGAATATCTGCTGGTGCTAACCCTGCTGGGAATTGTAAATTATGTTAATAGAACCTACAGAATGCTCTGAAATAATATACCTGATCTTAACCAACCAGAAAGTTAGAGGATCAAGTAAATAAACCAGCTTAAGTGCATCAAGTTTCTTTTTATTTTAAGATTGTAAACATTTTTCTCATATAAATAAAAAATTGGAAACTAGGAGAAGGCGAGACATCATTTTAAATTAATTGTATATTTAATGCTTCTTGAAGCTTGGTATTACTATAAACAAATCATCACAGGGATTTTGGAACAGCAGATGGGTATCTGTTCATCCCCTTCCAGCCCCCAAGATATCCAGGAATATCTTTGGAAGAACTTGTCCTTCCTGTTACTATTCTAGTTTAAATGTAACCATCATAAATAAGCTTTGTGTTTGTGCTACATTGAAATAGTCTGTAACATCCTTTGCTACTACCAACTCTCATCTGATATAAAAAATGGAGCATTAAATACGTATATTGCTTTTATTACAAGTAAAATAATGTTGGTAAGCTCAGCCTTCCACATAGTTTGACTCTCTGAGACTTTTTAGAAGAAAACTGAACTTGGCACGTTTTCCGAGTGTTAGTAGTTTGTTTCATGATAAGTCTTTTAACTTTGGTTATGGCTTCCCTGACTTTGGGTCTTCCACCCACACAGTTGTGTTGGCTATAGCAGCTTTTTGTGGCATATTGCTCTAGATGCTGGTGATAGCTTTGTCTGCCCTCCATCAGATACTACCTGTACCACAAATCATCTTTTTGGATGAGATTTTCCCCACCTTTGCTGGGATTAGTCTCACACCGTGTATTTTTGAGGTCCTTGTTTCTTTTAATGTGGTTATTGCTTTTACTCCACTCAGCACAACTTGATTCAGAAGGCTGCTCGCCAGTGTTGATTCTGTTGGTTTTGTGTTCTTTTTCGTTTTCTTAGTCAATACATTTTGTCTTGTGTCTGTAACAAATGGTTATCCTAAATAGCTTCTCTCTGAATTATTGATGTTCCACAATGACTTCATGCTCCAGTCTATTTACTTTCTACTTTGCGTCTTTGTTATTCTGTGAGATACGTTATTCTGTGAAATATTCATGCGAAATACAGCATTAATCAACCTCTGCAGTACTGTTGTATGTGAATCTCTACGTACATATCTTTGTAGCACTATAGATTTCTTTGTAGAATTCTACAAATAGTTATAAACTGAGAGAGTCATGTGTTCAGTGTCCATTACTGTAGGTAGTTCTTCTGTTAACTTCTAAGTCTTCTTCCTCTATTTCCCAGCTTAACTGCTTCCATAACAATAAGAGCAGAGCCTCATATTTGCCTTGTGTTCTCCCTGCTATCTTGCCAGACTACCCTTTGAATGTGAGTACAGATGGTATGACTCATTTACACTTGTCCTAAGCAGGCGAGGTACTTAACACCGTGTATGTGCCTCCAGCTTTTGATTCCTGTGAAAAAGTGTTTCCCTTTCTTCCTCCTCAAGAATTAGATTAGATTTTAGTTCACCTTCCTTTTAAAATTAGGCAAGCTGTCTTTTTTTTTAACTCCTGACTAAAATTGATTGTATTTTTGAAAAGAGGACAATCTTCTGCTGATTTTGGTGAGACGTCGTCTTAATAGTAAAAAGAAAAGATTACCTAAGGAAATGGCTCCACTTATTGGATGTATAAAATGCCCTGAGCTCCTGTAGAACTACTCTGCTACTTTTTCAGTACCTTTGAAGTATAGATAACTGTTTTTTTCCCTAGTGTATTAGGAAGTTAGTGTGTTCTGCAACTTGGGACATGAGTAAATAGACAAACATTTTCCTTTTCTAGTCAGACTGTATCTAATAGACCTTATCTGGTAGGTCCTGAATACGCTGGAAATTCCCTCTTTAGGAGCAGGGATAGAAAGGAAGACAGGAATTTGTGTGTTTGGTGTGGGTAGAATGTTATTTTCTCTTTTAACAGGATCATTCACTGGTATTTTGTCCATGTCTCAGCTGAGGATCTGCTGTTACACGTAATGTTGAGGAGTATGCAGTGTGCTGAGGGCACACTTAGCACTGAACAGCACCAAAGTGGAACTGAGAGTTAGGATAAAGTGATGGCTGATACCTAGTCAAGTGGCTTATTTGTTTAGCTCGTCCCTTTTCGCTTGTCAGACCCAAAATCAAGCGCCATGTTGCAATATAAAATCCTTCTTCCCTTTTGATGGCAGTAAGTTCACTTAGCAAAAGGATCAGGAGCACCTTTTTCTTAACTTTTGTTTAATATTCATCATTTAAGCGGGCAAAACTTGGATGTTGTTTTTTATTGTCCCATGGCCATGTCTGTAAACATACAGAAATAGTATAGTAGCTCTGTTTTTCAACAGAAACTTTCTTTGTTTTCTTGCAGCTGTTTCCCATGATTGCTGTTTCTCAACAAAAGTGTGGAGGACCAGCCCTCCCTTAAACCTGTGTAGGTGTTTATAATCGCACCAGAGCTGCATGTCTGCTCTCACCTGGAAGCTGAACGCTCTTGTTGAAGGCTCATACTCCCCCTGATGGCAAACTACTGCGCTTCTCTCACTTTGTGTTTGCTTTTATCTCTCTCCCTTGGTCTCCATTTTATCTTTTTACTGCGATGTTGGATTAGGCTAAGTCATTTCATCTGTGTATGTGCATCCCACTGAAAGTGTAGTTTTAAAAAAGCTCATAAGATCGAAGGGTCCTACCAGACTGCATGTATACTAGACAACAATAAGCTGTTTGGTTAAGATGGGGGAAAGGAGAAGCTTAACTTCTCGAATTTATTTAACATTTCTGACTATCACAGTCGCTCTCCTGCGATATAAGTGATACATACTTCCTAATGCTTGTTTTAAACGGATGACTCAACCTCCTTAAAGCTTGAACAAGAGTACTTTACTCTTTTAAACTCAAATTCTTAGCTCCAGGAGTCCTTAGGTATCAGCTTATGCTTAGTACAAAAATAAATAGTACTATGAAGGCTTTATTAGTTCCTTTTGTATGGGATCATTGTCAAGAAATGGCCACGTTTAAAATCTTGAAATTACACTAATCAAGATCTAATATAGAAAATAGCTCAAACAGAACTGTCATTGCGACTTGCGTGTTAATGATGTGATAGCATATGATAATTATCAATTAGTCATTGGTAAGTTTTACATGTAGTTACAAATAGTGCAAAATAAAGCTGTTTATCTTGTGGTTACAGAGATGAGATATTATATATTTTGTGTGTGTCTGTGTAAAATACCAGTCAGAGAGAGAAGATAGCGATCCTGTTTCCCATGTGATAAATGAGCCTTTGCTGCTACATCATTGCTCAGCGGAGAAGGAAACCAATAGATCTTTGTGTTCTCATTGCATCTCCTTCCTACTTCAGTAGGAGTAGTTTTTGAATGTGTTTGCTTAATTATTTGTTGAATACAGTCATACCTTGCGTATTCGCACTTCCAGATTCACATATTTGTGGTTCTTTCTCTGTGAATAGTACTCAGGTATTCGCAGAGCTTCCAGGTTTGCATATTCCTGGTTTCGCATAATCATGTTTTTTGGGGGTTCATGTGTTTGCGTTATTTTCCCCACAAATAGTATTTGCAGATTGGGCAATTCGCGGGACCCCCAGGAGATCCATAATCCATGAATTTTGAGGTATTACTAATTTAATTGTATATAACCTTTACTTGACATCAATTATTTAAATGGGTAAAGACTATTAGTTCTGGTTCATTGTTGCTGATTACAATAGCTCTGTCAGGTACTGCATGTCATGCTGCCTTTCATATGTAATGCTGGCAAGAGTTTCAGGTGACAGAAGAGATGTTGATAGAAGTTTAAATTATTGTCTGGGGTTTTGTGGTGTGTTCGCAGGCATCTTCTGATGGCACCAAATTAGTGACGCATCTGAATCAGAGTTCAGTTTGTAGGAACAGTTAGCATTGTTGGGATGTCAGGCTTTCAAATATTGCCTCTGTTTGCTTGCTCACCCTTCCACCTGCTTGGGAATTTTATTTACTTGGTATGTATTTGGCAATGTTGTTGGAGGTGAGTGAACCTGTAAACATGTTGGAAAGACTGAAGTAGAGCTCTTTTTTTTTTGACCTTTTTATGTGTCCTTGAATGTGAAGTCAGTAGTCTTAAAAATATAGCTGTGTGTCTTTAATTTGTGGAATAAGTAGAGCCATCCAGGAATTCTGGCACTTGTAAGAGAGATGCAAAGAAATACGTGCTGGGACGAAATTTTATGGTCTTGCTCCTGTTTTGGTTTTCTTTGGTATGCTGCCACCAAGTGACAAAACTTGATATTACTGCTCTTTTTCTTTGTTTTCTTTCCCCTTCCCTTTTTCTTTTTTTCTCTCTCTCTTTCTCTCTCTCTCTTTCTCTCTTTCTTTTTCTCTTTTTCTAGAGTGATTTCCACTAATCG
>WEKX01023396.1:13177-24636 GCA_013390025.1 Pitta sordida
CCCCCCATCCTGTCACTACATGTTCTTGTAAAAAGCCCCTCTCTGTCTTTCTTCTTGTCTCCCTTCAGGTGAGGCTAGGCTGCAATTAGGTAACAATTAGGTAACAATTGGGCTGCAATTAGGTAACACCTGGACTGTCTCTTCCAAACAAGCTGAACAAACCCAATTTTCTCAGACTTTCATCGTAGCAGAGTTGCTCCATCCCTCTGATCATCTCCATGGCCTCCTTTGGACTAGCTTCAGCAGCCCCAAGTCTTTCCTGTTCTTGGGCCCCAGCGCTGGAGGCTGCTCTGCAGGTGGGATCTCACCAGAGAGCAGCAGAAGGGCAGAAACCCCTCCTCATATGCTACCCACACTCATCAGCCCAGCATACATGGGGGATTCCGGGCCAGGTCATGTCCTGCCTCTCCCCCACCAAGTCCTTCTCCCCAGGGCTGCTCTCGTTCCGTGCATGCCCCAGCCTGGACTGACAACAGGGGCTGCTCTGACCCAGGTACAGAACCTTGCACTTGGCTTTGTTTAAACTCATGAGATTCCCATGGGCCACTTGTTAAGCCTGTCCAGATCTTCCCGCATGGCCTTGTCGTTCAGATGTGTCACCTGCACCTTTGGCTTGGTGTCATTTGCAGATGTGCTGAAGGTGCACTTAATCCCTTTGTATATGTCATTAACACCAGTCCCAGTACACACCCTTGAGGGTGTCACTGGTCACTGATGTCCTTTGAGACTCTGAGCCCTTGACCATGACCCTCTGCATGGGACCATCCAACCAATTCTTAATGCAGCAAACAATCCGCCCATTGAATCCACCACTATCCAATATGGAAAGAAGGATGTTGTGGGGACTGTGACACAGGTTTTACAGAAGTCCAGATAAATGATGTGTAGCTCTTCCCTCGTCCACTGATGTAGTTACTCCAACATAGAAGGCTACTGTGCGAGTCAGGAAGGACTTGCCCTTGGTGAAGCCATGCTGGCTGTCTTGAATAGTGATTCCTGTCCTCCATGTGACTTAGCAGAGCTTCTAGGAACATCTGTTCCATGATCTTCCCAGGCACAGAGGTGAGACTGACAGGGTGGTAGTTGCCAGGGTCCTCCTTTCTACCCTTTCTACCCTCTCCTTTTGGAGACAATAATTTCCCCTCTTCCAGTCACCTGGGACTTTGCGTTACTGCCATGATTTTTCAAATTCCATGGAGAATGTCTTGGCAACTACATCAGCCAATCACCTCAGGACTCTGGGATACATCTCACTGGGTTCATTCATGTTACTGGGATACATCTCACTGAGTAACATTCATGTTACTCAGAAGGTCACATATCTGATCTTTTCTTACAATGGGAGGAGTTTTGCTCTTCCAGTCCTCATCCTGCTGTCCATCCTCCCAAGAGATGTGAGTAGAGGTTGCCAATGAAGACTGATGCAAAACTGTTGTTGAGTAGCTCAGTGTTGTAGTTTAGGTTCTCTCATTGTCTTTTCCTGTACAGTAATCCCTTGCTACTTCACAAGTCACCTATCGCAGCTCCAGAATTTTGCGTTATTTTTTCATGCAGACACATTTTCTGACTTCCCCTCTCTTTCATCCCACATGGGGTGGGGGAGGTGGCACCAGCAGGTGCTGGTCGCTCGGGGGCCACCCAGAGCTCGCTTGCTTTTACCAGTGTTGCATGCATTAACAAACTTGTGGGGGAGTTTCATAACACTATCTCAAGCTGCTGTGTGGAGCCTTCCTCCTCTGCTAGCTGATCCTAGCTCCTGCTAGCTGCTGCAAACAGGAGCAAGCAGCAACATGCAGGAGCAGCAGCAGCATACAGCAGCTATCAGCAGCTAGCTGTTTTCTCCTGATCGCTGCTGCTAGTTGCTGCATGCTGCTACATGGTCCTACTAGCTGCTGTTTCTCCTGCATATTCCTGCTTGCTGCTGCTGCTCCTGGTACTCAGAGCTGAGGGGGTTGTGGTCTGGCCATAGTTACATATACAGTAATACCTCGCTTATGCATGCCTTCTTATTTGCAGCTTCACTGATTCACTGTTTCCTAATCCATGAATAGTATTTGCAAATTTGTGGGCTTTTTCCTGGTCAATGCATGTGCAGTACGTGCGTATTCACGCTTTCTGAGTTCTCGGTATTCCATATTCACAGGTTTTTGCTGCCATTTTTGAACATGTATTTGCCCTATTTACAGATTTCCTTGCAATTCATGATCGTATATATGGATATTTGTGCTTTTTGCTGCATATTGCAATCGTGGATTCGCAGGTTTCCTCACAATTTGTGGTTGCGTATTTGCAGATTTGCGTCTCCCCCTCCACGAGCCTTATTCACAGATTGGACGATTCGCAGGACCCGCAGGAGGCACATAATCCACAAATACAGACATAGACACTGCTGCTTTCACTTAGCGCAGCAGGTTTCCAGACCCACCCCCGCGATATTCGAGGAATCACTGTACCACCACACTGGTTTGGGGGCAGAAGGGATCCCTGAAGTGAAATATTGCGTGAATGTGAAATGGTGTGGAAACTGAGGAGTATAAAACACATGTGCCACAAGATTGGCACTCTGTCCTTCCTGGGTACTGACTCACCAAGAAATTGCCTCACTGTCACTGCCACCGACCACTGCTGTCCCAGAGGTGCTGCCACTGCCACTGGAGCTGGAGATAAACCATAAACACCTATGTGGAGTAGACATGGTATGCAAAAACTGGGAAAAGCACTCTTCTTATTTAATTCCACAAATAGGCTCCAGCACTCAGCCATGTCTAAGCAGAACAGCAGGGAAGAGTTTTCCTCTAGGGTGTTAATGTGTTGGCACTTCTGCTCATCTTGGGCCAGCATTCCTAGGAGTTCTTTGTTTACACAGAGGACTGCTGTCTGAAAAAACACTGCTTGAGTGGAGGCTGAGAATTCTCTGACCCACTGCTCATGGAGTCATGACACATCTCAGCATGCCTAACAAATAGGAATGCGTATGCATAGATAGGTACTGTGAACCTAACTGATGGTGGATAAAGTCAAGGAGAGGTAATGAGCCAAGTTCCATTCAGATTTAGAAGGGAAAATATTTCAAGAGAATACCATTTGTAGGTGAGAATGAGGCTGGGAGATTTGTTTAAGGTTCCAGAAAGGAAAACTGTGTTAAGCTGAGATAGAGGAGATTTAGATTATATATAAGAAAAAAAGCCCAAAATTCATTGTTCAGGTGACATATCCAGTCATACCTCTGTTTTCCCAGGTTTCATGTCTCCCTGGGGTCCTGTGAATTGTTTAATTTGCAAACTCACACAGGTAATTAGTATGCATAAATCATTAAATCTGCAATCATGGGTGGGTCACTAATATGCACATAGGCCATGACCATCGTTCCACCTGCCGCCACTCCGGAGTGCTGGGGAGCATTTTCCGCACCTCTCCACAGGCTCTCACAGCACAGAGGAGAAATGGGAACCATTTCTGAGGCCTCTCTGCCTGAGGAGAACCCCACAGAATCCCTGGGCTTCTCTTCAGCCATGCTGCTAGTTTCGCTGCTGCTGCTCCTGGGCTTGGGTGGGTGTGAGTCCATGCCATCGGTGCTCTTGGAGCTTCAGGAAACCTTAACTTTGCAACACTGTAACATCGCGGGGCCTCTTACAGCAACCGGAGATGTCAGTGTTGGAGGTTTTTTCCCTTTAACTGTGACGGCTACGATACATCCACCAGGCCCTAGTGCAGGAGCTGCAGCACTGGCTGTATGGACCCAGGAGAACGCCACCTCCCCCTGCCATGGTGGGGAAGGTATGGGGGAACAGAAGCCTCCTTCTGGCATGGCAGCGGTGGTGGTGTGGGCACATCCCCCCTCTGCCCCATCCCAGCACACAGTGCATAGCCCACCACTGCAGTGGGCAGCCCAGCCTCACTTTCGTGGGGCAATTTCCCTGGTGCTACGTCTATCACCAGGTGCGCTGGGCGTGCAGCCCCCAGGCACACACCACACTTGGTGCTTGGCTTCTGCTGCTGTCGGTATTGCTACTCCCACTTGCCGTGGAAACATTATTGCACAGACACACAGACACACATGCACACAGGCAGTTCCTGCTTGCAGTTCATAGGCCCTCCCTGGAAAGGTGCTGGTGGGGACAATGGTACAAACGCCTGAGGACACAAACGGGCAGGTGGGGCAGAGGGGGCAGTCAGCACTGATGCATCCTCACACAGGGCCCTCTGTGCCCTGAGGCACGCTGCGGAGGCATGTGTTAGACTATGTAAAACCCTTCCCCAATAGGGACCAACCACGGAGACACACAGGAGCAGGCAAGGGATTGTGGCACAGGACAGCGGTGTCTCATGGCACCGCGGGACTTATAAATGCCATGTAACCTCCGCAACACTCATAAGGGAGTGATCTGTGGCTGTCCCCAGCGAGTGAGAGGTGCTGCCCGCCTGTCCCACAGGACCATGCCAGTCCTGCTCCACGAGGAATGCGGGCACCGCTCCTCAACAAAGCAGAGCAACCGCACATGTTTCAACCAGGAAGCTCCGCGAATCACTGAGGCAGATTTGCAGAAAAAGTTTTCGCAAGTCACTGAGGCCAGAAATATGACAGCGCAAATTACCAAGGTATGACTGGATATATATAGCCAGTACAAGAATCATTTCAGAAGATTTATTTTGAGGAAGCAAGGGTTTATGTTGCTCAGGAGTCTGACTCCCTGGTAGAAGAGAAGACAAGTTTCTTGAAGACATGTTTGAAGCCTGCTCAGCAGTGGGGGTAGGTGGGCGATAAATGGCCCTGAGGTGAAAGAGCATGTGCACTTTGTATGCCCGGTGCTTGTGCCATCATGTCAGTGTTCTTGGCTTTCGGAAATAGGTTTTCCTTGAGCCTTCCACTGCCAGGTATCTGGGGGACCTGCGCATAATCTTTGAATGGGGTTTTGAGCAAACCTGTCTAGTCACAGATATCCATGCCCACAGCAGTGACAGTCTTGCAGTAAATAATTTAGGACCTTTTAAGGTCCCTTCCAACCCAAACCATTCTGTGATTCTGTCCTCTAAGTTCTGTATAGCCAGGGGAGTCAGAGACTGCCCAGAGACACAGGATTTCTGAGGCACCCCTGCATCACTGTTTTACACAAGTTATTTCTGGGCTCCTTCTGTGCGGGGCAAAGGATGTTTCCATGAACCTCCTCCTCCTGCCCTACTCAGGGAGCCCAGGGGTGGCCTCTGGTTTTGAACTTCAAAAGAGTCTGTACTCATCCTTAGAACAAGCTCTTCATGTCCAGATTGATGCTGGATTGTTTTGGATCACAGGCACCATTTGTTCTGACCACTGAGCTCTTTTAGGAATCAAAATGCCAGTGACAAAGAGAAGAGCATTGTTTAGAACTGACTTTATTTAAAGCAGCTCAAGTGACACTGCCCTTTTTCCTAGAACTTGACCAGTCCCTGTCCAGAACTACAGGCAAATCCCGCCTTTTTTTGAGAATTAGCTTTGTACAGTACCTGCCTGCAGCTCTCCTGCTCCAGTACAGTCAACACTGTGTTGAGGGTCTTGTTGCTGGAATATGGAAGAATGCAAGATCTTTGTGACAGGATGGGTATGCTGGACTGAGGCTCTATCAGAGTGCAGAGGATCTTGGACTGTGTGCTGAGTGTGTGATTGTGGGTAGAGAATGCCAACCTCCAGGTATCCCTGGAGAGCTACTGTGGACAAATAGCAGTCAACGCCCGATCACACAAGCTGTTCAATAAGGATCTCCACCTCATTCCTCATGAAAAAAGGAGTCGTAGGCCACTCAAGTCTCTCACAGTGTTTACTGACACATCAGGGGTGTCCCATCACAAGTCAGTGATGACGTGGAGAAATCCCCAAACTCAGCACTGGGCAGCTGATGTAGAGTTTGTGGAGAGATAGCCCCAAGTGGCTGAGTTAGCTGCAGTTGTGAGAGCTTTTGAAAGGTTCTTGGAGCCAATTAATTTGCTCACTGACTCAGCCTACGTGGCGGGGGTAGTGTCCAGAGCAGAGCAGGCAGTTCTCAAAGATATCGAGAATGAGCCCCTTTTCAGGCTGCTCTCGAAACTAATTGATTTAGTTTCACATTGAGAGCACCCATTTTATGTAATGCATGTAAGGTCACATACTCACTTGCCAGGCGAGATTGCAGAGGGTAATTGCAAGGCAGATGCCCTTGTGGCCCCAGCTGAAATGGCACACCTTCCAGATGTTTTCCAACAGGCAAAGTTAAGTTACCCGCAATATCATCAAAATGCACCAGGCCTGATGTGTCAATTCCAGCTAACATGGGGTCAAGCTCGAGTCATTGTGACCACCTGCCTTGACTGCCAGGCCCAGGCCATGCCATCACTAGGTATAAAGGTCAACCCCCGAGGTCTTGAAAGCTGCGAAGGGCACAGACATCACACACATTCCCAGTTTCGGTCGCCTTAAGTATGTACATGTAGGCATTGACATATTCAAACGTGGTTTATGCCTCTGCTCACGCAGGAGAAAAAGCTGTTCATGCCAAACAGCATCTTGTGCAAGCCTTTTCAGTACTGAGGATCCCAAAAAGAATCAAAACTGACAATGCCCCAGCATACAAAAGCAAGGAATTCCTAGAGTTTTTCTAGCAGTGGGTAATGGAACATATACAAGGCATCCCCCACTCCCTCACAGGTCAGTCTGTGGTTGAGTGTGCCCATCAGATGCTCAAACAAGTCCTAGCTAGGCATGACAGTCCCACAGCGTGGATGTCACCACAGCAAAAACTCTGCAAGGCCCTGTTCACAATTAATTTTCTAAACTGTTCGTTTGAAAACATGAGTCACAGTATCACAGTATCACAGTATAGATAAGGCTGGAAAGGACCTTGAAGATCATCTAGTCCAACCTATAATCTGACTAACCTATCATCTACATCTAGATCATATCACTCAACACCTCATCCAGCCTCCCCTTGAACACCTCCAGGGTTGGTGACTCAACCACCTCTGTGGGCAACCCATTCCACATCCGAATCACTCTTCAGTAAAATACCTTTTCCTAATATCAAGTCTAAACTTTCCCTGCTGAAGCTTAAGACTGTGGCCTCTCATCCTGTCCCCAGAGACCAAGGAGAAAAGACCAACTCCTGCCTGACTACAACCTCCTTTTAGATAGTTATAGACAGCGATAACGTCACCCCTGAGCCTCCTCTTTTCTAGGCTGAAAGTCCTCCAGTAGTCCGTCATTTTAACAGTGGTAATCAGTTTAAGTTGTCACAATGTCCTCCAATTCTGATTAGGGACCCAGAAACCCGGGAGATCAAAGGTCCCTATGAGCTCATGACCTGGGGGTCATGGCTATGCATGTGTACCCACCCCCTCGGGCCCACGTTGGATACCCCAAAAGTGGGTTAAAGCTTTTGTCCCCAAAAATCCAGCACCAACAGAAGACAAAGTGGAACAAGTGACTGCTGTTTCACAAAGGAGGCGCTGCCGCGAAACAGAGACAGAACCTTCCTAAGGTCCAGCTGATCTCGACAAATCTCTGACTCTCTGTGTGCCCTAAACATGTTTGTTTCCCTTTTAGAGTAACCTACCCCCCATTGAACCTTGTGATAAACCCTATCCAAGCTGTCCTCCTGTGCACAATAAGCAGTCTGACTACTGCGTGGATCATCAGCGGACTGTTCAAAGACTGGGGACTCTCGGGGTGGTGGACTTCGNAGTGGAACAAGTGACTGCTGTTTCACAAAGGAGGCGCTGCCGCGAAACAGAGACAGAACCTTCCTAAGGTCCAGCTGATCTCGACAAATCTCTGACTCTCTGTGTGCCCTAAACATGTTTGTTTCCCTTTTAGAGTAACCTACCCCCCATTGAACCTTGTGATAAACCCTATCCAAGCTGTCCTCCTGTGCACAATAAGCAGTCTGACTACTGCGTGGATCATCAGCGGACTGTTCAAAGACTGGGGACTCTCGGGGTGGTGGACTTCGATAGCCAAAACAATTGTGCTGTTTTTTGTTATTCTGTTACTAATTGTGTTAGCGTTCAGAATTCTTTGTTGTGTAATTTTAAGGGCTCTCAACAACTTAATCCCTAGTACTTCAGAAATCAACCATACAGAACTTGGGGGCCAAGAGCAGCCTAACTTGCCTGCAAATCACAAATGGTGGACAGATTCATGCTCTGAATCCAGATAAACCCAACGCTTTTCTTTTGAGTTTAATATAACAAAGAAAGGGTGAGATGTTGTAGTGCATTCATACCTTCAGCTTTGGGTGGCTTGTCACAAATGGTATATTCTGTACTTCCCCCCTGTCTGTCTGGTGGTACCTCCTAGCAAACCCCTCCCTACACCCCACCCCTAAGCTTCCCATTGGTTGTAGTTACCTTCCACTGCCCGCCCCCCTTTTCCCAGGGAATGAAACTGAGAAGGGACACATGTTTGGGTCTCTTTCACTTTCGGCTGCAAGGAAGGGGATTTCAGAATAAGCCGAGATTGTATCTCCGAAGGATGAAGAGCGCCTTTTGTCTTTTGCTTTTGTCCATTGTCAGGTTTCTCCCCTGGGGCTGTAGCTAGCCCAACAGTTAGCCTTAGGAAGGAGAAACTCCTCAGCGCACAAAATGCAGTACCATTAAAACCACAAAACTGTACAGATGGGGAAAGACAATGCAGTGTCTCTCATGAAGAGATGTGCTCTGAGCTGACCATTGCCTGTCAGGAGGAAGATCTGCCACATGTAGTGTGTAACTCTGAAAGTATCAGCTCACTTCTCAGCAGTGGTAACAAAAGCATAATTAGAAGGAAGAATCACAGAATTACAGAATTAGTAAGGTTGGAAAAAACCATAGAGATCATCGAGTCCAACCTACCACCTGCTACCTAACCTGTTGTCATCCTGCTACCAAAGCACTATCCTACCAAAAACAGATGGTCCTCTTATTTAGGTCATGCTGCTCAGTATAGCAATGAACTTATTCTGAAACACCTCCAGGGATGGTGACTCCACCACCTCCTTGGGCAGCCCATTCCACTGAGAGATCACCCTCTCTGTGAAAAAGTTCTCCTAATGTCCAGTCTAAATCTCCCCTTACGCTGTTTAAGACCATGTCCTCTCGTTCTATCACTGGTAGCTGGAGAGAAGAGACCGACCCCCACCTGGCTACAGCTCCCTTTCAGGCAGTTGTAGAGAGTGATAAGGTCTCCCATCAGCCTCCTCTTCTCCAGACTGAACAACTCCAGCTTTCTCAGTCGTTCCTCATAGGGCTTGTGTTCCAGCCCCTTCACCATCCTCGTTGCCCTTCTCAGGACATGTCCGAGGATCTCAACATCCCTCTTAAACTGAACACAGTACTCAAGACATGGCCTAACCAGCGCTGAGTACAGGGGGAGGATAACTGTCCTAGTCCGACTGGCAACACTATTCCAGATGCAGAAAAGCCACTGGCTTTTCTGGCTGCCTGGGCACACTGCTGGCTCATGTAACGTTTTCTATCAACCAGCCCTCCCAGATCCATTTCCACCTGATCATCCTGCAGCCACTCAACCCCCTGCCTATAGTTCTGCATGAACTTCTGCAAGAAGGTCAAGGAAGACCAATTACACATATCCAGAGACTTAAGATAGGAAGTGAAAGAACTGAGTGGGCACTCAAAGCAGAACTCTAAAAGCAACACAATGTGGAAAGGCTTGAGTGTTCTCACAGGCTCTGACAAGAAAGGAAACAGGAGAGTGCAGAGGCCAGAACAAGAAGGACAGGGTGCTGTCAGGGAAGGTGATGGATGTTGGAAGTGTCTGTGTGTAAACCAAATGCAGGAGAATCTGTCACCTTCTTAGTCAGGCATGACATGCAGTTCAAGGCTATGCCCTGGTCTGAGGCCGGTGATCTTCAAAACCTTTCTCTCTTGTCATCTTGAAGCTCTCGAAGGAGACCCTGCCATTGGAGGTCTTGAGGTTTCCTGTGAAGTGCTGATGGTTGTCAGTGGTCCCTCAGTCAGTGTGTGTGGAAATCCCTGTTCTAGTATGGGTTTTGTTTCCAGAGTGAGTTTCCAGTGAGCTTTGCTCACTCTGCTGGAAACTTATACCCAACTGTATGGCTAAAGACAGAATTATTAAAATGAGTCTTTAATTGTGGGGCTCCAAGATCCAAACTCACCAACATACCAGTAATTTTGGGACTGTTCTGTCAGTAATGAGGATGACAAAGCATAAATCCCACACATCTCTATCATTGTTATCTGAAAAAGTGATGAGAGTGAACGCTTTGATTCTGATCCGCTTTCATGCACAAATAACTTTATAGATCCATCTGACACCATGCTCTGACGCTAGGCTAGCTCTTTGTTATGGTTTAAAATCCTGTTTGGAAATATTTTTTTCACCCCATCCCAAGTGCTCTGGGTCTGGGCAGTCACGGCTCCTGCTGACAGACTGGAGTTTGGAGGCAGGGGCGAGGGAAAGAGGGAAGGCATTGTCATGAAATGGAAAGTAAAAAAGCCTGTGTGAGGGACGTGGCCTGCCCACCAGGCATGGATTGGCTTGGAGTTTCCCGCCTCTGCTGCTGCTGCAGGACAAGGGCATTTCCATGAGGATCTCTGCTCGCTCAGTACCCTGGGGTCAGCATGTCCCACCATCAGCCTCTGCGCATCACCCCTGATGTCACCACCAGAGCCCACATCAGACACCTCAGAGAGACACCGTCTTGGAATGAGCTTCTTCTCCCCTTCCTGCACCTGGAGGGATGGTGAGATCGCTTCCAGGTTTCACAGGTTATTCTGAGTTGGAAGGGACCCACAAGATAATCTAGTCCAACTCCCAGACCCACGAGTGTGGAACCATGGGCACCACACTCCATCCATACAAGCCTCCCACCATCTCAACCATGTCCCAGAGCTCCTTATCCTGTCTTCCCTTAAACACCTCCAGGGATGGTGACTCCACCACCTCTCTGGGCAGACAATTCCAAGGAGAGATCGCTCTCTCTGTGAAAAACCTCTTCCTAACATCCAGCCTAAACCTCCCCTGGTGTAGTCTGAGGCCATGTCCTCTTGTTCTGGTGTTATCAGCCTGAGAGAAGAGATTCACACCCACCCAACTGCAACCTCCCCTCAGGTAGTTGTAACCAGCAATCAGGTCACCTCTGAGCCTCCTCTTCTCCAGGCTGAACAACCCCAGCTCCCACAGTCACTCCCCATAGGGCTTGTTCTCCAGTCCTTTCAACATCCTAAACCTTTCAACATCCTGGACCCTCTCAAGCAGCTCAACATCCTTCTCAAACTGGGGAGCCCAGAACTGGACACAGCACTCAAGATGTGTCTGACCAGCGCTGAGTACAGGGGAAGAATAACTTCCCTAGTCTGACTGACCACACTGTTCCTGATACAGGCCAGGATGCCATTGGCCCTCTGAGCCACCTGGGCACACTGCTGGCTCATATTAAGTTTCCTGTCAATCAGTACTCCTAAATCCCTCTTCATTTCACCACTCTCCAGCCACT
>WEKX01023397.1:2882-17793 GCA_013390025.1 Pitta sordida
CTATTTTAAAAAGACTGACACAAGAACAAATAGATCTAAACTGCCCATGACTAGCTTGTCTGGAAACTAGAGATTGATAACCAGGAATGAAGTAAACACCTGGAAGAGCCATCCACTATTACATAAAGAAAACCCATTATAACTCCTCCTAAGCAGCAGCAAGAGCTTGAAATATGTTTTGTCTTACCAGTGGATACAGGATGGATTTAAGAAGCAGAAAGTTCACCTTACTGACCTGCAAATTTGTCACTCTTCTGTTATCTGAATCTTGGAAACAGTGGCTGATATTGTCACTGATAGAGATGTTTTAGTGTTTGTGGCCATTGGCAATGAATGGTATCTGATCTAAAAATGTTAAGTCAGTAGAAACTGTTTCGCTGACCAGAAGGTCTCTAAGTGCGCGTACCTCAATAAAAAAAGATTCTTTAAATGTCTTTCTTGCATTGTGCAATTAAATCTGCATGCAAGTTGGCCTTAATATAATTTGTTGCATGCAAATACCAGATCTAATTCTGCCAGCTTTACTTATCTTAAGTAACCCTCAAACAAATAGTTTCTATGTATTCCCAGCTGAACAGCTCACATGTGAGTAAGTGCTGCTACACATGGCAAAAGGTGCCAAAGCCTGGCAAAGAATGAGCAGGCATGACGCTTCTCTTTATTATTTTCAGCCTCCAAAATGATGCCACCCAAAANCAATAAACAGTATGTATCTCAGTAAAAACAAGCTTGGGTACATTTGGCTGTGCAGCTTCACGTTAGTTGCAAAGTGGCTGAAGAAAGATAACCACTATTTCTCTCAAAAGAACAAGTGCATAGATGCTTACACATGTGAATCTGCGGGACGGAAGGGTGGGAAGGATGGGAAGGAGTCAGATTTAGCCCTAGCCCATTTCAAACTCGCTCACTATGCTTTTCCTTCTGGCAGTCAACTTTTTCATGATTTATTCGAAACACTGCCGATCAGCTTTAACTAATACAGTTCTTGTATGAAGCACCTCTCTAATCTCTTCAAACACAGATGTGGAAGTGCAGCTTAGAGCATGGAGGCCAACCAAAGCACTTTGCCTGTACCAGTGATTAGCTTTGATTGACATAGTACACTTCTGCTTTCACAGGCATACTTTAACACCCATAAATGATTGTTTTAAAATGAGAAGCACTGGGTAGTACGGCTCTGGCTTTAGTAAATATGCAGTACAAATGTAGTAGCAGATAACAGAGAGAATACAAAACACTTGATATTCTTTTATGGCTTTTCTTCCCATTTTTTGGTCTTTTTTCTTATTTTGGGATTGGTTTGTTTGGGTTGGGGGGAGGGTGGAACTGAGAGGTTTTTTAATTGGTTTGGGGTTTTTTTAAGTGAGCATTTATTCATAATTGTCAAAGAAAAAGTATGGTAATGTGTATTCTGCTTAAATGTGAACTTTCGATCCTGTCCTATGTATTCTTCACAGTTTCTCATAACAAGGTGCATGGGAACTATAGTCTGGTTTTGAAAAAATAGGGTAATGCAGAATGTGAGGGAGGGGTGGTTTCCTGTTGTAACCCACAACTTTATTTGTAATAAATTGATGAAAATAAGGAAGGATTAGAAGGGAGAAGACTCAGGATATGTAAAGACATCCAGACTACAAAACACAGTGTGCCAGTAAAACAATGTCAAATATGTGCAGCAAAAAGCATTTGCAGATAGACGTTCTGTTCTGATTGCTTAATTGCCATTTTTTCTAGAATCCTCTTGATATATTATGTATGCAGCCACGTGATGATTGAACACACACTCAAAAATGAAGATCTAAATTAGAGATAATATGCAAAAAACTAAAATAGCTTCCACCCACCAAGCATTCATAGCCTCGTTATCTATTAATACTGCCCATCCTTTCTTTTCTCCTCAAAGAAAAGCCAAGCTTTGCTCTATGACCTATCTTCCAGGCAGCCTACATTCTGATGGGACAGCTTGGGAAGCAAGTTACAGTTTTCATCCTCTTCTGCTGATGTCAGTCTCCTGGTCACACATGAAGAGAGCGGTGTTTTCTTTGGGTATCAAGGAACCAAACCATTTAAAAGCATACAAATTTGAACTAGCATATAACACTACACTTGAAAGTGAACTGGATGTGAGGGCAGACAATGGGGCACAGCTGTAATTAGATCCTGGTGAGAAATAGCCATTAACAAATGAATAGCCACTGTATGCAAGAGGTGAAATTTCCAAGTGATCTTAAGATGTAGATTTGTGTAAAGTGTGTTACCAGTAATCAGTAACTGAATAAGGGAGATACTATTGACAGACCAAAGTGTTTCTGTATTTATACTATGATATAAAGACCTGAATGTGCATTTTAGTTACATGGTTCCATGAAATGATGGTACAGACAGCCTTCTTTGCTTCCACTGAGTAAGATCTAGTATCTAATCCAATTATGAGACTCCCTGTCTGGTCTCTAAGAGCTAACAGGGCACTACACATAAATACTGACACTTTACTTAGCCAGAGCGAAACAAAAGGGAAAATGAAAGACAGCTGCTTGCAGCACCTATATACTCAAAACTCTATCAAGGATTTCTTTTACCTTTATGAAGAAGAAATTTCAAGTAATGTACACAAGCTGGGAAGTCACACCTTAATTTTAATAATGTTATGAGTCTTTAAATGTTTTCTACATAAATGTGTTAAATGATAATCTGATATTTTCACTATAGCATCAACAGGGTAAAAAAAGTCCAGAGAGCTTACTAAATTGGCACAATCACAATGGGTGATGTTTTTTTAACCATCACAATTATCCATCACAATGGGTGATGAAGTCTGTGTTCCAAGTCTCCAGGGTGTGTGTGCATGTACATTCCAGCATTTTTGCATGTATGTGCACATATATATTCATGACACACACAAAAAAATCAGACAGAAAAGTAATTTCTGCTGAATCTAGCAGTTTTAATCCTAGTTAGCAAAGGTTACATACATTCTGGCAGTAGGGAAGTCTTGCTCCCTTCTTCGTTGAACAGCTCCACTTCATTGTTTTTGGGGGATGCTTTGTTTTGGTTTTTTTTTTTAAATATGCAGTATTGCACACCAGGAGAAAAGAAAGACTGTAACTGAACTAGCCCAAATACTGGGAATTCGTGGTCTAGTTAAAGAGCTTTCATGGGAATGATCTACACTTCCACAAGGATCTAGACAGGTTTTATACAGATTTACATGCAGTTTTCTTTTACTGAGAATACACTCACCATGATACAACAAAAACACAAACAGCACCAAGCACACAACCTGCAGAAAACAAACATGAGTTCTGTGTTTGCAAGGTTCACAGGACAAAAATCACTATGGCAAATTTTGCAAGAATAAATAGCAACCTTTTTGCATTTGAAAATGTTTCCATTCATTCTTTAGCCTTCCTGTCAGACTCCAAGGATACTCTGGACTTGCTGCACTTTTCACTTTGTCCAGAAGCTGTTTGGTTACCAATGTCCCTCAGCAAGTAAAGCCTTCTCATGGAAACAACATACAGTTTAGCTGGGGAGAGAACAGAGGCCTGTACAGCTCTTTCCCGAACAAAGGATTTCTTAAGTGGAAGAAATTCTCTTCGTCTCGCCTGAGTGGTTGGGCTGACACCCCGGGAAAAAGGAAAATCCGATTCCCATTGTACACTGCTGATGGAGAGACATGTGCAGTCTTAGTTGTTCTCTGTCTGTCTGCTATCTGACACCTTATACACAATGGTTTATTTCAAGTCCTCTTCCAATTTTTGTCTTCTGACAGGGATCAAAAATGCCTTTCAGTACATACTCTTCCACATTTAAAATCCATGATGACCCACTTTTCAGGAAAATCAGCAAGGTCCCTTCTTCAAAATCCTATGCAGAGGCCCACAGCTCTGATTGTCTCCCAGACCAATTCAGAATCATTTCCCATTGGGTCAGTGCTTTGTGTTGTCTATGACTGGCAAGAGTCTCTTGGGTGGGTTTTCTTCAGTCATTTCTTTCTCTTGTCTTTCCTGCAGCATATCCATTTTCCTCTAACTTTTTGTTCACAGAATTCACAGAATATTATGAGTTGGAAGGGACCCACAAGGATCATCTAGTCCAACTCACCATCTAACACCCGTACAGTGACCGAACACACATCCCAGTGGTAAACACAAACCTAGTTTCCTCACAGTCTAACAGGCCACTCCGAGCCGGAAGGGACCCACACCCTACATCACAGAATCACAGAATCACCCCCAGCTAGACCATGTCACTAAGTTGTTCCACCATTTGTGTTTATGCTCTTATCTTTCTCCTTTCTCTTCCCTGTGCATGGTCTCTATCATGCAACTACTCCTTTTTCGCACGCTTTTTGCTCTAGTCTACTCCCTTCATATATCTTTCCCTTGTCCTCTGCACCTTTGATTGCTTCCTCTTTTTCTGCTCTTTTTTCTGCAGCAGATTACTAAGAGCCAGGAAACCTGCAGCCTCAAGCTCAGTTGGATTTGGCAACCTGAAATGGTAGCTGATATATTTTTTTAAACAAAGTCAATCCTCAGCTTTACTTTTTGCGAAGTTAACAGAAACTGTATATATTCACCAACACTTCTTATTTACAGACTCGGGTATACTTTAAGAAGTTTAATATTGTTCCCTTGCCCTTAAAATTTTGGTCATTTTCTCTATTGCACTAAGATCTGAACTTTTCTATGTGGGAGATTTTTTCCCTTAATTTCAAATCTGTATGCTGTCTAACTAATGCTAATTTATATCACACAGGATACATCAAAACACTATTGAGAAACAAAAGTAACTCCAGGCACCAGTCCATGCCAATCTTCAGGAAACAATGGAGGGAATTTGTGTGCTGCACATGCTTGATTTTCACATAGATCTCCTGAAGTACTGTCCTAGCTTATCAAACACATAACTGTGGCAGTAGGGTTGAGAGCAAACCCTCTGAATCACTGTGACTTTCTCCACCTGCCACATATTTGGCCATTCGCTTGCATGACAGAACTCTATGCCATAAAATGTCCCAATCTTGACTTCCTCAAGTTTGAAGTAAGCACTGTAAAAGGATTCAATTCCTATTGCACAAATAAAGGAATGGTATAATCTACAGTGTAAACTGAGAGAAAGCTGAAAATCACCTTGTGAGTGTTTGAGTTCTTTCAAGTTTTATATTTGTTAAAAATTCTGTCATGTCACATACCATCTATTTCATGCTTTTTCCCAAACTTTTTGCACCTTTTTTGAGGCTTGGGATTGATTTCTGCAATCCTCCAGGAGAAGCAATCATCACGTTCCTGTTTCCTTTATTAGCATTTGTCTTAAAGCCACTAGCATATGTTTAGTTCTCTCTCTCTTTTTTTTTCCAGATTCTCAGATGTTTGTTTTTGGCTCCAGCAATCCGTGTTTCAGAGTGTTTGTCATGTGCCAAGTTAAGAATGTAAATTGGACCATCTAGAACTGAAGAATTTGGATCCAGCACTCACAATGGAGGCTTAGGATATTTTTCAGGAGGAGAAAATCTATCTGACACATCCCCCACCTCATCAATTCCCATCTCCCTTACCAATAGGCCAGTAGAAAGACTTCATGCTGGACTGGCAAAGAAAGATGATCCACTGGCATCATGCTCATATTTGATGTTTCAGCCAAGTCTGGCTTGGGCACTCCAGGAGATGGTTTGAGTCTAGACAGATCTGGCAAATCTATCTATTATACCTCATCAGCACTCTGCTGTCAGTATGAAATGCAGACTGTAGGGCAGATCAGAACTAGAATTGTTGACTAAGCAGAGTAGGAGATTTGTGAGTAGACTTCACTGAACACAGACTACTCAGTGTAGACATTCTGTATGTTTTTGGTGTGTTTTAGCTCCCCCGTGGCCATGGTGCCAGCTTGACAGTGTGTATAAAGCTTCCCTAGAATTTTATGGATCTTTACAACACTCTCATATGCCGCCTTACAAGCAAGAGGCACCTAGTGGCACTGACACCTCACCCAACGGGACATACCTGTCCCACCCTGCAAGACGAGGTAGCCCCACCCCCTGGCACAGCAGAGATGCTATGTGTGTGCACAGATGGGAAAATGCCATGAAGAAAGGAGGGAAGACGATGGTATCTTCGCGGATAAAAACCCCACAAACGTGTGAGGGAGCGAAACTCAAAATGCGAAGAAGCAAGGGATTACTGTATTTCCCTTTTGCTAGTCACCAAGGACTTCACCATACACCATGATCTTTTCAAAAATGGTGGATAGTGGACTAGCTATTTCATCTGGCAGCTCTCTCATAACTCATGGATAAATCTCATCAAGTCCCATGGATTTGTGTATATTGAGGTTCCTTATCCTCTTGAATCTTATCCTCTCCAACACTGAACTTAGGCTCTTCATTGTCCCAGTCCTTGTATTTGCGTTTCTTGACTTGCATAGCATGGCTGGAGGACTTGCCATACAAGTCTGAAGTACAGAAGTTATTGCAAACCTCATCCTTGTCTTTGTCCAGGCTAGCCAGGTCTCCCATTTCCTTCTGGAGTGCACCCTAGTCTTTCTTTTGCTTGCAACATATCTATGGAAGAACTTTTTGTCATCCTTATATTTCTGGCCAGGCTCAATTCTAACTGGGCCTTGGCTTGCCTAACCTTGTCCCCAGTTTCCCATTCAATTTATCTGCACTCTTCCCAGGACACTTGTCCTCATTTCCACTTCCTGAAAGCTTCTTGTTTTGCTTTGACTTTGCTCAGCAGCTCCTTATCCATCCATGGAGGCCTCCAGGTATTTTTGCCTAGTTTCCCCTTGTTAAGATATATTGCTCTTGAGCTTGGAGGAGGTGATCCTTGAAACTCAGCCAGCATTCTCGGGCCCCTCTGCCTTCCAGTGCTCCATCCCATAGGATTCTACCAGGTATGTTCTTGAAGAGGCCAAAGTCCACTGTCCTGAAGTCTAGAGCAGTGACCTTGGCACATGTCCTTGTCACTGCCTGATGTATCTCAAACTTCACCATCTCATGGTCACCACAGCCAAGGCTGCCTTGGAGCGCTACATTTCTCACCAGCTCTTCTGTGTTGGTGAGCACAAGGTCCAGTACAGCACCTCTGCTTGTTAGCTCCTCAATCACTTGGGTAAGAAACCTGTTGGCATATTCAAGAAACCACCAAGACTGCCTGCGCCCTGATGTGTCGTCCTTCCAAGAGGTATCAGGGTGATTGAAATCCACCATGAGGACCAGGGCTTGCGAGCATGAGATCATTCTTAGCTGCCTATAGAGGGCTTCACCACACCATTCTTCTGATGAGGTGACCTGTGGCAGACCCTCAGGATAACATCCTCTGTCCCTGTTGTCGCTAAAAGTTGAGCCTAAAAGTTGGTCTGTTTTTCAGGGAGTCACTTGGCTCCTGGGCATCTTGTTGCATTGCAATGGCAGTCACAAATCTGGCCCAATTATTGTCTCACGACCAGCCCAATGAAGTTTGCTTACTTACAAGTCAAGTGCAATATAATTTAATGACACTCACTATAACTAATTGTTTTTCAGGCAGGTTTTTAAAATTTGCATATAGGTAAATTATGAAAAAAAAATTAAAAATCACTGTTGAAAGTGCTGGTAGTTGTCACCTCCCTCAGAGGAAATCTGGTCTTACTTAAAAAATTAATCTCTCCTTTCCCCATGTGTAATCCTTTTGCTTTATCAGGAATGAAACACCAGTGCAAAGCAGGAATTATATTGCTGGTACTATAAATGAGACTGATGTTTTATCATATTTTCTAGGGAATGTTCACTTACTAAAGCTATCCTAAGGACAGAAAAAGTTCACAAGAGTCTTTTTCCTGAGCAGAAGTAAAAAGACGCAATACCAACCACTAATAGAGTGATCCCCCATTACTCGCAGTCTGTTGGGTCTGATCCTCCTCATGTGAGTCGCGGAATCTACGAAGATAGCGAACCCACTACGTAGTCAAGTACGCCACGCCTGTAGCCATGCCCCCTCCCCTAATAACATCTGGAGGATGGTCCTGAGAGCAGGGCTTGTTTCAGATGTCTGGCTGTGCTCCGCTGGGGTGAGTGCCAGCAACACATGAGCGGCAGGGCCGGGGCTGAGCAGACTGGGTTCATGGTAGGTTCTGCACACATGCCAGGTCCCACAACTCGCTGAAAATCAACAGCGAGTATGCGGATCCCGCAAATTACAGATCGCGACTATGCAGAGGATCACTGTAATATGCTCCTTAAAGAAAGGAACTCTATAGGCCTCATACTCCTCAGCCTGAAAGCATATGTCATTCCATGATGCACTGCCCAGTCCCACATTATTTAGGTTTTAGGTTTTTTCTTAAACCTTTGCTCCTGTAGCCATGTTTTACAACTAAATCCTCACTTTCAGTTTGGAAAACCTCCCCTGTCTCTCAAGTATAGCAGTCCTACAAGACCAGAAATCAGTGTAATAATTACAGTAAATCATATTCTAAAGGAAATTTCATGATTCTGGGGAGGTCTGAAATGTGCAGTCGTCACTGTTCACTACAAAACCCACAATTTTGCCCTTACTGCAGCTGCTGCTCTTGGACATTAATCACTGTAACCGAACTGATCAAATGACTGGTGTGCCCCTACCCTGACCCAAAAGAGACCAATCTCCTTCTATTTGTGGCATTTCGTCTTTTGGCTTTTTAGCCAACAAACTAAATACTCTGCCTTCCTGGCTGGGAGAAGGCGTGCTCCCATGGGTCCCCTGCTGGGCCAGCTCATGTCACTCCACAGTCATCACTTCCCCTGAGCTGCAGTTCCCTCCCCAGAAGCACTGGAATAGGCTTGTGCCATCTTTGTTTCTCCCAGTCTGTAAGTGCTCCGCCATCCATCAGTCACCCTCATGGTTTTCCCTCTTGTGATCTATTTCAGCAACAAGAACTAGAGCTCTGTCTGGCAAAGGATGGGAAAAATGCAGCAGAGTTTTCACAAGGCAACTTTCAACTTATTTACAGTCTCTGTATTGGTTAATATAATTAAGGCATTAATGGTGTAAATTAAATAGTGTATAAGATATTTTGATGGCATAAGATCTGCACAGTACTTTCTATATGCTTGCTTATGAAGCATGAAAAATGAACAAAAATACACAAATTGAAAGTCAAGTTGCTCAAAGCTGCTGAAAGGTTTTTCCAGTACTATATTATTTCTGTTCTGAAGTATTTTCAAGAGATTTCCATAATGGATAGCTATGAACTTTTTTTCCTTCCTTTCCTTCCCCCTTTTTTAAGTGATACATAACTGCCAAATTTCATAAATCCCGTAATGTTCTACATCATAATTAGTTTGGAAGCCTGTAATTGTTTAAGTCAGCAGATAAAGGATGCTAAACCACTTGAGCAGAAAAGTTGTATTAATGGCTTCATATTATCACTTGATGATTTATTTAATCTCTTTCAATCAAATTGTGTTCCTCAAACAAAACCAAGAAAAACTCAAGTGGTTGTTTTTCACTGCAAGGAGGAAATGCACAGAATGGACACACGCACACACACAAACACACAGACACAAAAGGGCTTTTGTGGCAGAAAGGGTGCACTGACAGTTTTTAAGGTCAGTCATGATTCAGAGGAAAATATGCTGTGGGAAGTGTTATGTTCAGTAGTGACAGCTAAAAATTACACGACATTTGGTTACAACCAAAAGATTTCCCCTTGTGTTCCTGCACTGTGGCATCCTGGGACACCTCTCTCAGTGCTAAATAAAAAACAGTGCACTTATTTGAGTGTCTATATCTCCCTTCATATACAGATTATTCCTGTGCTTCAATAGCTGGAGTGCAAGAGTTTATCACCAGATGTGAGGAAAGATAAGAAGTGTATTGAAAAAAACAATATATGTCTTTGTTAGCATTTTTTGTTAAGAGTTGGAGCAAAAGTCCTTTTAAAAAACAATTAAGATAAAGAATTGCAGAGTTCATATGTTATTAATGTCCTATGTGTTGGTGTGCACCATTTGTATGATGCTGCCATTCAGATATTTTGTTACCCTCTCAAACAAGATGCTTTTACAGTAGGAATTAACAGAGGACAGTGCAAAACCATAACATAGAAAGCAATCTATCTAGATGTTATTCATCTTAAAGGTAGTCAATATCACTTCCTATACATAAATTCAGCTCAAATGCATCTATTAAGAAACAATTCTACTAATTTCAGAGTAAACACATTCAATTTTTACAACAGATATCATAGTTTGGTCTTACATTTTGTACCATATCCCCCTGAATGAAAGGGGTTTTTGTTCCGTTTAAACCCATTTCTAAACTTTAAAAACATGGGAGTAATTTCATTAATGTTTGATTACTTTCTAGGCTTGAATTCATCAAATTGTTGATTTACTTGATGGATCAAGGTCTCTGAGAGAAGAAAGTAATTCTAAAAGTTTGATATAAATAACTCACAGGGAGATAGTGCTACTTCTGCTGCAGACAGCAAGAATTAGACTCTCTTTGGATTCACTTTCTGGAGGTGCTTAATGGCTCTCATTGAAGGAAACACGGTCCTAGATTTGCTACCAAAACTAAAGGAACATTTCCTTTTAATGACAGTTTATGAGGTTTTAATACTTCTTTTCATCCTGGGTCAAAGTGAAAATAAATTTTTTCTAGAATTTTCATATGAAAAGAATTGTGTTGAAGTTTACCTTTGTAACAGGAGTTTGGATGTGGAAGAATGACTCTCTTAAAATTTTAACAATTTAAATTTTGAAAATATTTTGGCTTTTTACTGAGACAAAAATATTCTATGTAGCTTCTTTTCTTCCACAGAAAATCATCTAAAATTTAGAAAAGCAGAGGCACCACCTGCTACGTGCTACTTCTAGGATGTCCAATGGGAGGCTTGGATAGATGGAGCGTGGTGCCCACGGTTCCACAGTTGTGGGTTTGATCCCTGGGCGGGCATTTGCTTGGAAGTTGGATGAGATGATCCTTCTGAGTCCCTTCCAACTCAGAATAACCTGTGAACCTGTGAACGACAGATACAAGCATAGACTTTTAAATAAGATTACTTTTAATGTTTAAATGCTTCATTAATATGGTTTTCTGATTCAAAACCAAAATAGATTAAATTTACTGTGATTTTTAGGGTTTCTGTTTCAAATTCAAAACATTATTGGGATTTACAGGGTTAGTGTTTTGAAGTGAGCCATCACTCCGAAAGTGGTGAGCTGGAAAATAAATACATTCCATGAAATGATTCTTTTCTGATGGTCACTTTTTCGAGAGTAGCATTCGGGTGATTTGTAAAAATAGTGGTAGTATATGTTAGTTACCAACCAATAGTAACTGTTTATTATAAGTATTATTTTTGAAGCCTTAGGATGTATTCAATAGGGAAACAAAAGGAGCAAAAAACACAAAGGTAAGTAATGTGTAAACAAGTGTAAACTTGTGTAAACAAGTTATAAATCCAGCTTCAAAATGAAAAATCTGGGTTTTTATACCATGGAAACTGAATTTTTTAGAGAAAAGTTAAGAACAAACAGGAATTTCAGATTTTTGATGTTTTAGACTTTCAGTCGTTGATTTTCCACTGAAACATGTTTTGACAAATATTTTCCCTCTCCTCCACCCATCTGAAATTTATAACCAGCACACTATTGTTTTGATTAAATGCGATTTCCTCTTCTAACTTCGTAAAATACAACTCTTCATCCATGAAAAATGTTTAGATATCAATGTCTTTAGCACAATACAGTATTGTACTTCTTGATAGAGGCAGGTATTGAACTACCTAATTTTATGGATTCAACTTAAGATTTATACAATGTTAAAGTCTTACCAAAAAACTGATTTGAAGACTGATACACAGAGCTTGCATAAGGTTTTTTGCCTCAGTAGAATATCATCTTTTATAAAAAAAGGTACAGAATGTTGGATTTCACACATGGAATTAGACAGAGTTTGGCAAACTATACCATATTGCTGACAGGAAGCAAAGCATTAAGTATATGTTACACAACATTTAATTCATTGCATTCTATAGATGCTATAGAGAAACAATAATTAACTGGTATAAAAAGTGAAAAGGGACAGATGCAACTGAATAGCACATAGAAGATTTCAGTAAGCTCTGTAAATATTTTTGATACATAGTCATAGAGAAATCTGCTGAGGGACAAAGATCAGAACATTGTGTCTTTCAGTGCACGGGCAAGAGGAATGGGCTAAAACAGGGAGCTGTGCTACAAAAAAAAATCACAGATACTGAGGTATGGGAGCCATATACTTCTTGAACAAGAGGCTGTGAAGATAGGTAAGTCCAGCTAACATCCTTGTAAAGAATTAGAAACATGAATGAAGGTCTGCATACTGGACCAGATCAGCAGCACCTAAATATTGCACAACTATAAAGGCACAGGAGCTTCTGCACGCACAACCCGCTGTGGAGCTCAGGTCAGGGCTGCCCTTAACATTCAGCCAAAAGATAAGCTACACAATTTATCAAGAAGTCTTTCATTTTGCTTTGCGTTGCAAAATGACTTTTGCTTTGCTGTGGCACCAGCCAGCAGAAGACACACAATTGCTCAGACTGGATATCCACAAAAGGAGTATCCTGTATAAAATGGATACAAAGCCTAGATGACCTCCAAGCACCAGCTCTGATCTATGTCTCTTGATTTAATTATGATTTAATGACATACACTGACATTTGCCTGATATTTTGATGTTCCCCATTGAAGGAAATTTTTTCATTAGAAAGACTAAATTAATTAGATAACATGTGAAAACAAACTACTCCATTTGTGATTATGTCTATGTAAGACTGTTATCTCACTTGAACAATTAATGCTTCTTCATATGATGGTACTCTTAGCACTGATTTTTTTAGTACATTTTGTACTGAGCCATTCAAAGAAAACAAATTAAAGCAGAGGATTTATGAGAAAGCCTCACAAAATCCCAAAAAATTATATTGTAGTTACCAAACTCAGGTAATATTTAAAAGAAGAGAGGTAGGAGAAGAAAAAAAACACAGAGCACCAGCTAAATTCTAGAAAAAATTAATTACGGAAATCTTAAAAGCCTCAGGGGAGACATATGCCTGTAATCAAATTCTGGGAAACAAGCCCCTGCAAACTCTCGCATTTCAACTTCTAATTCACTACCATTTCATGTTCATTTTGTGATGAAGTGTGAGTCTTATAAAACAAACAAACAAAAATCAGTTACAAAAATTCCACTTTTCCATGCAACTGAAAAATCCCGCAAGTACAAAACAGAGCAGTGAGTTGCCTTCCAAACTATTCAGAAATGAGGTAATGGCTTTGCAATTTCATTCCTTTGGTTGGTGCAAAGAATAGAAGCTGGGAAAAGAGAGTCTCAAAAAGTGTGCCCTTTTTCCCCTCCTCGCTGGCTGGCTTCTGCAGCTTTCAGCCTCAGGAATGCAAGGGATGATGTAGTGCAGCCGGTATGTACAGAAGCACTTGCAAACCCATTGTGCTTAATGAGACTTGGAAACCAGTCAGGACCCAGGGTACTTCTTGTGATGCTTTTCACCAAGATCACAAAAAGGGACAGTGGAGATGCATGAAATGTTTCATAGTTTTCGTAAATATTTAGGGCAGGATTTTTAAAAACTAGCCAGCTGATATCCAAACATCCACAGCTCCCAGGAAGCTCCTGCTGAAGGTCTCATTCCCTTCAAGCATGGTCTGTGTTCTGTTTCAGATCTCAGCCTTGAGGACATGGCTACAGCAACACGAGACCAGCAGTTAAGCAGTTGAAGAGATGCAGAGCAAAACTCTTTTCCATACTTAGGGAGAGTTAGTGGAAGAGTGCTATTTTGAAGGGTTTGGATGTTGTTTTCTGTTTTACACTCAGTTGTCTGTGCTTGTCAATTCTACAAACATTTTAATATTCCTGACTTCACAGTTCTTCACAGTGTAAACTCTAACACTACCAACAAAATATGTAGCCTTAGGTTACACCAAAAGCCTCTTCTTTGGAGAAAAATGGGTAAGGGGGGTTGTTTTCAGCCTTTGCAAAAGTGTGAAATTACCTAAGCTAAGTCCGAGATGAAGGAGACTTAGCAAAGCTTTATGACAAGTACATAAACTGCCCAATAAATGTCATCCAGCATAGTCCAAGACAATTTCCAAGGTTCACCAAAGAGATAATTCAGGCTACAGGTATGCTGTGTTTCATTTACTAAAGGGTACATTCATACCATTGTGTATGTGTTTGTAAAGATATGCATCTATAATTTATGAAGCCACCTATTTAAGATTCTTGTCATTTATCAAGATGCTTTTGAGACTTGATTCCTTATTTTGCAGACCAAATGTTAACATTTGATCTAATTTATTAACTCAATTAAATGAGAAGTGTTCCACATTAGAAAGCATAATGTCGGAATTAATCCCCCAAAAATGTGGTGATGCTTTAACTAATATCCTGTGACCTCTTGATACTCTCCGACACTGTCCTGATGATCTCGGTATAATCACATCAGAGGTTTCCCAGTGAGCCCTCTCTAGAGGATATCAGATGTCTCCACAGAGGTGATGTGTGCGCCCCTCTCTTGGCCAGAGGAACTGCAGAATGCACTCCCTACCTTATAGTTCTTCCTCCCCTCCATCCTTCGCAGTCATTCCTTAGCAGAACAAGGTGCCAAAATTAGCTATGGTGATCTTCAGAAAAAAAACAACTTTGCTGACTTTGATCCCAGACAGAAGCAGGATGTTCACAGGTTATTCTGAGTTGGAAGGGACCCACAGGATCATCTAGTCCAACTCCCAAGCGAACACCCACCCAGGGATCAGGCCCACAAGCGTGGAACCACGGGCAACACGCTCCATCCATCCAAGCCTCCCACCATCTAGACCATGTCACTGAGCTCCTCATCAAGTCTTCTCTTAAACCCCTCCAGGGATGGCAACTCCACCACCTCC
>WEKX01023397.1:40492-53037 GCA_013390025.1 Pitta sordida
CACCTCCCTGGGCAGCCCATTCCAATATGCAATTACTCTCTCTGTGAAAAACCGCTTCCTAATGTTAAGATTGAACCTCCCCTGGCGTAGCTTGAGGCCGTGCCCTCTCGTTCTGGTGTCGTCAGCCTGGAAGAAGAGGTCTACACCCATCTGGCTGCAACCTCCCCGCAGGTAGTTTTAAACAGCAATGAGGTCCCCTCTGAGCCTCCTCTTCTTTCCATTTCACCACTCTCCAGCCACTCACGCCCCAATCGATAGCGATGCATGGGGTTGTTATGTCCAAAGTGAAGAACCCGGCACTTAGTCTTGTTAAATCTCATACTGTTGGAGTCTGCCCATTCCTCTAGTCTGTCAAGGTCCCTCTGAAGGGCCCTCTTACCCTCTGGCAGTTCAACATTTGCCTCCAGCTTGGTATCGTCTGCAAACTTGCTGATGATGGACTCAATTCCCTAAGCTTTCCACACACACACAAAAACTTATACTATAGACTCAATTTTGTTTCTTGCTTTTCTGATTTACATGTAGTAAAAACATGGCTTAAATTTGCATTCTTATTTAATTATCTCCTGGTGCAATTAATGCCCCAGAAAAAGTTCAATATTTTGGCCACAAAACAGATTTAATAATAACAAGAGTGGCAGCACTAAAATCAAAAGAAAGGTCTATTAAATCAGTAACCCTACTGATTTAAACAGAACTAGAACTGCACCCTGTGACTTTGCTGATACTTATCATGCAAATTCTCAGAACATCCTAGTAAGCTTTTCACTCTAAGGCACTTACAAACTCCTGCCTCTGACAAACTGTTTCCCAGAGATGCACATCATGCACTGACACTTGAACCTCTTTTCTATCCTAAACTCACCGGTTTTAAAACAAGATGAGAGCTTGGATCATACAACACCTCTCCTAAACCTCTTAAAATTACAAAATGATGCTGAAAATTGTCAGAGAATGTGGTTTTTTAACATATTTTAATGGTGTCTTTCACTATTCCTATGGCATAAGATTCATTTTAAGTCTTAAGGAATATCTATTCTCACGAAATTTTTGTTCTAATTTTCTATGCCAACATTATCACACGCATTTTTCTAAGTAAAAACATACTTTGAGGTTCAGTCTTCAGAGAGACAATGAGAAGCAATACACTGTTTATCTGAAAAAGAGGAGGCTCAGGGGTGATCTTATCGCTGTCTATAACTACCTAAAAGGGGGTTGTAGACTGGCAGGGGTCAGTCTTTTCTCTCTGGCCACTGGAGATAGAACAAGAGGTCATGGGCTTAAGTTCCAACAAGAGAGGTATAGGCTTGACATTAGGAAAAATATTTTCACTGAAAGAGTGTTTCGGCATTGGAATGTGTTGCCCACGGAAGTGTTTAAGGGTAGACTGGATGAGGTGTTGAGGACCATGATATAAATGTTATAGCTGTTAGGTTTTAGTTGGATTATGGGTTGGACTTGATGATCTTCAAGGTCTTTTCCAGCCTTATCAACACTGTGATACTGTGATACTGTTATCTGTTTTTTGGTTTATGAAACTTTCTCACAAATAGAGCTGCCGTAGTTAAGAGGAAAGTCCTGTAAAACCATATATTGGTGAAAATAAATATAGTCATCAAATTTAACAGGCCAAATGAACTGTAGCATTCAAGGATGTACAACAATTACCAAGCTCATATATACTCATCATATACAAAATTAATGTCTGAAAAGTTAATGTATGGTTTAATCTGATTAATATTTTCTCTAGAGTAAACAGAGAAACTAAATTTCATCTGGTAATTCCTCTCACTCTATAAAGTGGTTCCTGAAAATTAGATCAATTGCCTTCTGAAGGTGCCAATCTCTGATCAGTGACTACTGCTGGCATCAAGACATCCATGGTAGAGTGGACACCTAACTTCTGACCAGCTACTGACACATCTACTCGACAAACTGCATGCCAAAATTAGAAGGAACATAGTGCATTAGTACAAGTCTGGATGTACCGATGAAATCCACTTTGGTATAGTGGTGAGTGCCCCCACCTCTCACGCAGGAGATTGGGGTTTGATTCCCCAACAAGGAGGTTTTGGTGCCATTTAAGAGTTGGACTCGATGATCCTTGTAGGTCCCTTTCAACTCAGAATATTCTGTGATTTGGAACATTCTGTGTTTGGAAATGTCTGCACCTCTAACAGTGTCACAAGGTAACAGCAGTGCTGAGAAGCATGTGCAATGCTGGGGAGAGTTTTGATGAGAGGCACTTGCAGTAGCTGGCTTCTGCATGACTTCAGTGAGTTGAATGTCAAAAAACCATGCCAGCTGCAGGTGACAACAAAGCTGGACCCCACAGCCAATCCCTGAGAAACAACATACATCCAGCAATGAGACAGGACAGCAAGGAAAATATTTCTTTTGGCAAAGCATCCCGAAGTTATGCTCTAATGGCTTCAATTTTTCCTGTTGTTCCTCCCTGCAAAATCAGTTTCTTCTCCTGTAGATTCCTTCCTTAGTCAGGCCTGATGACAAAAGAGAGAATGTATACTCTGTATTTAATGACAAGAAGCTGCAGCGCATACTAATGGTGCCATAGCTTCTAATATCATCCAATATCCCCTGCTGGCTTTGCAATTACATACACATGGAGCAGGGAAGTGGCATGTGGCACTCCCGGTGAGGATAAGCAGGTGTCTAGAACTACCTTCTGACATCTCTCAGAGGAAGAAGGTACGTGTGAGTTAACTGACCCCACACACAGCTCCGAATGCCTTGAGGCCCCTGATGGCAAAGGCTGATGTTGGAGTAAGGAGAGTCTGCGTGTCTAAGCCACTACCTGGAATTCCCTTCCCCCTCTCCTTGTTAGGAGGACACTCCTTAGAGTCAAGCCAACAAGACATGTTTTGTAAACCCCTATTGCACCCAAAGTAAAGGTAAATCAGAGCATATTTGATAATAATAATAATAATAATAATAATTAAAGCATATTTAATTTGGGTCTTCATCTTCAATTTGTGGTGATACTTGTAACTGAATTACAGGCATAGGAGTATGTAGTTCAGAAGAAACAGAGGTGTTCTCACCTTGGGATTGGGAAGATAATTTTATTCCTCCTCTGTAATTTTTTCCTTAGAGGGAAAAAAAAAAAGTAATAAACGGACAAAGGGGCAACGGTTTTAGAAGTATTTAATTCTTTCTAGTGTTGACACAGCAACAATATTTTGTGTCCTTGCTGTTATTTAATGCTGCAACCTGTACTAGATCAAATTACATGGCAGAGTACCACAGTGTATTGGACAGTAGGCAAAGCAGAGACTATGCACTGCTCATTACTGTGCCCTTGACTAGGTATGTGAATTTGAGTGCCCCTCTGTCTTGTAGTATCCTATATTCACAAAAAGGATAATTACCCCTGTTTAGAGACTCAGTTATTAGGACCAGACTTTTAAATTAAATAAATAAGGAAATAATTTACTGAGTCATTTTTTTTCCTTTTGGTTTTCTGGATTTTCACAAGAAATCAAAATACCTGATTTTTTTTCTTTTTTAATACTCTCATGGACAAATTTGTTAGCTTTTCATATTTCATACACCAAAAAAATGGAAATATTAAGGTATTTGGGAAAAACATCCCCTAAAAATGTTTTCATATAAAAATTCATTTTTAAATTTAATTATTGAAATGCACTCATTCATATATATGCATGCATATATGTGTGTGTCTATATAGAATCACAGAACCACAGAATATGCTGAATTGGAAGGGACACATCACAATCATTGTGTCCAACTTCTGGCCCTGCACCAGACACCACAAAATCACACCATGTGCCTGAGACATTAAGTCCCTTCCTCTTCATCTCATACTGCCTCAGGTATTGTACACTCTCTCATCATACCCCTCTTTCCCCATTTCACAGCTTGGGAAATACAGCACTTTAAACTTCCCTGAACATCAGGCTCCAGTTTCTAGCAAGCCCCTTGGATCCTCACTTTCCAAGGACATTTCCCTAGCAAGCAGCCTTAGGTTTTTAAATCTGAACTCCTTATCTCCTTTGTGCGTTCCTGCAGCTGATGAAGTGCCACCAGGATGGCAAATATCCCTTCAGAAGATGAGCGTAAGAAAATCTTGTGCCTCCTTTTGGCCAGGCTTTCTGTATCTGGAAAAAACCTGCTGCTAAAAGCCTGGGTTCAGATAGTGTCAAAAGAAAAAAACCAAAACAAACCCCACGTATCCTGGAAAACCATAAAGATCTATCTTTTTATGTAACTGAAATGATGCTTGGGGTCCCTTTAATGTTCAGAAAGATGATGAGCTTCCTGATGTCTCTGTAAACCAAGATTATGCTCTCCAAAGTCACACCAGCAGTAAACAAGGGAATATCGTAGTCATTTTAAGCATTATCAGGAGTTTACAGATATTCAGAATTACTTGACTTATAACAGTTTGTCCTAGTTTCAGCTGGGGTAGAGATAACTTTCTTCACAGTGGCTACTACAGGGTACGTTTTGGATTTGTGCTGAACACAAGGTTAATAATATAGACATGGGTTTGTTACTACTTGAGATGGCTGAACACCTGCCTGCCCATGGGAAGCAGCAGGATGATGCTTGGTTGATGCTTGTGGTTAAACCACAACAGTCCTTTTTGGCACCCAATGTGGATCTTGAAAGGTTTGAGGTAACAGCAGATTTGACTGGGATATGCTGGATTGAATTTGTAGCTGTTACTGCTATTTAGCTGGTAATGAACAGGCTTCTGTGCTTGCCATGGGGCTCACTTTCCTGACTGTACTGGAGTCTTGTGCTCATTGTGATAAATGTTATTATTTGATGCATATATGCATGCATCAAATCAAGTAGTAGTCACTACTTCTGCATTACTCTTTTCTCATATAAGCTGCATTCTTTTACTCCTGAAACCATAAGTTTAGTCAGCAAGCCTAAAATTTCATTAAATTCCATGTTTCTATTTTGGCACGAGAGCAGGAAAACCAAACCATGGACTGAACAAGTTGTTTGGATACATTTCAGCAGAGCGAGAAGAGGGGGCCTGCGAAATCAGTGAATGATCTGGTTGTTTTCTATTCTTAGAGTTATATGAACCGCTCACTCTGTTAGCTTTTTAATTCCTTCATGATTTGAGTCCAGAGAAAGAGGAGGGGGTTTAGAATGAAAATCGGCACAAGAACGTCACTGCGTTGAGATGAAACACCTTGTTGAAGGCAGGCACCTGCCCGCGTGTTGCGTGGAGATGGATGACGAATTGAACACTGCCACCTTTTGGCTGTGACCACGGCCAGGGTGTTGTGAGGAGGGGATTTTGCCAGGCTTCCTTCTAGAGCGGGCTGGGCATCTGGCAAAACCACCCTTTCACGCCAACTCAGTGTTGAAATACCTCTTAGTACCACACACGTTAGCACACAGCATGTTGGCAGCACGTAATGCAGGTTTCATCCCTTATCTCTGAGGCCCTCGGAACTCAGGAGATGCGCTAATAATGCGGAGAGCTGTTAGCTTTACTAAAGACTAAGTGCAATCAAGTTGATGTAAACAGTCACTTCAGCCTGACTGTGGTACACTCTTCCTGCCTCAGGAATACTTGAGAGTATCTCGCATTGTGTTCTGTTGAAATAGTGTTTCCTCAAGCGGCGAATTATATACAGTTTGTACTTCAACCTCTTTTGAGCACTTAGCTGTGAATGTATCAGCGCCAGTGAGTGTGAGGTGATCTCATTACAAAGAGAAAGAAAATATTACCAGCCACATAATTATTTTCCAGTGATTTAATGATTAATTTACTCGTATGCTACGTCTGCAGTTCTTACACAGGGGTTAAGAAAAAACCAATTTTCTTAAAGGTAGAACACCGATGGCTGGGGTGGGTCTCCATCGCCACGCCAGGTGCAAAGCTGTGACTCGCTGCCTCATCGAGGTGCTATGGGAGCGTGTTCTCATCCACAGGAGAAAGTGTGGGACCTCTCCTCACACCCTCTCGCCCCCGTTGTACGACATAGGCAAAATCTAGTTTGCTCGGGGGCTGAAGGGCGCCGGGCAGGATGTCCGTCCCTGGTGACCTTAACAGAGCCGGGCNGGAGGTGTCCTGGACTCCGTCCATGGGCTGGTGTGCGAGGAGGGGAAGACAAAGCCCCCTGGCTCCCCTGCCCCTCCTTGGCAGAGCCTAGTGCCCCGCTGCTTTCATTTGTTTTTGATCTGCCTCATTAAAAGACTATTGATGGCTTTAACTATTGTCCTTGTTTAGGTGCTGATTTACAAGCGCTAATATCTGACTGTGCCGAGATTAATGGGAGCCCGTGAAGTTTACAATTATCCGCAGGTCCCTTGACCACACATGGAGGGGTTTGGGTTGGGGTCACGCACTCTTATGAAAAACTCCAAAGCAGGCTTAAACCTGGGAACATTTTAATAGGATTGAATTTGTAATAGGATTTGGCAGCTTGGCCTAAACTATAGGGTAGGGGGGTGTGCTCTGGGTTCTTTTGGTGTTGAGTTTGTTGGGGGATTTTTTATGTGGTATCATTACTATGGCACAACAAGGTGTGGGTTTTAACATGGCGGGTTTATGTACAAACTTAAATATCTTTGATACAGAGTATGAAAGAGCACTCTATCTGAAAGTGTCTCATAGCATATATACGATAGAACCATGCTCCAATATTACATATTTTCTGATGTGTATCTGCATGCTGTATATGAGCATAAACCCCCTCAAATTAGTAACAACTTACGTGACATTGATTAAAGAGAAAAGAATAGAACAAATGTGAGTGTTACTTCACTGGAGCAGGAGTTCTGTTGAATACAAAACATACCCATGCCAACTCTTGCTTTACTCACACAAGTCTACATTAGGAAATAGTAACCAGACAATAAATTAGATTTACTGAAAATAGTGTGGCAAATACAGGGGAAGTTACAGGGGAAGGTGTAAGAGAACCTAAAAGTGAATCATATGAGCAATTAGTTCTCCCTTAGAAGTTGACAGCAGCGAGTTTCAGTGGTAGCACAGGCTCCCTGGCTGTTAATTCATTTTGTATCACTTTGTGCTGTGCGATAATGCTGGTATGCTAGTTATGCTACTTAGATTGCTGTGAATCAGGATCGTATTAAGGGCCTAATTATTAGGCACTCTCATTTCATAGTCCTTCTGGCTTTCTGTCTTAGTGAGGCTTTTTTGAGGTTTTTGGGATTTTAGTAACACAGCAAAACTGAAAATACATGATACTTGTCCTCAGGGTCCTGAAAGTACTTTCTTTCAGGACATAAACTGTAAATCCTACAGCACTGGGGGAGGTACTGTGGCTAGGAGGTATCATGAAAAAATAATGGGAAGCTAATACAGATATAGTTTGCCTGGCTTTAAAGGTTCTAGTACAGCCAACTTTAAGGAAATGGGAGCTTGTGAGAAAACAGCAGCAGCAAATACTGCACTAGTGTATATCCTGTGAAATGTCAGAGAATGACATTGGTTTCGCTAGGGTAGAATCAGGCAAAAGACAGGCAGAATTTCCCCCTGTTTAGAGACTCAAAGCTCAAATTTTTTGGTACTCAAGACTGACGTAGGAAAGTGCTAGTGCCAGGGCATGTCTGTGTTCTGACTGCTCAGTCCTTTGCATTTTTGTAATCCCAGATACTGTACATCTTACTTGTTCTTATAAAATCAAGGACTTGAGTATTCTGGGCCATTTGCCGCCCCTAGATTTATTCATTTCTATAGCAGTCTGTAACAGCTCCTTGAAAATTCTGAGACAGGTTCAGATAATAAAACAAAACAAACAAATGAAAATAACTCTTCTAATTAATTTAAGTATAATAATCTATATAATAAACCAAGGCCATCCATGTTTCTGTTATTTGTTAACTTTATTCTAGTGTTGATTTTCAACAATACCTATTCATAACTGCAGTGTAAGAATTGAAGATATATTACATATAAAGGTTTCCTGACAAGTGTGTGGGCATTGTGAGGTGCAAAATAACTATCCCAGTCACCATAAAGATGTAGCTTTATTTGGAGTATTAGCAGCTGAAATAATTAAGTTTTGAAATATGCATTGTCTGTGTTCGCTTTCAGGAGTAATGTGGAAGTGAGGGGGACAGTCCTCACCTCCCTGAGAAATGTGGCTTTATGCTATTTGCAGGTCCAAGAAGACAAACATGCTTCAGTTTAATTTTTTTTCTGGAAGTCTTAAAAATCCCTTCAGGATTAATTGGGTTTTGAGTATTTTCAAGGAAACTTTGTGGGATTATAATTTTGTAATCTACTCTGAATCCTGTGGCAAAATCAATGGCCACAACTCTATAAGAGAAGTGTAGCCTGGTGTATAAGGAAATTCTGAGACTGTTGTAACCGGGAAGAATGTTTTATGCTCCACTATTTTCTTTGAACTCAGATTATCCTGTCTCATTAGCAGTTCCTCAGTGTCTGACTGAAGTAGGAATCTGGATGAAAATGAACTGACAGCAACTTAATCTAAACAAGTAGGACATGGTAATTGCTTATGGAGAGAAGTACTTTAAAACAGTTAGTAAAATCCTGTGGGATAGGAAAGGAAGAAGTGGATTGCTGGGGGAGGTTTTGCTCCTGGACTAATCAGGTAAGGCTGAATGCTGGTTTTATTGCTGTGCTAGGTACAGAGATAGGGATTCTTCTAATATCGAGTGGAGCCTAAGCTTCAAGGCCTTCAGGCTGCCTAGTGCTATCCTCTCTATTTCTTCCCCCAGTTTGTATTGATGAGTAACTCTTACACTTTCATCATCCACTCTGGTGCTTCATTTTGGAGCAGACCAAGGGATCATGTACCTGACACTGGGAAAGTGAGGCCAGATATATGCACTTTCATTACCATTTGAATGTGAAGGTCCATAGACACTTTACATTTGCTAAAGCCAGCACTGCCTCCAGAGGAATCAGTCCTACCTGCCCCTGGCCCCAAGTGGGCTTTTCCATCTGTCCTCCTCATTGCACCACCCTTCATCATCATACATGGAGGCAGAAGTCAAAACACCTCAGATGGCTGACCTGTGTAACCTACCCCTTGGACAAACATGAAATGGAAATCACCCCCATTACTCACCACAGTGAGTCCCCTGAGCCAGCTGCCTGTGGGACTGCCCCAGAGGGGCTGAGGATAGGAACAGGGGGATTCAGAAAGTGATTGCTACTTTTGGCTGCAAAGCCAATGCTGTTCCCTCTGCCTACATGAGGCACCCCTAAAAGAGCTAGGCACCCCTAAAAGCCTCTCAAGGGTGACACTGGGGAGCAAAGAAACAGAGCACAGAGTAGTGAGGTAGGCAAGATGAGCTTTAGGCCACCATATTTGTGCTCAGAACTTGTGAGGACCAATGGGACCAACCCAAAGAATGGGAGAAAATTTCCTTCTGAGACTGATGGATGAGATATGGATGGAAGAAAGGAAATAGACAATCATATGGATGAACTCTGTGTATCCATATAGCCCATAATAAGCGCTGCCTTTCTACATGCATCGGCTGTAACAAAGCCAAGTTCTGGAATTGCCACAGGGAGGACAGACTTTCAAAGAGCCAGTGACAATGGCAGCTGCTTTCAAGTGTGTGCCTGCAAAACCTTTAAAAACGCCAGCTTGGATAAGAACCCAGATTACATGTTTGAACATAGGTAGTTGCTGTATTTCTGCAGTTATTGCTTCGTCTTTCTGGTATGACAGAGATTTAAAAGAAATGAACATAGATTTTAAAATTGTGGCAGGTAGGATAGACTTCTGGAGTGGCACTGCAGTTGTTTCAAGAAAAGATATTTAAGATGTAAAAATGTTATTCTATTTTTGCTTAAATGACTGAAGTTTATTTGGGCCATTTTTTATTTGCTTATAATACACGGAATAATTTTGAATTGATTTATAATGATTGATTCTGACCGATAAAAGAGTCTCACAACTCAAACTGGATGGAGGCGGGGGAATCTCCTCCATACATCTTTTAATGTTTTAGTGTGACGCCGAAATTGTAGACAAAAGGCTCATTTTGCATGTATGTGAAAATAAAGGTAGATAGGAAAGAGGGATTACAGTCAGTTAATCTGTAACACTTACACTAGTTTAAAATTAGAAGGCTATAACTAATTATCTCATTTGCAAAGATTGAGCGAAATCTGACCAAATATCCATGACAGAGTCTAATTTATCATGTATCTCATATGATATCTTTTCCATAATAGCTAAATCAATGAGACCCAAGTGCCAGTCATTGATCTAATGGAGAGATGGTGATTTCCATTTGATAAGGATTAAAGTTTTGGCAATGAGGATGGCTATAGGTAACTCTTTTGCTTGTGCTGAAGAGATTGTTGAGGATTGCCTTCAAATATTTGTACTGTAAATGAAGGCTATATTTTTGTACATAGAGAAGCCAGCCCTGCTCCTCACAGCCATTGCTGTTTGTGCTTGTCAAGTCACCAAACCAAAGTGCAAATGCTCCACATTCAGCTTCTCTCACAAAGTATGCAGTGGGGTTAAAGGTGTTCGTTGTTTGGTTTCTGATGTACTGCATAAGCAGGTTGGTGTATCTTTGAAAGTCAGCAACATCATGAGTAGGTGCCATAAGTGTTTTTTCTAAATGCACTTCGTTGCTCAGCCTCTAGTACATATTTGCAAGACACCCCCTCTGACATTTCAGGACCACTGATGACATCTCAAATGTCTGCATCTGTATTACATAGAGGGCTGCTGCGCGTTGAGGAGATGACTTGGTCACTGAGGTTTTTCACCCAGGCAACTAGATGCCTCTGGCTGGCCCCAGATTTCTGTGTGCAGCCCCTACAAGCAGTTTTCCCAGAGCAAAGAATTAATCAAGTGTCCCACTAGACAAAGATTTTTATCTTCACCGACTGCCACTGATTTGGTTGTGTTCTCCAACTAGATTGCAGCGTGGAAACCTACAAAATGGACTTACAACTTTCTTGTTGAGAATTCTTCCATTGATATCACTGGTTACAGGCCTGTTAGATGAGAAAGGTGCTTGTTTCCAAAGTCCTTGATGTGGTATGTCCTAGCTAGCATCTCTCTAGAAAATGAAATCATTACAGTTTTCATGTGTGGCTCCCCACAAAAAACAAGGAGAAATAAAAAACCAACACAAGAAAGTGTTTCACATTGTTTTTTCCTTCCTTCTACTCTTATCATTGCATTTCTTCTGCTTTTGCAGCTGTAAGTTCCCAAAATGACCCAGTCAGTTCTTAGAGCTGGAACCATGGACCAGGACAATGGGAATAGGTCTTGGATAAACACCTATTCGAAAATAATAGGAGTCAAAACAATCCCCAGGTTCCTGCCCCAAGGATATTACAACCTAAAGAATAAGGTACTTGCTGTGTTCTCTTCCAATGAGCTGCTATCTCGAAATTATCATTCTGACAATGGAGCTACAGTGCAAGCTTTCTTTTTCACTGGAGAAAGTGCTAACTGTATCTGTATGCTAAGCATGAAATAGGAACTAATAATAGATAAATAGAGACAAGGGAGTAGAGTTAAACAATGCCCTAATACCTGCTGGGATGGTCAGTCATGTTCTCAGCACTGTTCTTTATGATAATTAATCTTTAGGCAGCTCTGGTAAAGTCCTGATTTAAATCCAAAGGAGAACAAGCTCAGCAAAGAATATGTAAGAACTCTGTATTGCCTTGGATTTGGGAAAAGAAAAATCACACTGAGGCAAACAGTGAATTATGATTTCTGGAATCTGCTTTATCAGAGACTGGGTGCCTCTAATGTTTTCTGAGCCTGGAGGAGCACAGCTACCCAGGGTCACAGGGCACTGGTATTTATTATGTAGTGAATTCTGTCTTAAATGAGCACACAAGGAAGTGGTTAGCAGGAAAAACCACAAGCTGGACAACATTATACTTAACTTGGTGAGTGTTTTAGAGAAGGCTGTTCAGACTCTGCCAGCCATACTGGCAGATGCACAGCAACACTGGTTTGGAGGGACAGTGTAAGGGCTGTGAGAGCATCCTACCCAGTTTGTAGCCATATTTAGATGGTGGCATTCGTGTAAGACAGAAGATACAGGCAGGGAAAGGACTGTGGCTGGGAGCAGGATGGATTTCCTGGTCATCCCCTATTCATCCTGTTGCTAGCTTTTCTGTTAGGTCTCTGGGTTAGGATGAGAAGGAGATAGAGGAATTTACTTTTTTCTCCAAGTAGTGTACAAAAAATCCCTCAGGACAAAACCCAGTGTCTGATGTAGGTAGTGGAACAGCCTGGATATAGAAAACTTGGATTAACTGCCATAAAATGAAAAAGAAAATGTGATGAATGCATCACTGCCGTTTCTTAGAGGTGCATTTCTCTGTTGAGAGCTGATCACAGAATGCTGCCATTTCTTGCACTCCCATTTGCTCCTGTTGTCAAGCCCTGTTAACCCAGAGGTTGTCTTGTTTCCCTGCCACCCCTCCCACAGTTCCCTGAAAAAGGACTATACACTGGAAATGTCTTCCCTACCTCATCCATCTCTTTTGGGGACACTCACTATTAGTGCAATTTTTACTGTGCATATTAAAAAGTAAA
>WEKX01023397.1:61670-96057 GCA_013390025.1 Pitta sordida
AGGGGAGATTTAGACTTGACATTAGAAGGAACTTTTTCACAGAGAGGGTGATCTCTCAGTGCAATGGGCTGCCCAAGGAGGTGGTGAGTCACCGTCCCTAGAGGTGTTTAAGAAAAGGTTGGATGAAGTTCTTGGTGGCATGACCTAGATATTAGGGTAGTGTGTTATAGGTAGGATGATGTGTTGGTAGTAGGATGGCAACAGGTTAGGTAACAGGTTTGACTAGATTAGATTAGGTAACAGGTGATAGGTTGGACTTGATGATCTCTTTGGTCTTTTCCAACCTTACTGATTCTGTGATTCTGTGATTCTGTGATTCTGTGATTCTGTGGTAAAGCAAGAATCTTTTAATCTTACAATGTGTTTTGCAAAAGTTGATGTTCCTCTGGCATTCCTGTACAAAACTCATCCCACCATGAGACAATCCTCAGGTTTCATATTGATTGTAGAAATTATGGACTCAGTATGACCAGGCTCCATACCCTAAATAACATATCAGAAGGGAAAAATAACAAAATGATAGTCAGAACTAATGTTGAGATTTTCCCTTATTTTTGTATGTCAGAATTAAAACATTATTCTAAAAATCTAGAGGAGCTGAAAAAATGCCATATTTGTACATAAGATTACTAATCTTACACATTAAATGTGTTTGAACATATTTTTGCAACTTCCTTTTCCTGTCCAGATAAAATAAAGACGAACAAGTTGTAGGGGGAGAATAAAGGGAGGTCGCAGCTGCACTGGAAAACTGGAGAGGCTTTGACATGGAGACTTCATTATCGCTTCCACTCCCTCCCTGTAGGGATTCATTAAAATGTCAGCCGTGTGAAGGTATACCCATAAATATATAAATAATACATAATAATTCCATTTAAAGATTCCACTTGGGAATACTAGTCCCAAACGGTTTTAGTTTTGCTTATACCAAGAAAAATCATAAACATTATTCTGTACTGGTGTGACTCCACTGGTAGTACTAATGTTGGTGCTGCAATACAAAGTGGGCACGTGGCTTTTCATTCAGAATCATTTCACAGAGCTACCATACTGTGGTATGTGAGCTTTGTTGACTTTGTTGCCTTCCACATCACAAGGTTAAGAGTTGCAGTATTAACATAATACCTACTCAACTTGATGGAAAAGTGATCTCCAGCTGATCTATCCCTGGATGTCTGGACTGGGAGGATGAACTCTCAGTTTAGATCCTCCCACAACCAAGTACAAGAAGGCACTGTTATTAAGAAAGTACAGTTATGGTAATGAGAACATGTGTAATTATTTATGCACCATATATGTTTATCAGAATCCTTGTATCATGGTCCACTTTGCATATGTGCAAAGGTGAAAGAGATCAGGCTGGGTGCAGAGAGAGGCGTAATCTGACAGATGACTGCACTTCTCTTTAGGATATCACTGCTAGCTAGTGTGGACAAAACGCTAACAACCTGAGGACAGCTGCTTGGCAGTCTGTGTGTGGAAGGGGTGGGTGGCCCCAGCCTTGCTCATAGCAGCCAATTGGCTACTTGATGAAAACTCCCATGCAAGTGCTATTAATCAACAGCCCAGTTGGCAACCTCAGAGAATTTAGGAGCTGAATCACAGCATCAGAATCATAGAATGGTTTGGGGTTGGAAGAGATCATAAGGATCATCTAATTTCAACCTTCTGTGCCATAGAACCTGGTCTTCCACTAGGCCAGGTTACTCAAGTCTCTGTCAAACCTGGCATTGACAATTTCTTTCCCATATCTAATCTAAGTCTACCCTCTTTCATTTTAAAGCAATTCCCCCTTGACCTGTCGCTACATGCCCTCGTAAAAAGTCCCTCATCTTCTTCCTTCTAGGTACATTTTAGGTACTGGAAGGTGCTTTAAGATCTCCTTGAAATCTTCTTTTCTCCAGGCCAAATAACCCCAACACTCTCAGCCTATTTCCATAGGAGAGATGCCCCATCTTTCTGATAATCTTCATGACCTTCTGTGGCATCACTCCAACAGTTCCGTATCCTTCTTATGTTGGGTGCCCCAGAGCTGGATGCAGCACTCCAGGTGGGATCCCACCAGAGCAGAGTAGAGGGGCAGAATCACCTCACTCAGCCTGCTGGCCACACTCCTTTTGATGCAGCCCAGGATGTGGTTGGCTTTCTGAGCTCTAAGAGCACTTTGCTGTATTGTATCAAGTTTCTCATCCACCAACACCACCAAGTCCTTCTCCTTGGGGCTGATTTCAGAATGAACATAGAGACTGGATTACCCTCTTGGCCTTCCCAGTGTCTCTCAAAGGTTAGGGCTGAAGGCAAAACCCATAGGCAAGGTAGCTTGGGAGATTTTACCTAGTACATTCTGTATCAAATCCATTCCATGGGATTACAATCTCCACACCTGTCAACTCACTACTTTGTAAAACCAAATTGCCTTTTAAAAGATGTTAAAGGAATCTTAAGAAAAAAATACATAATTGCTATAAATGCAAGTTTTCCGTTGGGTCATACATCTTCATTTAACATAGTTATTTAGTGATTCCTAAAGGAAATTATTATAGTCCTTTGTTCTTAAACAAATAAGTTGTGTTCTTTATCCTTCAAAAAAGCTGATAATATGATAGGTGCAGCTCTAAGGAATAATTATACTAAATGGCCGTGGATACCTCAAAAGACAGAATACATCTATTATGCAGAATTCCCTACAGAAATCTTAGAAATCTTATATGCATTGATTGCTAGTTAGCATTAGAAAGACTTCTGCAAGTTGACTTTACCAAAGCAGCAACTATTTGCATTAGCAAACAGGCAACATCAGCCAGCTGATAAGAATACAGTGGAGTAATGCAATTAATATAGCTATGTCTGTTAATTAGTGTTTGCTGACTGTCAAAAGAAGATACTGTTAGGAGACAAACTTATTTTTGCGATTAAAGAGTAGGGCCCAGCTTGTTGAATTGAGCTGGACCCACTTTTGATCTAATTAAAGCTAGCAGAGTACTGTGTGCTGGAAACTTATGCCACTCTGACATAACATTTGCATATTCATAAGTGAGATAGATTGATATTTTGCAATTAATGTGGACCAATGAGAATAAAGCCTAATTAGTAAACATGCCCTCTTTATTAACTTTCAGGTCAGGCTTTTGTTGTAGTATAAAGTAATAATGGAACAGGAAATCCTTTTTAAGAAAAAATCTTATGTCATATATAATTCATTCCTTTCTCATGCAAGCTCCATCTACTTGTTACTCTATTACTACTCATAGCCATTTAGTTAATGATTGGGATGGTGCAAAAGAGGAGATGCATGAGAGTGAACAGGGAATATCAGGTCAAAGTAGGAGTGGAAAATGTTGGTAGTTGCAAAACTCCTGGACTATTCACCTATAGACAGGTTCATTACAGTGCACTTTTTTCAGATCTGAGGTTTTCACTTTCAAGTCGAATCTGCAGGTTTGGAATGTTGTCCCAGATCCTTAAATGACAAAAAATGAGATTACGTCAAGAGGCTGGTGTGTAGGGGGAAGAGGGATTTAAGAAGCTTGCACAGCTCCACAAAACATATAAATTGTTAGATTTGTATATAAATTATATTTTAATATATATAACAAATGATTTTTCATATCAGATTGTAGAAATAATGATCTGCTCAGAATCAGCTAGCAAAACACTTGAAAAGCAAAATATGGTTCTGTGTAGAACATAGTACACATGTTTTTCAGAAATGTCTCACATCCCTAACTAATGTCCTCATTATGATTAAGTAAAATTAATTGGATATATCAGTGTTTACAAATTCACTGATTCCTTTTTTCTCTGTTTAAAATACACAAGGATAAGGCAGTTAACTAGATGTAACACATCTGAAAATAGCTCGCTTACAAATATGCAGTATAAACTCCCATTAACTAATAATGTAGTTGACATTGATTGAAAGTGATTAACTCTAGTGGTCTTTTTCATGTTGCTAGTTAAGCTGAATACCAGTGTATAAAGGAAAAGTTGGCATCTTCTCATTTTGCAAATGGATTGAATAAAGCTGACTTCTTTCTCATATTGAGTTAAACTAAAGGATTAGTAGATGCATTAGGGAGACACAGGAATCCAGGTAAAGCAATAATAGTCAATGAGGCAGTCTCAATCATTCACCTTTCCTGCTTAAAAGAGGTTAGTTACCTAATGATAAAATTTCATGGTCAATTTGGAATATGTAATTAAATCTGATTGTAAACCTACTGCTATTTCTCTCTTCTTCAGAGGTCAGTCCGGCAATATAATTCCTGACCCCTGTCCACAAACATTTTCTTGTAACTTGGCACCAAATATTATTTTAGATGAGATACCTCTTTTCCCTAGCTTTCAGTCAGCATGCTTCTTCTCTGTGAGATCTGATAAATGAGTCACACAGATTCTCATCCCCAAACGTAAGTCATGACAGGAGCCCAGACCTCCTCCATCACAGCTGCATCCCTGGGAGTTTGGTGCTTGCTCTACTGGTCTTTCACAATTTGGCTGTCTACAGGGAGCTAGTCATAAGCCCCCTTTTGGAGTGGTTGCAGATGTCACTACCTGCACTGTGTACACAACGTGGCATCTGGGAAGAAATCCTCAGACCATGATGAGAGTTGTCTGTAGAGTCTGACACCACCAGTTCTCTTCCAATTTCCCAGTTTCCACCTTTCCCCTTCACCTTCTTCTCACTGCCTATCAATAAGACAAATTTAGGACTACTGTGTTCCCAAAATTCCTGAGAGGGCACTAATCTTGTTTGCTTTTCTTGTCTTCAGAGCAGGATCCCAGCAGTGACATAATTCAACAGGTGATGCACCATGGTGTTTCCAGTGCTCCTTCAAATTTGCAGAACAAGAGTTTTCCAACGAGTCTTCTTCTGCTTTCCACTTTTCTACACCAAAGCTTCTCCTTTCTGACCCAGCTTCAGGGATGTGGGGACCAGGTATGTGCTGTAGGTGTCCAGTCTTCCTTCTGCCTCCTGCCACCAGTGTTCACAGGATCACAGGTTATTCTGAGTTGGAAGGGACCCACAAAGATCATCTAGTCCAACTCCCAAGCAAGCACCCACACAAGGATCAAACCCACAAGCGTGGAAGCACGGGCAACGTGCTCCATCCATCCAAGCCTCCCATCATCTAGACCGTGTCACTGAGCTCCTCATCAAGTCTTCTCTTAAACATCTCCAAGGATGGTGACTCCTTCACCTCCCTGGGCAGACCATTCCAATGAGAGATCACTCTCTCTGTGAAAAACCTCTTCCTAACATGCAGCCTGAACCTCCCCTGGCGTACCTTAAGGCCATGTCCTCTTGTTCTGGTGCTGACAGCCTGAGAGAAGAGATTCACACCCACCTGACTACGACCTCCCTTCAGGTAGTTGTAAACAGCAATGAGGTCACCTCTGAATCTCCTCTTCTCCAGGCTGAACAAACCTAGTTCCCATAGACACTCCTCATAGGGCTTGTTCTCCAGTCCTTTCACCATCCTTGTCACCCTTCTCTGGACCCTCTCAAGCAGTTCAACATCCTTCTTAAACTGGAGAGCCCAGAACTGCACACAGTACTCAAGATGTGGTCTGACCAGCACCGAGTACAGGGGAAGAATAACTTCCCTAGTCCAACTGACCACACTGTTCCTGATGCAGGCCAGGGTGCCATTGGCCCTCTTAGCCACCTGGGCACACTGCTGGCTCATATTAAGTTTCCAGTCAATCATTATTCCTAAACCCCTCTCCATTTCACCACTCTCTAGCCACTCCTCCTCCAGCCTGCAGTGCTGACACTCCTTACAGATGCTCTTGCTCCTGGAACTATGGCTCTACCCACTTCCTCACTGGCTTGTATCAGAGAAAAAAAAAACTGTACTGGCAAGGACGAAAAAAAGTCCTGAGTATTGTCTACAATTAGCAGAAATTTACTATGACAGGACCATAAGACCAGAACATGAGGATGCTTCAGGAAAAAACAATGCAGTAACCTATGATGAACTATAAGTGATGAAGTTAAGGGAAACAGTGATTACTCTGTCTGCATAATGGCACTGTCTCAGAGGCTGGAAGGAGGATGTCTTGCACTCTGGAAAAGCATAGTTAGCTACAGATAGGGGAAGATGGATCTCATGAGGAAAGAACAGGGATCAGTGTTAGGCCCAGCACTGTTCAACACCTTATTGACGATATGGACGAGGGAATTGAGTCTATTATCAGCAAGTTTGCAGATGATACCAAGCTGGGGGCAAATGTTGAACTGTCAGAGGGTAGGAGGGCCCTTCAGAGGGACCTTGACAGACTAGAGAAATGGGCAGACTCCAATAATATGAGATTAAACAAGACTAAGTGCCGGTTTCTTCACTTTGGACATAACAACCCCATGCATCACTATTGGNCGCTTGTGGGTCTGATCCCTGGGTGGGCGTTTGCTTGGGAGTTGGACTAGATGGTCTTTGTGGGTCCCTTCCAACTCAGAATAACCTGTGAACCCGTGTGTGAACCTGTGAACAGAATTCGTTACGACTTTCTTCATCTGGGAACAGTCCTCTAAACACAAACTCACCTGTAAAATTACCTCAGTCTGGACTCTTGAAGGAAGTGGCATGCTCTTTGTAGAAGTGCAGTTAGATATGCTTGTCTCAGACCTTGCATGAAGCTAAAGGGAAGAACTTCTGACTTCACAAGTTCACAGGTTATTCTGAGTTGGAAGAGACCCACAGGATAATCTAGTCCAACTCCCAAGCGAACGCCCACCCAGGGATCAGACCCACAAGCATAGAACCACTTCGTACGTTTTGGGCATGAACCAGGCATCTGATCATTCTGCCTTGGCAATATTGAGGCACTTGTGAGAAATCTAATTGTGAAAAATGACACAGAATGTGGTTTCTAGTATTTGCGGTGTTGAGTAATATCTTAAGTGAGATTTTCAGGGATGTAAGCTTAAGTGTACTTTAAATCCCTCAGTTCTTTTCTGTGGCTTCCATTTTAAGACAATTTTTTTGAAGTCTTTCTTTTATTAGCAAGCCCTACATCTTCCAGACACCCATCTGAAAAATCACAGTTTGAAGCCTAAACCATTTACTATAGCCACTATTCTTTAAAAATGTCTCAGGTGCTCAGATGAATGGCTGAATGTTAAAACGTGATAAATTCAGATTAGTGGGGAATTATAATTGTTTAATATCAAAAGCATCTGACCACAGGAAGAACTTATTAAGAATTGCTTTTAATTCACCATCTCAAGTAGCTTTTGATTCAAGATTAGATTTTCAGAAAAAGAAATTCTGTAGTTCAAACAAGCATTAAATATAAGAAATTTGTATTATCTGTACCCTTGTTATATCACAGTTCAGATTAGCTGCCCACTGTGTTCTCCCCTGAAACCTGAAAGTTAATCACTAACTTAACATAACCTTAAATTTGAGGGGGGGAATGACATTTATCTCTATTAGCTAAACAAGGCAAAACAAAAAGAAAAGAAAAAAATGTTTTCATTGGTTTTACATCCCATGGTCATCTTTGTGAGGTGATTTATAAGGAATACTCACCCATGAATCTGTGGCCTTAGCAACACTAGCCTGGCCCAGCACAGGAGAATAAGTGGTGATAGAGGTCAGCTGCCTGGCACTGGCAGGTAGAAGACAGCACAGAGGAGAAGGTACAAAGTGAAAATAAAGGGATAACAAAGGTGATCTGTCAGGTCATCTTTCCTGTTTTGAATGCTAAATAACTTAGGAGCTGGGGAGGATGCTGCAGCTCTCAGTTTCCCAATCCTTCTTGTAATGGCCTGTTTTAACCAAAAGAGAAAAGTTACTTTGTTCCTCCTCAAAAAAAAAAAAAAATATGGGCTCCTAATGTCCCCTGAGCATTCATCTCTCATTCATTCTGAATAGAAAAAGTCAAAATTAAAAAAAATTACCATCTCTATTTTGAGACTCTCCTGGGCAGGATGACAACTGTGGAGTGAAGTCTCTGAGCAAACATGAAGTATCACAAGGCAAAAATGCTGAGTAGGAAATAAGAAGTGGGACTGCACAGAGATGTTAACATCTGAAAATCATGCCCTTGTAGACTTCAGAGACTTTAAGGAGTATCCCAAGTATCCTACTTTCTACAGCAATTATGAAATGATTTTTCTATATCTTCCTGAAAAACAAAGCTTCCATAAGATTCATTTTCTTATATGACTTCATCCATCCTCTCATGGATAACAGAGATGTGTAGTAGAGAATGAAACTGCTTCTTCAATACCTCCTCCAATATATATCCACAAGTATTCAGATATCAACACTGTAACATACAGTTTTATTTGTAACAAAATTCTGATTTTTTAAAGATCTACTCTGGTGTTATTTTTGTTTGGGCACTTCTGCTGCCTCATTTACAGTAAGAAGACCCTTGATCTCTGACTGATTTCATAGTTCTTTTAGATTGTGGCTTCTGATCCTACTTACCTCATCAAAAGAAAAATGAAGGACATGAAGTGCATTTTTACTGTACTGCATTATTCACCTTGCAAGAAAAGACAAAGCAAAATGGCTGCCTTGAATGCAGTAGTTTGCACTTTGAATTTTTCAAATGCTTTTTTTTTTCTCTTTTCATAGTTAGATGGTACCTGAATCAACAAACAAATCAAAACAAATAATAAGTTGATATAATTTCCCATCAGTCTTGCAGAAAGTCTCATTCAAAATAACTGCAGGTTTGTCAGTCCATCACACTATGAAGATTTCCCCAGTGGTGTGTCTGGTGCCAGTGATTTACTAAATTCTTATACTGGAGCTCCTTGCACTTCAGTGCTAGAGCTGATACTTTTTTGTGCAAGGGTGTTTGTGGTCAGCAAGATGCTCTTGTTCAGAATAGCAATAATCCCATGAGTTACGAGTGTGCAGTAGCTTATCTTTATCATTCTTGAAGGTGTAACACTTATTTATGTAAGAGATTTGATATCTTCATGGTGTATTATATGCTGAAATTCTCTGTCATAACCTAATTACAATGTGAGTTTTGATAATGATAGAAACGTGAACGGGATCTTATAAATGCAGCATGTTTAGATTGCACTTGCTGTGCTACACAATATTCAAAGTATGTGTATGTTAGATATAGTATGTATAAAGATCCTGTATTTTTTCAAAGTTTGCCAAAAAAAGAGATGCAAAAATAAAGCATGTGGAAATTCCACATCTACCAAGTGCTCATCTCCTCCTTAGGGATGCTTGGGAAGGACAGCCAGCTGCCTAACCTGCTGGAGGTGAATCCAGGTATCAGAGAGTTAAATCACTTCCTCATTGGTTTTCTCAGCTCCTATTTTAATTTGCTCTCTTTTTTTTTTGGACAGCTCTGTGAAGGCAGTCTGGTTCGCTGCTTCACCATACTAATGAGACTCATCCATCTGCCTCTGTCATTGCCAGGCTCTCCTTTCTGCTGGAAGTCAGAGATGAACGCTCAGGACAGGTCCTTTCTAGGCTGCAGTACTTAATCATTTCTAAACACACTAGATGGCCTCAGGCAGTGAAGGCAACAAGCATTTAACCCAGGCTTGGCAGCTCGGGCTTCCACACAGTCTGGCTCTAAGCCTTGATAATGAAAAGTAGCTGTGCTTTTACTCTCCACTTAACCAGATGCTCTTTGCTTCTTGGGGCAAAAGGTTAAATAGATATAAGAACCCATGCTAGTTTTGAAGCCTTTTATTAGCAGTCCTTATAGAAGTGAAGTAGAGCATTCTGCTCCCCAGACTGTCTCTCTCAGAATCCTGTATTTAGGACTGTGTCCACCAACCAGAGGAATGTAACCTCCTCACCCAAAACACATTTCTTGTTCAAGTCATAATAAATAGAACCTAAAGGCCGCTTTGCCACTTAATTATTTGATGTTCTATTTTCACAGTAAGAATGGATGAAGGAGACATTATCGGTTTTGTTTAATTGTGGCAACACCTTATATTAACAGTGCAGATAAAGCGTTTTTTCCGCTGTGGCTGGGACAACTGATTTATTTTTCCACTCCATCTACTGCTCCATATGTCTCTGGAATCTGCCTTTTTCCCAGAGCTCATGTTAGTATAAAGCAATTGTCTGGGATGTGTAAGAATTAAGTATCCCATCATTCAGGCTAGACATGCAATTAGAAGAGTTGCACTAATTTCCACTGCTGAGACCCTGTCACTTTAATTTATCCTTACTTTCCTGCATTTAGGTCTTCTCTGGTTTGAGGCCAAGGGTTTTATATAGTTTGAGGCAGTGGTTCTGTAATGCCAGAGGTGGGGGGGAGGAGGAGTTGGTGGATGTGGGTGGGAGGAGGAGAAGAGCAGAGAGGGGAAGTGTTAAGGGCAAGGGAAGAATAAGAACTGGATGAAAAGAACAAAACTGACACATACACAGTTTAAAGATCTAAAGCATGCACTAGATAATGATGTGTGGAGCAGCTGCAAAGAAAAGTAAAGCTTTCAAAGAGGAATTCTTTATTGAATTGCAGTACTGGGCATGTGTCTCACCCCAGTTTATTTTCTTTTTTACGTAGATGTTTAGCATTGAATCTCAGTACTGGGGTTGGGTTCAAATGGCTCATCTGAGAGTGCTGCCAAATCTGTCCTCTGCTGTGCTCCAGATTTCACAGGGGAGAGCAGAGGGTGCAGGAACCATCTTTGGCTCAGGTATCATCTCCCTGTACCTGCTGCCTCCCACACTGAGCTGGCAGAAACCTTAAAATGGCATAATGGTCAGTGCACCACCAAACTCCTGGATATGCATCCAGGATGACTTCAGACAAAATTTTTTTGCTGCATCTACTTGCTCTTTGCACACCATTCCTGCTACAGTCAGGATGAAATTATTCCTAGATCCAGCTGGTAAACTTCGCAAGCTTTCCTACAACAAAAAATCTAATTATTAATATCTTTACAGAGAACAGTGAATAGCTTTCTAATTAGGAAGAGTTTTGGAGTTATGGAACTGTCTGGGTTGATTTGTGTGAGTGTTTGTCAGTCCGGCAGAAGGAAATGTGGAGAAAATAGATGTTAATATTCAATTATACAGGAATATAGTGCTACAGTAAGTAGTTATCTTGCTCCATTGTTTTTCAAACAAATATTAAAAAGTACCAACACAATATACTTCTGTAAATTTAAGGGAAAATATTAGAAAAATTGTCAAAACCACGTCTACGCTCATTTAGTCTTCGTTAATAGGGTAAAAAAAATGAAGATAGAAGCTGCCATTCTGGACTTGCATCTCAGTGATAGCATATTTACAATTTGTTTTCATGATTTCATGTTTTCTTTCTACTGGAGGATATAGAACACTCTATTAGGCCTACTTACTACAAATAAAGTGTTGCAGAAGACTAAATAATGCTGATAAACTATTGCTATAACTTAATTAAGTCAGTTGCTTACTATAATATCCATTCATTTGGGTGGTCTGCTGCAAGGACAAAATCAGACACATCAAGGAAAGGGTTCAGATGAAATTTGGGTATGATGTAGATATTGGATCCTGGATTTAAACTGTAGATCCTAGAAATTTAGATCAATGCTCTGAAAGATATGTGGTAAAATGAAAGTGGAATCAAGCAACTAGATGCCTTTGAAGCTCTGGGAGTTTGTGAACAATACCTAGTGGTGCAGAGCAGTTGCTCATTGTCAGTATAGTTTTAAGCATTTTTAAATGCTAAGAAAAAAATAATATTATACTGCCTACATGAATATCAACTGTAGTTGAATTGTACATTATTATTATTTGGGTTTATACACTTTTATCTGGAGACCAGCCAAGCACAAGACCCTGCTGCACTGGGCCCTGAACAAATACAGTGACAGTTTCTAGCTCGAGAGTTTAAGCTTTATGGACAGAGTAAAGGTGAAGGGAACAGAAATATACTATGTAACCAAAATGAATGTAATGAGGGCTTGAAAACACTGTAGGAGCATTACAATCTTCCACAGATTTGCTATCTCAACCCTTGCACTAAAATGCAACCAGGGCATCTGATCTAGATCTCTCACCATATGTTCACGACTAATTTCCGTTAACCTTCTGAGTTTGTGGGGAGAAGACAAGAAAGGGGTAAAAAGGAGTTCAAAGGAAACATTAAGAGAGGGAGAAGATGAGTGTAGAATCAAGCAGGTAATTTCTAATATCTCTCCTGAACCCTGTCGTCACCAATATTTGCTACCCCTCCCATGCTCATCCCCCTTCTAAATTTTATGTGCTCCTCCATCCATGGGCATAAGGAGGAGACCAGGTTCCACTCAAATCTCCTATCAGCTCTGCTCCATGTGCTGCAAAGCCTGCCTGTATCTTCTGATGACAGAAAGAAACTGGTGACTGTTCTCAAAACAGAAGTTTTCTACTAGTTTGTTCTCACCACCTAGTGATTTAGAATGTATTTTGTTGGATAGCTTGTGAGAAACTCATGCTGGACACTGTGAAGCTTTTAATAAAGACAGACTTGTGTTTTAATGGGGTTTAAGTAATATATAGCAAGTCCCCTTTCTGTCTTCCCACGGTGACTCTCATTTAAAGCAGCTCAGCTGATCCCATCTGTCATACCAGAGATCAGCAGGAGAGTGCAATTCTATTGCAGCCAAATATTTTCTTATGGAGACCATTTTTGTAAAAAATCAGTGAAAATAAAATCCGAGCCTCAGATAAGGTAGACCTGCAAACTCAGTATTCTCAAGGTGCCCCCACAAAATATTGAAGGAAAATGTGAACTTCATTCGCAGTCTGCACTCTTGTATGTTCCATACTTGCTGCTTGTGTTTACAAGAGCAAAATGAGAATGTCTTCAGACACAAATAGGCAGTATTAGCAGGGCAATTCTTCGGAAGCACACTTATTCTCTTCCAAAATCATTTGCATAATAATAAAAGAAGAAAGCTATATAATGTAAACTACACATCAGCAAAATTGTTTCTAAAAATGAATGCTTTTCAAGGTTTTCCAAGAGGCAGTGGGAGCTCTTTGAAATCAATGAGGTAATGAAAAGTGGTGGAAAAACAGAACAAGAAAAAATAAAAAGGATGAATAAGAATGCTATTAAATGCCCACTGGTCCTATGATTACAGCATTTACCTGGGGCTTGGGCAACCCTTATCTGCATCCCTGCACTGTTAGAGTATCCCTATGGGAATTTTTGGCAATAAATTCTTTTTTGTGCATCATCTTACCTATAAAGCAAGAACTGCAGTATTATCTTAATTCTGGGATATGTAATCAAGGCCTTAGAGGAGTGGAGAACAAGTTCCCCGGAGGTCCTGCAGTGTTAGTAAATGAAGGGACAACTTCTCTCCATTTCTACAGAAGTTGTTACTATGTAGTAGATTCTAAGTGGTCCCTGTCTACAAGGGTAAATTCAGTAGGAACTAGAAAGTGGAAATCAGCAACGTTTGTTCCAGGCCCATGGCAGTGCTCAGTGGTCCTTTGTCATGAGACTATAAAATAAGGACCTCTATGCCCAGATACTATGATGATGGAGACCTTTAAAAATTCCCAACATAAAAAGATGGTATTCAAACATCCAGCTACCAAAAATAAATAAGTAAAAGTATGTTAAAAACTTTGTGTTCACTGAAGAGAGTGAACATTAAAGAAAGAAAACAAAAAACCCATTAAAAATACCTTTTCAGTCTAATGATTCCATGATAAGCTGTTTCACACTGCAGGTAAGAATATAGTAATATAATGGAGGGAATTAGCAAAATTATCTGTGTCTTCCTGGTCCTGGCCCTGAAACCAATTGGCCTCTGGAGGCTGCACCTGTCATGAGTTATGGCCCTTGTTTTTACAAGAAGGATAAAACCGATATTTCAGTGCCATTCATCATATATAATAAACTCTCCGCCTTAGTACAAATACCTTTGTATGCTGGTATTGGAAATGCATAGAGGAAATACAAGCAGTCAGCTTCATATGTTAGATGCACTTTTTGTAATACTTTCTGTTGCTAACAAAATAAGTTACTATCTCTGTCTTCCAGGGGTAGTTTGGCAGAGCTGAAATTGCAGGCACTGTGTCGTGAAAAAGCACAATACCCTCTTTGACCTTTAAATCTCGCAACAATGTTAGAGCTTCAGCTATTGTATGGGCTCTGAATTGCCTGGCCAAAAACGTGGACCTAGGGTTCATGTTATCCCAAAATATTTAGTCATACAACCAAACATGTTCTGCTCACAAGGGCTGTCAAGAAGTCTGAATGAGATAAATGTTTTTGACAATTTCTTATGAATGATAGTGCTTGCAAGCAGCAGGGCACAGGAGGCAGCAGGGTTCAGTGAGCTGTATTTGACTTCGGTGCTCTTCCATCAGCCTACTGCATTTGCTGGAGCTCATTTTCATACCAGCATTTTGGCCCACCACCTCTGTATCTAGACAACTTTTCCTACAAGTAGGTAAAGAAAGTTCCAGCAATCTTCCCAGGTACCTTCTGGGATGAAACCCCATCCTAGGGTGAAACCCCATCAAGATTCATCTTCCTAAATGAAGGACAATAAGTTTGCCCTGTAATTTTTTCTCATTGGGAGATTATTGGCCTCCCCACGTATGGGTCCATCCAGAGGTGAAGAACATCTAAATTCTGGGAACGGCTCTCCTACTTCTTACCATGTTTATGGCCATGATATCTAGCTACTCTGGAGAAGTTGGTTTGCAGGTTTAATCATCAGGTTTCAAATAATTAAACAACTCAGAAATGTATTTTCAAATTACTATAGCAGAGTTGACTTTGCCCTCCAGTTTAAGTGTCAATAATGAGTAAGCCCTTAAATCTTTTGAATAGTCTTAATAATTTCTGCACCATGAATGGGGAGTAACATGAATGATGTAGTGGAGGATTTTAAAGCCAGAATAAGGATGTGACAAAATAAATCAACTCCTTGGTTTATCTAGTTCCTCTGAAATCAAGGGAGTTATGCTCTGTTGCACCACAGAAGCCAAGTCATTTAAAGCATTGTATAATTTAATAGTAACTGTGCCAAACTTGGTTGTGCCAGGGGAGTTGGACTAGATAATCTCCAGAGGTTCTATCCAACCCTATCAATTCTGTGATTCTGTGAATAGAAAATAATAAAGGGAAGGTGGATGTTTTAAGCCTCATGCATAAAATTTTCATTCTCTGGAATCACATAGTGGACTGTGAAAATAGCTACTTGAACATCTAGGTTAATGCTAAGGAATGTACACCTTTTCATAAAATAGCTTGGATTTCTGTAAGAATCTTTATACAAAAAAGCAATGCCATGTAATATTGTCTAATTGTCTCTTTTCTGTAATATGGACTAAGTGGAAAAAATTAAGAAATAAATATGCAAACAAAAGAACAGCAGTGTATTTGCTCATATGAATGATTTCATTTGCAGCGACTTTGCAGCAAACATGAAGCTTAGATTCCTTGCTAATTTGGACAGAAACAGAATAGAGGCACATCAGTGAAACTTTTCTAACACCTTTTTAATTGCTGTTTGTAGAAAGTCTTTTTTCCACTGTTGTTTTAGCCTTCCCTCCTTTATTATGAAGGACAATATATATCATTTTTACTGCAAAGTTCCAGGCAAGCAAGGATATTCAAATGAACAAACCTGGATGCTTTGCAACATTTGCCCTCTTGAAATGAGATCTGAAAAATATAGGACCTAAATATGAATACTGTAAGGTTTTAGTTTTATATCAGGCATAAATCTTAACAACCCACACTTAACAATGAGCTCAGATTTTAACTTAATCTTTGGCAGGCTAAGAATTAAACCAGCGCAGACTCCATTCTGTCTTCTCTCCCAGGTGACTCCTTGAAAAAAGCACTGATGGTTCCAGTAAGCTTAAAGGTTTTATAGTTTGTGGAAAGCAGGTCCAGCACTGACTAGGTGGGCCACAGGGTCCCAAAAGACAAAGAGTTGAGTCTTGCACTCCCCAGCTCTCTTCTGCTTAAATAAAGTTGCTACTTGCCTAACAAATGTTAGCTGTAATATTCCCTGCGGTCAGTGGGGCTGTTGTTTAATGAATTGCTTAATGTGCCTGATTACTGTTACTATGTAGAATGAGGGAAATAGCCAGAGAGATTTGAAAGACCCACTGGAGAATACGATGAAAATGAATTGGATCAATAAGAAGTTTTTGCTCATCTCTGAAGAACGCATTGTTGGAGTTGGGGATAATGTAATTTTGTGCCTTGTTGTTGTTCTTTTTACAATTCAGAAATATAAATCTCATTTGACATTGGGTTTTAGGGCTGGCCTTCCTGGAGTTATAAATGTTCCCCTGACTCCAGTCCTGGTTACTCACATGGACAGATAAATTAATTAGGAAAACTTTTATGCCAATTACTTTATGCCCTTGGCTTTCATATGTTTCTGAGGAGCGGCAGCTAATTAAAGATATGATTCATAATTACTGGTCGATCGAGTAGTTGAGTAATGGAATCAGGAACTGTTCCAAAAAAATTATCCATCACATCATTACTAATTGTTACATAATACATAAGGATGTAGAATTCAAATACAAAATTACTCACATTTGAAAGATTCATTCAATTAGTGGGTTTGGGATATTTTTTATAACAATTATAAACACAAGATTGTTCTCACATTTTTAAAGATCATAGGGGTTTTATAAATATTTATAATTAAATAGGAGCATAATTTCCAGCAAGTAAAGGACTCAAGGGCCTAGCTGGAGGAGTGGGTTAGCAGTTAGTGAATTTATGGAAACTGGAAATCAAATCTTTGGGTCAAATCAGGGCTCAAATGAAATAAATATGATGGTGTCTTCCTAGTCCTGCCTCAAAACTGCTCTAGTTTGGCAAGGATTGCAGGCTAATTTCTAGAGAATAGCAGAGCTGTTGCAAGTTGTAACTTGGCTCTGAACAACGCACAGAAATTTGCACAGAATTTGTCAACACTCGTTTTTCACAGTCAGCATTTGCTGTCCCAGGAAGAAGATCATAACTGATACCACAACGTGGTAAAACTGGTAAAATAGTGAAAAAAAAAAAAATTCTCCGGCTCTTCCTTGATAAGTGTGCAGACACTCTGCGTTTTCACAGTTTATGAGCAGTCATGTCACTTTATCAATAAAAGATGTCTGGAAATCTGAAGCATGGGTTCATTCAGCAGTTCAGATACCCCACAGGTAAGCCTGGGAAATCTCTTGTTTCAGTTTTCTACTGGTTCCTTCCAGCCTACAGCACTCGTGTGATAAAGTCCTGTACAAATACCTATATCTGTAAAGCCTCAAGAATAATCCCTAAACCTTACGAAGTAGTGCCAGCAATACTTGCAGCATGAGACTTCACAAAAGCTGTGAAGATGTCCCAGTCAGAAGTTCAAAAGTTATCAAGAGAACAGCTCAGGTACCTAGAAGAATTATAGCTGACTCAATATTTATTTGAACTTCTAGATGGCCTGACCCTGCATATTCTTCATCTCTTTCACTTATTTAAGTAACTCATATCTACAGTATTAGCTTTTTCACCTACTCTGCAATTATTTTTTTTAATATATTTAGTTGGTTGTATATGATTAACTTTACCTACCACTCATTAGACACATGGCATATGGTATGGAGGAGGATTAATAAATGTTTTGCTATATCTGAACGAGAAAGACAAAATGAATGAAAACAAATTTCCACTTCTGCTTGCAGCTTTAAAAGGCTATTTAGCTGCAATCTGTCTGCAGGTACCATGTGCTGCCCTCATGAATATCACCAGGGAACATGGGAGAATTCAATTAAACATTTTGTATTCTAATTAACTTGAATTGTTTGAGATATCTACAGCAGCTTGTAGGAGAACTCAGCTGGTGAATATATAAGAGAATTCAGCAGAAGAATGTCCCAAAGACCTCAAAGTCCACAGCACTAAGACAAACAGAAAATGGCCAAAGGGGAGATGGACCAGCAGAAAGTGATTGTCCCCTTCTGAGAGTTAAGAGTCTTCCTGATTCCTCACAAGTTCTGTCTCTAATGAATCTTCCTCTTACCCTCCAAAGGTATTCACAGGTTCACAGGTTATTCCAAGTAGGAAGGGACCCGTAGGATCATCTAGTCCAACTCCCAAGCGAAAGCCCACCCCATTCTGGGGGATACACCTGCTTATTTATTATTTTCTTTTAAGAAGCCTTTTTCTAATAGCACTACATATTTTAAAATTATATTTTGGTGTTTCAGGAGTTGGTACCTCCTGGTTTTACGGATCGCAGCTGTAGAACTAAATGCTTTTAAAACTTTGAAGTTAACATCCTAGGGAATAATAAAGTGCAAAAAAAAGTAATATAAAATCATGATGTTATATTAGATGGGAAATCAATACTGAACCAGGTAGTCTTGTTACAGTGTCCTATTGTGACAGTTAGTCAGAAATAGCTTTTTGGGATTAATGCTGATGACCTCTGGCCTGTGAACATCCTTATCAAACATACGCTTTCCTGCCTGGCAGCGGTATGGATGCTACTCACCTGCAACAGCACCACATTATGAGAGGGACTGTCTGCAAGCCAAGTGGGAACAGACATTCACAGCTATAGAAGAATCCCAACCTCAATACAGTATAACCTTAATTCACAAAATCCATTGGGGGGTGGAAAAAAGGAGCACAGAAATGAATTAAAGCTAATGTCTCTGCAGAAGTTTTATTTTTAAACATTCAAGCTGATACATTGCTCATTCATGAAACAGTACAGATGTATTTCCATAAATGGAGCAGGGTGAGGAAAGATACCTGAGTTTGATATTGTTACGGGGTTTAATGTATGTTTAATTTCTTCTAATTTTAACACTAGAATTAAGTGTTTTGGTTATCTGGACATTCCTCTGGAACTTGAAACACTGTGGACATATGTTAGACCTCAGCAAGGCACAGCAGGGCTCAAGAGCACTTCAGTTAATTCTGAGAATCTTCAGGGGAAATTCCTCTGTTTTAATTTTTGTTCAAGAGAAGAGAAGTCAAATGGTCTGTTGTAAGACATTATTGTCTGTGTCTTAGAAAAAAATTTTGGTCTAGGTTACTCAGCATGTATGTGGTAATTTCTGACTTAAAAAAGGAAATAAAGGTGATTTTCATGCTAGTTTTGTAATTACTCTACAAATTACTTTAAAGCAATTGAAAGAGCAGTTGTGATTTAATGGACTTACTCTCATTATGAAAATAGCCTTACAGTTCTTGGTGAAACAGAGATTTTCATATCTTGGGTAAAATCATAATACCACTGATAAATGCTACCATATAGCAAATTCCCCTATATGTTATATATTTTATATATATATACTTGAAAGTACAGACTTAAACAACAAAAATCAAACCCCCTTCAGCCATGTTTAGTTCTTGAAAAGTCATATCACAGAATCACAGAATCACACAATACTATGAGTTGGAAGGGACCCACAAGGATCATCTAGTCCAACTCACCATCTAACACCCGTACAGAGACCGAACGCACATCCCAGAGCAGTAAACACAAACCTAGTTCCCACACAGGCTAACAGGCCACTCTGAGCCAGAAGGGACCCACAGGAGCATCCAACCCTACACCCCCCAACTAGACCATGTCACTAAGCTCCTCATCAAGTCTTCTCTTAAACACCTCCAGGGACGGCGACTCCACCACCTCCCTGGGCAGTCCATTCCAATGAGCGATCACTCTGTGAAAAACCGCTTCCTAACATTAAGTTTAAACCTCCCCTGGCGTAGCTTGAGGCCGTGCCCTCTCGTTCTGGTGTCATCACCCTGGAAGAAGAGGTTCACACCCATCGGGCTGCAACCTCCCCGCAGGTAGTTGTAAACAGCAGTGAGGTCACCTCTGAGCCTCCTCTTCTCCAGGCTGAACAACTCCAGTTCCCGTAGTCGCTCCCCGTAGGGCTTGTCCTCCACTCCTTGTTGCCCTTCTCTGGACCCTCTCAAGCAGCTCAACATCCTTCTTAAACTGGGGAGACCAGAACTGGACACAGTACTGAAGATGTGGTCTGACCAGTGCCAATCAAGACTAATTAATCTCCTGTGGTTTATCAGATCAAATCAGTAGGCGACAGATTTTTCATAAATATTTGGGGTCGCGACATATTTTTCTTTGATACATTTAAACATTTGATAATGAAAGTAATTTCAAAATTAAGAACTTAAACTATTGTGAATGTTGAGATAGGATGTTATCTTTCTCTTTTTTTACTAATTAAACAAACCCAACAATATAACGATATAAATACAAGTTAATTCAGTTTTAACAGCAATTTTGATTGGAAACCCTTTTTGGTTTTTTTCTCAAAACAGAAACATTTTCAAGCAGTTTCAAGAACCACTAATGGGATTTAGTCCATGATACTTGGAAGATGCTACAGCTTCCCTGAGTTAGCCATAAACATTGAGGTGTGCAGAGCTGCAAGAGGGAAAAAGGGAAGGGAGAAGAGAAGTGAGAGGTGGAACAGGGTGAATAATTTCTTCATTAGCTCGAAATTTGCCACCCAAAACCTGTGTCACTTAGAAGCCTAAAGGACTCATGAAACTGTGAAGGCTGTTGTTTCTTTCTCTGAAATACTTCAAACGTGAGAATCCCATGCAGTAACTTTTAGGCAAAGCAAATATTTGTCACTTCTTGGATTTCAGCTAATTATATGCCTTCACCAGGAAGGTGCTATTTATTCTGCATGCATGAACTTCTTTGTGGAATAAATATTATTTGCAAAAATGCAAGAGAACATGGTTCATGTTTGTGTGTGTCAGCTGTAATAGGCACTGTTAAACTAGACGTATCTTCGGAGCACATTTCATCATTAGTCTGCCACCTTTCTGATGTCAAAGGAAGATGTTCAGTATTGCAATAGATTCCAAATAATGTCTTAATGCACAAAACTTTCACTACCAGCAACAGCACCTAGGTTGTGTCACTATAGTCAGTGAAATTCTATAGGACTTTTATGAACTGCAAACTTATTCTATGAAGAGATAAGATCCATTGTCTAAAAAGTGGACTAAATTGCCACAGTCTCAGGACTTCACCAATTGGTACAAGTTGAGCTGAAAATCCACTAAGTAGTTTGTATTGCAGTTACCATTTCTTCGTCAGACTCTGCGCTTGGAGCTGTCACCCCAATAAGCACAGGTTAGCATTAATACGTAACATCAAGATTATATGGTATAGCACTGCATTATTTCCTTGTCGCTATCCTGATCCTCTGAAACTCTTTCCTCCCTGCCTCATCGTGGTCCCCACAGACAACTGAGCCGTGACAATGACAGAAGGCTGGCGAGCAGAGTCAGCTGGGCTTTCACAGGGACTGAGCATAGGTGTGAAAGTCCTCTGGGGCAAAACAAGGTAAATGTCCATGGGATTCTTTACAAGGAGAAATAAATGCCTGTTTATGACAGCTGTTCTCCAAAACCACCACACCTCAAGTGAAACACGAGACGTGTTCTTTCCCCACTACATTCCTGGGCATATGATGAGAGCTGTGATACTCTTGCAGTTTGGGGTTGGAGGTGTCATACCAGTAGATCAAATCAATAGATGCTCCTTGCAGCAAGCAGGCACCTTAATTTACAGTAATCTCTCTCTGTTCGGTGGTTCACTATTGTTGCTTCAGTACATCCCGGGTTTTTTTCCTGATAAGACATTTTCCAGCTTCTCCCCCTCTTTTGCCCCATATGGGGCAGGGAGGCAGTGCCAGCAGGTGCCCCTGCCTCAGGGACAACAGAACTTGCTCTCTTATAACAGTGTTGCAAAGATTAATAAAATGGTGAGGAACCTTTATAACACTGTCTCAAAGGTATGTTAACCAAGCTGCTGTGCAGAGCCCTCCTCCTCTGCTAGCTGCTCCTAGCTCCTGCTAGCTGCTACAAGCAGGAGCAAGTAGCAGCAAGCAGGAGCTACCTATTTTCTCCTGCTAGATGCTGCATGCTGCTGCTTGCTGCTGCTTGTTCCTGTTGCTCGGAGCTGGGGGGATGGGGCGGTGGGCTGTATTTACATATATTTACATATATATTAATTGCCACTTCACAAATTTTACTTATCTTCTTTCCAGAACCAACCCCATGATATTCAAGGGGTTACTGTATTAACATTATTTTTTAAAAATAAGGTGCTTGTTATTACATGATTTATACTTGAAGTTTTCCAAGCATTTAAAACAGAGTCCTCATCATTTACAAGTAAGAACAGATTATTAGCATCCAAGAATTTAATTGACTGCCTCCTCTCAGTTGTTGATTTCAGCAGTAAATTTTTTTCCAGTTACCTGCTCAAAATAGCAATATTTGCCCCTTAAACAACTGGCAAGGTTCAAGGATGGAAAAATCTACATCTGTTCTCACAGAATACACCAAAATTTGAGGCTAAAAGCCTCAGTCTTGTAAAACTGGCACTTTTGGAAACAAATTGCTGTGCCTTGAAATCTCCGAGGAGCAAAGAAAAAGCCAATTTCTAATATTTTTCTTCGTAAAACTGCTCTTATCCTAAAATGAAGAGCCACATGGAGCATTCAGGCTGAGGTGAAGAAGGCGGGCAAGCACAAAAGAGCTTGTCTGCAGCACTGGGAGTCTCCAGTGCCACAGAGTGACTTTCTCTAATTTATTCAGCAGTGAATTCCAGTGAGATCTCCTCTCAGCCCTGTTTACACACATATGTTCCGATGTACAAGAGCCTCCTCTCTCACATAAAAGCTGACACACAGATGTATAGCATGCACGTTGTTCTTTCCTACTTGGCAACTGATTGCATATCTCAGCTCCACTGTGGAAGTAATCCTCACATATGTATAATTATTTTTAATGAATTAAGTCCTTGAAGTGTGAAGATCCATAAAGATCTTTATAGTCTCCTCTGACACTTGAAGGTAAATATTTGCATTGTGCATTTCAAATTAGATGTGCAATGCCTGTTAAAAATAATGGGAGCTGGAAGTCTGGTCTGTCTAATGATTTCCTTCTTGATCATTGTGATAGTACAGAAAATTCAGAAAGCAGGTGCTTGAGTCCTCCTCTGCTCCCCTGAGGATGGAGAGATCTGTTGGCAAAGTCACCGCTAGTGTGGATAAGAGCATCCTTTCCAGAGAGGAAATCTGCTAAATAAATGGTCACCTTCGCTAGTGCTTCCTGAGTGATAACAGGCACTTTCAGTTCCCTTTGCATCACTGTAATAAAGACATTTTTTCACCTACAGTTATTCTATAAATTATGCTGAAACATTTCTCAGGACTGACAGCAGCAGGAGGGAAGACCATGGCTGGTGTCACAGGGGAGACACAGTGGCTACAGGGTAGCTCTGTGCACTGACAGTGTAAGAACACCAAACTTGCTGGATTAGTGTAAATTGGGGAGGTATGGGGGCAAGGATGAGGTCTCCCAGGGCACTGTGCAACCCTGCTTATCAGTGTGAATTAGCCAGTGAGGAGTTCTGTGCCAGGAAGATAAGCTAACCAAGCTACATAGAGCTCCTCACCAGCCTGCTTAGTGTTCCTTTGTCTGAGCTCACCCATCTGGGTCTGTCCCCACTGCAGCAGAGCTGTCTGAGCAGTCCTCACTCTAGATCTAACCTCTCACACTTGGACCTTCTAGTAAATTATTCAAAATTCCCAAAGTGAATTGAAGAAAATGCCTTTGACCATGTCCCACAATACTCCATGTGTTTCAGCCCTGGATGGGAGGAATGGGTTTGGTGGGTTAGTGCTTACACCTCATCTTCTACTTCAACACCCAAGATCAGATAGAGTAGAAATACTTTGTCCTGATACAGCCTCCAGTCCATCTGAGCTGTTAGTCATTCACTTCACTGCTGAGGCTAAAATATTCATCCCTTGTGAGAACCACCCAGAAATGCGTGATAAGATGGAGTTCCACCACCCCACGCTTAGTTCCTCCCAGGGAGCCCTTAGCTATAGATATCACTGTTCCTGCCCATGGCATGGGTGGCTGGGACTAGATATCTTTGAGGTCCACTATAATCCCTTAAAATTCTATGATTCTATGATCATGGGCTTGCCTGAGATCTTAAAAGCCATTATCGTCATCTCTACTGTGTGGTAGCACAACTGTGTTGTCCATAACTGTTACACCAAAGAAAAATGGAAAAAAGGTACACATTGTTACTATAACAAAAGTCACATCTCACTGCATATACACGTTAAAAATTGAAACATCTAGTGCAGTAAAATTTGTGCCGTACATAAGAATGTCATGCTTACTCATCTTGTCCGAAAACAACAAAATAAACCTATCACAGAATCACAGAATATTCTGAGTTGGAAGGGACCCACAAGGATCATCGAGTCCAACTCTTAACACTGTCTCCCTGGCGGGAATCGAACCCGGGTCTCCCACACGCTGGGTGGGGACACTTACCACTGTACTAAAGTGGATTTTTAATATGATTACTGCTCCTCTATTTAATATTTTTGAGTAAGCTATTATCCTACAGCCAGGAATTATACACAGGGATTCATTGACAAGTGCCTGCTACAATATACAATATCACTTATTCCTAACCAAAAAATAGTAGAACTATATATAAAGTAAGGAATGGCTTGGGGCCTTATTGTGAGTGACTCAGAAAGAGGGAGAGTTAAAGAAATGATATGTCACTCACTCCTAAATGTTGCAGTTGTCTGGTCTGTCACTCCAATGCACTGGTTTGCAAGCCTTTATTTACCTGGAAAATCCCTTAGGAGCCCGGAGGGTGGACGAAGAGGTGGGAGGAGGCTGGGGAAGGGAGAGTAGGAAAAAAAATGAGGATTAAACTGAAGTACTCCTGTCAGTGCTACATTTTCCCTCCAGAAAAATCCTTATTGTGTGCCAAGTACCACAAGTGTGTATTTTATTGAGGAGAGGGAGAAGGAACAATCAGAAATGTTGTCACATTGTATCACCATGAAAAGTAATGGTGTTTTTTTAACGGCAGGTACAGTGGGCTGAAGCAATTTCTCACTCCTTTTTAAGAGCTTATATGTGCTTCAGGATGCTGCAAGAAAAAGAGCCAAACCACCTTGCTGCGTACTGTGATGCGAAGGTGCAGAATATGTGATGGACTTTCTTTGACTCTAGGTAGCCCAAAGATGCCATCAGTGAATTTGCCCCTTTGCACAGGTGTACATTCATGGCAGGTTGTACAGAGAGACTTGCTCAGGTCCTGTAGCTTCACGCATGTGTAGGGAAAAGAGCATTATTATTGGCTCCCTCAACCCTTCAGGATTTCCCATCAGAGTGATTTTTTTTTGGAAACCCACAAACCCATTCACTAGGGGAAATTGGAGAAAAATCTTGGGCATGAATGGGATTGTCACATTTTGGTTCTCTGCCATCAAAGACCATGATGGTGACCATCAAAGGGCAAACCAAAACTATGTTTGATCCCTTTTTCACTAGACTGATCTAGTTGCAGAGGAATATGCTAGATTATTAAACAGGTAACATCACAAGAGAGTATTTCAGATTTCACACTTTAATAGTTACCATTTGTTTAACCAATGAGAACGTGAATTTACTTTTATTTGTTAAGCATAAAGAGAAAGACTGAGCTATACCAGTCATGAATAATTATGACTTATGTCTCACTTTGACAGTGTTTTTTTCTGAAAGCTATACCGAAGTTATGACTAAGTAAGAGATACCATTTTGATAGATCTCAGTAAGAAAATACCTGAACGAGTTGAAGTGAATTCTACCTTTGTATCAGTACATTGCTCTATTTCAAACAAGAAATATGATGCTGCAATCTCAATGATTACTAGTTTCACTGTCAGCCTTATCAAGGCAATGATAGACTCAATACAAATGTCCTCCTAATGTTACTTTCCTAACAAAAGTTGTACCTGACCTGCAGTTTTTAGAGAGTACATAGGACAATAAATCATATTTTTCTGCTGGCTCTACCTGTTTTTTAACTAGCTGCTTAATTTAATGTCACTGAGAGCCCTCATCCAAGGAGCACTGCAGGACTAATAGTGAACATTTCACTATGCTTTTTTTTTTCCTTGTGTCAGGATTAGCATTCATTTATGTTTATGTTATTCAGTTTTTTTATGTCACCAAAGCTGATCATAGAGTTAAAGCTAAACTTTCTGAAGATATAACTGCCCACTTTAGGATAGAACAAAAATACTGTGCCTGACCACGTCTAGCTCTGATAAAGCTCAATTGGCCTTTTTATGCCCTTCAGTAACAAGGTTGGATTCTTGCAAACGTGCAGTCCCTGTGTTAGCTGCATAATTGAAGGACTGACAGTTCTCAAGACTTCATTATTATTTTTTATTAGAGAATCTGTTGGCACTGGCAGTTTTTTCTCATACTTTTCAAATACGCTGGATACTGGCAGCTAGGATGCTACCTGACAGCTTGCATTGAAATATCAGGGTATTTTTCATGTCAGTACAGAGAGAGAAAAACTGTCAACAGGAACACAAAACAAAGCTAAGAGATGGTTTTAGATACCTAAGTTTATTTTAAAACTTGGTGCGATTTTGATTTTCCTTTTGCAAATATTATTTATATGTAAGCAAAGATTATTATTAAAAATGTAAGCACCGGGAAGAATTTAATGCCTCTAACATATAGTTAGACACAGTCAGCAAGGTTAGAAGTTTCCTGATTCATAGCTAGTTTCTTTTATTTAGGTCACCACTAGAATGGCTTCATCTGAACTCATTTTTTGTAATGGTTCACTACTGAATGGTGCCAGATCATGATTGGCCTTCTATATCCCTTCTTCATAAACAGGGAAGCAGAGCCTAGACAGATTGGTTTTGATGTTGATCTAAAGCAAAGTCTTTAAGGATATATAGAGATACCTCTAAGGTTGTTTAAAGGGTGTGTTTTAAATGCGGGAAAGATTTCCCTTGACTTTGCTGTCATAAAGGATTGCGTTGAACATGACTAGCAACAAAACACTTGGCATACTGAGAGCAGGACTTTCAGATCCCAAACACCCAGCAAGGAGCAAATTGTATTGAACACAGAAGCAGGAGATGTGGTTCCTTGGCAGACCTCATGAGCAGTGATGCCAAGCTCCGAGCTGAATTGCCAATGGGGAGTCAGTAAGTGTGAATAGCCCTGGATAGGGTTAGAGGTCTTCCTTTCTGAACGAGCACTGAGAGAAAATAAGCAGTACTGCTAAGCTTTTATAAAACTGACTCTTCAGAGACACAGGTTGATTAATTAAACGCACTAAAGTGGATGTGATTAAAAAACATACTGTAAAAGCAAGACAAGAAAGATGAAGAAGAAAGATTTTTATGTAAGAAATCATTATTTGCATGAAATCATTGTGAGTTCATACAAAGGGTTTATTGAATGCACATCGGCCAAACCTTATTGATGATTATGGATTTTCTGGATATGCCTCAAAAATAGCATTTTCACCCCTGCATAATTGCTTTTTTTTCCTTCCAACCATTTTTATAATTCTATTAGCTCTACAGCTCTGGTAGTATAAGCTATTTATTGAGAAACACAATGGTCACATCAATAAAAAAAGTATTATAAATAAAAAAGAAATTGTCTGATATTTCAATTTGCATTTAAATTCACTGGATTTTTGGACTTCTGTTTCTTTCTTACTACTAATAATGTCAATCACAAAAAGGTCCTTAAAAAGGGATGCCTATATTTAAGTGGTGCATGACTCTGTTGATGGTACTTGGGGGTCAACCTCCCCAAATAATGGGTTTTTGCCCAGATGATGACTGTTCATTGCATGTCATGACTGCCCTCTTGGTCTCCATGAGGACAAGCACAGAATTGGGTTCCAGGGCCATTTCCAGGTAAATATGTCCATGTTTTCAGACCCACTGTAACCTCTTGCCCTTCATGTCTTTTAACTATGAAAATAACTCTGTGTACAATAATTGCCTCTGTTCGTTTCCAGTTCTTGGAACAAGTCCATGGACAGAAGGTGGCAGTGGTTTTGTATATAAAAATCATTACAGTCTTTCAGGACTTTAACTATCTTTTTGATGGGATATTTGTTCTAGTGATTGGGGCAATGAACTGGCAAAGAAATCTGTTCATCCCAGTTTTGCTCCTCTGTTCTGCAACAAGTCGCAAATCACCTCAGAGTCCTGTTTCCATCATTTCTTCATCCTTCATCAGTTTTGTATGTGTTGGCTTTAAGATGTTGAAAGAAGTAAATACTTTTCTGCTTGCTTGTAGGCTGCTCATAGCACTTCTCTTTTTCAGTTTGTCTAAGTGCTAATGAAACAGAAAATTAATATATATTTCAAAGCTTATAAAAATAATTAAGATGGCAATTTAAATTTTTCCTTTCCTTTGTTCTTGGGTATTAAAATAGTCTTGTAAATCCATGCCCAGTGATACAGGTATTCTACTACGCACGTGCTTCCTGAGCTCCAGTCCTGAAACCTGGGCTCACTGTGGAACCAACAGGACTAGACAAGGAATGTAGAGCTCAGCATATGTGTTCATGTATGGGATAAGCACTACTGTTAGAGACTGTTGTGCTGTTATTGCTGCAGTTGCTCTTTGTTTGATAATAGGATTTCCCACTTCCATAACCAGCTACCTGGGATGTAGTAATCACAAAAACAATAACAAAAAAATTAGGACACTTTTAATGGAGTGAAAGGACTTTTATTATTGTAGAAGTCTTTCCAAGTTCTTCTAAAAATTTAAATTAAATTTTACTCCACTTCATCTTGACATTTTCACAGAGAAATAAGAATAAAAAAAAAACAGAAAAATGAATAAAAGATACACTTAATTATTGTGAAAGCCAATTCTACAGAAGAATAAAATATATGCTGTATACATACTGCCAGAAGTGCTCAGCTGTATGGTCAACAATTGGTGTGCAGATAATTGTTCTTCAGTGTATGGGGTCCCTCAGAGCTCGAGTTATGACCTAGATATTCATTTTAAGTTCTGACATTTAGGAACTTTCTCTTAGGAGAGTGGTACCAGCATACTAGGGTGCTGCACCCTGTCCTGTGTAAGCCTCTGCAGTTGCCAGAGGGGGGTGGGTGCAGAATTTGAGGAGAGCGTGGTAGAAAGCGAGCCTACAGGAGCCAGAGATGGTGCGTCAGTGGAGAGCAGCCCCACAGGAGCATGCAGAATGGAATCAACCACAGTTTGCAGTCATCAGCTTAGGTGGGGTCATTATTTGGACAGATTAAAGTTAGAGATTAGTTTCCCAAGTGAATATATACTGGATGACAGATGTCCTTTTGTAAATTCACCCTGGCTTTATTTATAATTTCTTTACATGTATGTAGGAATGTATAGCTAAGATAAATGTAAAGGTAAAGGTGATAAAGGTAAAGGTGATAAAGATAGATTATGAAGTGGCTTTATGTGTATATGATCACTTTACAATGTATTTATACATATATATATAAAATACATATGTATGTATATACTTTAAAAGTGATAGAAAATTATAGCATTCTTGTATTATGTGTAAATAAATATGCATCCTTTTGTCAACAGGTCTCCTCAGGATAGTTGTGCAAACAGTGTGTGTGTCTCTCATGCAACTGTGGGTAATTAACATATGCAAAACACTACAGTCCTGCTAGAAGCTACCCAGTCCTCCCTTGAAATTTAGGCTCTATTTATTTACAACAAAATAAAGTGGACCCTTCTGGAAAGAAACATAGCTTTGTGGCTGCACCAGTGCTGTCGCACAGATGCTTTAAATCTTTTATATCTCCCAGACCTCCAGGGGCTGGTGTTGGATGGTATTGAGCCAGGGCCAATAAATAATTTATGCTAAGTAGCAATTTAGTTGTTTGGCTTGGGGTAAAGAAATCCAAGAAATTCATAAATAAAGTTCCCATTTTTGCTGTGTTCCAAAAGTTAATTTATGTTACTCTGCAATTAACTAACATAAAGGTGAAAAAATATGACAGGCCTAAGGTAGAAAATAAAGCTCATAAATCTGCTGTATCTTAACCAGTGGTGCTTTAGTGATAGTTGGTGCTTGCACTTGGTTTCCTGTTCATCTAATTCACCTGTATTTGCCTGACCCAGAAAAAGGTAGTAATTAATTTCTAATATTTTCCCTTTGAAATAAACAAGCAAACCTGAAATTTTTTTGCTCTGCCCTTTGGACTAGAAAGTAGGTACTAGATTTTGGCAGACACTGTGGCAAAACAGGCAGAAGTGGTAACCTATAATTTGTGGATAAAGTCTGGTCATCAGATAGTCCCTACATTCAATGGACTATATTTAAAACCAAATCCACTTATTAATTAATTTCATTTATATATACTCACACTTATTTAAAAATGCATAGGATTTTGATGTGATACCTGAATTCTTCCCCTTGACCTAAATAGATGTTTCCTGAGAAAGACATGATTTTTCTTCAGCATCATTCATTATCCTCTTGACGCTATGTGTACTGTTTAAAAGGACATTCTCATATATATGTGTGATGGTTGCTTTCATTAAACACCATCACTACATTGAGAAGAATAAAATTATGTTAATATATGCTGTATCTGATGTACAAAATACAGAAGTTGGGTAGATTGGAGAAATGAGAGTTAGGCAAAAGACTGGATTCAGGTAGTTCCAGGATGAAAAGACTATGCATGTTTCCTGCTTGAATATTTGCTGTAAGCTCTTAACCATAATATTTAGTGAAATTTTGCAGTTTGTACTGCTGTGTTTGAAGCTTTCAAACTGCCTGTCTTTCTGGTGAGAAAGGGTTAGCGAAAGTGGTGCATCCCATTAATTTCACAGGTTTTGTTACTCACAAGAGGAATTCTGACCATGAGTTCAAGGAGTTTATTTCAGAGTGGTTGTCTACAGAAATAGATTCTGACTATCCATAAATAGAGGAAAAATTGAGATATGATTATGCAATAGAGAAGGACCAATTCCTCTCCTTCTCTGCCGGACTGTGCAGTCACCTTTTTCTGTGTAACTACATTAATTCCAAGCAGAGTAATGTCTCATATTTTCAGCTCTAAGACTCATCTTTGCAATTACCAGCAGTCTGAGCAAGGGCCTTCAATATCCTTCCTTTCAGGATGCAGAGAAAGGGAAGCTTCGTTCCTCCCCTCTGTTTCACTCCTGCAGAGTACAGTGTTGCAAACATCCCTCGTTGCAATCAATGGCTTTTTATAACTTCAAGGAGCCTGTAAGCTTCAAACCTGTACAGAGGGGAAGTGGCATGGAAGAGTTCAGGCTCTAATACTCAGTTGCTTGCCTGTTGTAGAAAAAATATCTCTGACTGTTATCCAAAAGGGTCTGGTTTTGAAAGAGATTTCATTTGCTGTGATAATGGGACCAGAATATGCTTCCCTATGCACTATAATATCTGTTTTCTTTTTCTGGAGGTTTCTGTGTGATGAAGATGAATTTAGCACTTTACTTCCTGAGATAAAAAGAAAATTACATGATTGATTTCTCTTTTAATTGCAATCCAGAGTATCTTGATTTCTGACTCTCACTTTTAATCATGTTCCAGGCATTGCTTTCTGTGTCGATGGCACAAAGGAGCTCTGGGGTGTTGCCACATGAGTGAGCATGACCTTTTTCCCCTCTTTGGCAGCATATGTACCATAGGTCATGGACTCAGGAGGAATAGTTCTAAACTCTTTTCAAGTCTACTTTTTAGAAACAAATTTCGAATTTGCCAGATAAGAGTTTGAAAAAGATTATGTAATTTATTTAATGGAAGACAAGGTGTGAATCTACTCATTAAAATTCATAATGAGGTGCATCTGGCATCTTAAGACTTTTTACTATTCTGCAAATAGACTTTGTTAAAGGCCATTTTGCTCTTTCTAGCAGGACTACATGGCACAGATAAAGGGGTTTGAATTGCAGAAATGAGAATACGTTTTCAAGTCTATTACCTTCAATTTCCAGTCATTAAATGATTCAGTGGGAAAGTTTCTCTTTTAACTTTATTGACCCCTAGCAGGGACATCAAGCCAAAGTGACTCTTGAAGAAGACATTTAAGTCCCACATTTTTATATATACCTTTAGAAACAAATAGAGTGACAGCTAAAAAGCAGTTCAGCCTGTTCCTCCCAGTTCGACTCTGATCAGATTTCAACCAAAAAGCAGACATTATGGGAGGGGTCTCCTCCATCAACTTGGGCAGATAGAGCAGGAGTGTCCTATGTCTCTTCTTCTACTCTCTTATCACTCTTTGGGAAAGTCTGTTTCTCTTGAGTGACTCTTAACAGAGCCTAAGTGCTTGCTTTCTTGGACTTTTAACATTTGCACTCATGATGAAGGGTAAGCTAACATAAAACCAGAAATGTGAAGCAAAAGGGAAGGTATTTCTCCAGATACAGAATGCTCAGGAGCATTAGTAGTTCAGGAGCATGCATAACTAAAACTATGTATGCATGGAATTTCATATAAAGATATATAATTGTGGGAACTTGATCTTGCAGAACATGTTTTTTGTACTTTAAATGGATGCCATGTGGGATATATTTGCTAACAGTCTTAGAGATAAACTAAATCGCTAACACATCTTTCTTAATTTAAACATTTTCTGAGTAAATTAGAGGATTTATTCCACAGAGTGTGATATTGGGTAGCTCATGCATAAATTGGTTCAAAGTTACACATGTGGCTATGCATATCTCCAGCTGATTTTCGTGAGGCTGCCATGTAGGAAATATGCCACCCATGGTAACCTACATGTGTAGTCCCATGTTAGGTTTACACAGAAGAAAACAGTTTCCTTACGCAAACAAAATTTACAATGGTCACTTCTCAGAGTGGTATAATGTAATTCACATAGCAGATTTATGCATCAATCATCCTGATGAAGGTGGTGCTCAAGTAATAAGGGAAGCCAGAGAAAAGTAGGTAGACTGTGTCATTTACCAGGAAGAGACTGGATGTCAGTCTGGAACTCTTGTCAATAGCTCCTTCTCTGTGGAAATAGACACATGGTAAGAGACAATGTGCATAATCCATAATAAAAGAGAGTTGTGAGTTATATTTTGTTTCACAGTTTGTTGGCCTGCACACTTCATTGATTACTGCAGTGTCACTGGTGATTCTGATCTGCTTCCTTTCTGTTTATTCTGGTTTCAGCTGGGATAGTTAATTTTCTTCCCAGTAGCCATTATAGTGCTGTGTTTGGGATTTAGTATGAAAATAATGTTGTTTTCATGACTGCTGAGGAGGGCTGGCGCTGAGTCAAGGCCCTTTCTGCCTCTCGCCCCACCCCACCAGCAAGGGGGCTGTGGATGCACAGGGATTTGGAATGGGACACAGCAAAGACAGTTGACCCCAAATGGCCAAAGGGATATCTGTTGCCATATGTCATAATGCTCAGCATTTAAACCTGGAGGAAGAAGGGAAGGATGATTGTGTTTGTCTTCCCGAGTCACAGTTATGTGTTTGATGGAGCCCTGCTTTCCTGGGGGTAGCTGAACACCTGCCCGCCCATGGAAGGTGGTGAATTAATTCCTCGTTTTATTTTGTTTGCATGGCTTTTGTTTTACTTGTTAAATTGTCTTCATCTCAGTCCATGAGTTTTCTCACTTCTATTTGATTCTCCCCTTCATCCCACTGTGGGGTAAGTGAGCAAGTGGACGTGTAGAGCTGTGTTGTCAGTTGGGGTTAAACCATGACACTGCTATGACATGAGATTTTTAAAAATCATTAATCTCTGTGTGAGTTCTCAGGTCTCACACATCAGTATATAGTAGGTAAAGACTCCTGTAGCTTTGTAACTTTTGTAGCTTTGCTGTACTGAGCAACAAGAAAGCTAATGTAGCATCTCAGGACAGCGAGAGATTTGCACAACATGCCCTAAGCAACTACACGGTTATTGAAGAGGGAAGGATACACATAAATACCAGCTGGTACTAGCAAAGGAAACTTAATTAGTAATGTTTAAGAGTGTTCATCATAGTAAATGTTCAGAAGTGTTTATGGTGCTTTAATAGCATCTGCTCAGGACTCTTACTAGTGAATATTTTTGAAAGAGGATCTTCCCTCCACCTTTGAATCTTCTTATGTGATACTACGACACTAATTCATAATTTCCTTTCAAAGTGTACTCAGCTTCTGCTTTCAGCTTTTAAATAAATNGATTTCTCCTCCATGTAAACCATAGTCCTGTATTTCTTATGGTTGTATATTCTAAAATCAAGACAATTTTTAAAGGATACAATTTTAAAGCATACATTAGATTGTAAAATCTACAAGTTTCATTTTCTGTATTCTAGGACAACAAATGAAAAGCTGTACCATATAAACAGTGATACAGAACATGCCAGTATGTGCTAGATACATAATGTAAATGAGGTATACCTCATAACTGCAATTTGCCGTAGAACCATTGATATTAAGGTTGTAGAAGTTCCCCACATCAATTCATCCAATTGACTCACTGTGCGAAATCATACATACCAAACCTATTATTTTTATCTGTTTAATTCAATTCTTTTTTTCCATTTATTCTAAATTACTTGAAAGATAAAAAGA
>WEKX01023399.1:0-29881 GCA_013390025.1 Pitta sordida
GGGCGTGTCCCGCCCATAGGCTCGGCCCGGCGCCTCTCGGCCCGCCCGGCGGGGCACAGCGGCAGTGGGGGTCCCGGTGGCTGTGCCCGGCTGGGCTGGGCTGGGCTGGACTGGACACAGAGCCAGCGCTTTTCCGGGGGTCTGGCGGGTTTCTCTGTCCCCACAGCTGTGTGCTTCTGGCTGTTATGCTTCAGGTTTTCTGGAAAACGGCGTTGTCAGAAGGCGATCTTACAGTTTCAGTCGCTTCCTGTCATCATAAAATCATAGAATGGGTTGTGTTGGAAGGAACCGTAGAGATCGTCTAGCTCCAACCCCCCCGACACATGCTGGATGCCACCCATAGGCCAGGCTGCTCAGTGCCCCATCCAGCCTGGCTTTGAGCCCCTCCAGGGATGGAGCGTCCGCAGCTGCTCGGGACAGCCCGTTCCAGTGCCTCACTCCATCACAGTGAAGAATTTCTTCCCAATATCTAATCTAGACCTGCACTCTTTCTGTTTGAAGTCATTCTCCCTTGTCCTGTCATTACATACCCTTGTAAAAGGTCCCTCTCCAGCTTGTGGCCACCTTTAGGTACTGGAAGGCTGCAATAAAGTCTCCCTGGAGCCTTCTCTTCCCCATGCAGAACAATCCTAACACGGCCTTTCCTCACAGGATAGATATTTCATCCCTCTGATCATCTTCGTGGCCCTCCTCTGGACTCAATCCAACAAAATCCTAAAATGCAAACTGTTAATCTTCCATTATTATATTTATGGATCTGTAGTAGATGGTGATTCTTAAAAGCTCCTTGAATAAGGTATTTTTCAAAGTGTCTGTTTTGTTGCTTAGTTTTTGCATTTTCCTCAAAATTGTAAGGAATTGCATATAGGAATTAATTTCAGAGCAATATGTTATTTTTAATAACTATTTCAGTTAACACATTGCTTATCTCTCATACAGTGTCATATTTAGGTATGCACTAAGGCTGTGGGGGAAAAAAATGCAGTTTGGAATATGCAACTGGTCAGATTGTTGTAATCCATGAATCGTTTACCCATACTGATGCTCATTTTTCAAGGGTGAAAAAAGGAGCTCCTTTCCTATCTAGGAAGAAAAGGCGGGAAATTCAGGTGTTATGGTCGTTGCATTTCCCTGCATTTTACAAGAGCTGTCTGTGTCTTGACAAAAAAGTAAAATAACTCCGATGTGGGTCTGTTTATTCTGAAGGTCCCGGTCTTTGTATGCTGGTCTTTTTGGTTTGGGGTTTTTTTCTTCCCTTGAATTCAGATACCTGTTACAAGTGTACATTATTAACTTATCTTGCAGGAGCAGCTGGTCATGGTGGAACTATCGGGAATTATTGATTCAGACTTCTTAGAAAAATGCGAAAACAAATGCAAGATTTTGGTGAGTGATTACAACACAATAGGAAAGGGGTAAGTCATTATGGATGTGAACAAGGGTCTGAGGCTGCTTCTAAATTTCTTGATGTTGATAATATCTAGACTAAATCTTTGGTAGAGAATTATGTGCACTGTATTTGCCTGCATGTTGGGAGCTTTCTTTCAGAAACAGCATAAAGTCTTAGAATATAGTCCTGTGTAAGTATAAGTAAACATTTTCAGAAGTATATACAGTCATGCCTCAGTGCATTGCGAGGAAGGGTCTCCTGGGGGTCTTGCAAACTGCCTAATTTACAAACAGTTGCGGGTTATTAATGTGCACACAGGCCACACCCATCGCTCCACCCCCCACCACTCTGGAGCGCTGGGGAGTGTTTTCTGCTTCTCCCTACGGGCTCTCACAGCACAGGGGAGCAAAGGGAAGCGTTTCTGAGCCCTCTCTGTCTGGGGAGAATCCCTGGGCTTCTCTTTGGCCGTGCTGTTGGTTGCACAGCTGCCGCCAGGCTGCTGCCACCACACATGCATGCACTGCCTCTGTGGTGGGGAAGCAGAAGCGGCCTGCCCACAGTGGCAGCAAAGCAGCAACACAGCTGAAGGGAAGCCTAGGGATTCTCCAGGGGTCTCCCTAGTCAGAGAGGGCTCAGAAACACTTCCCTTTCCTCCCCTGTGCTGTGAGAGGCCATGGGGAGGTGCCGAAAACACTCCCCAGTGCTCCAGGGCAGATGAGGGCGGAGACATGGGTGTAGCCTATTTGCATATTCATGGTGCACCCATGCTCGCAGATGGGACGATTCACAGAACCCCCAGGAGACCCGTAACTCATGAATGTGGAGGTATGGCTCTACTTCCTTGAAATAGACCTTTATTACAGACAGAAAAAATAGAAGAGAACATCTGAGTGTGCCACTGAGCAAAATATATGTGGGGTGGTAGAAACACAATCAGAACTCATAAATTATCCAACTTTGGATGGATGTTCTTTTATAAGCAGACTTACTTCCTAGATCTGACCTAATTCTCCTGAAATGTGTTACACACATGCCTTATTACTGGTGGCTGAATGGCTACATACACTTCAGTAGTATTAATGGGATTCTTTTAAATGTTGTGCTTTGAGATTCTCTTTGTAAGTAACCTGTGTGATGTTCTGTATTTTACACAATTTACCACATAATGCCTCATCTTCAAAACTCTTACCATGCTCACAAGGTACTAGTCAAAGCCATTTTGCCTTCATTACTGTTTCCTGTGCAGACATTGATTTTTATCAAAACATAGTTTATAGGTGTATCTTATATTAAGATACACAGTGATGCCTCACTACTTCGTGGTTCCTCTCTCTTGGCTTCACTTCTTAGTGGTCTGTTTTCTCCGCGATAACAGAAGTCTGTTTTACAGTGTATTTGCAACTGTGCCTGCGCCAAACTGACACTCATGAATATCCAAATTAGTCTTGCCCACAGTGCCACCCCACTCAGCCCCAGCATGCTCTGGCAGTATGTTGGTGGCTGCTGGCCCCCCCCCACCCCCCTGTGCTCAGAAAATGCACGGACTGGCTCCACTGCCGGCCTGGGAGCTTAGAAAATAACGTCTTTTTCGTGCAAACACATGCATTTTTGTTAATTCGAAATGGAGGTTACATCAATTTCCTAGAGGAAATAAAGAGTACTTTTACTGTAACTTAAATAGACCATTGACTGCAGTTTGATCTGAATTTATTTTAACATACTAGAGCATTTTCTATTCCAGTTCTACACTAGGTTTTATTGTGATTAGTAGAAGGGTATTATCTAGTATATTTTTGTGTTTAATATATTTAAGGTGACATGTATGATGATAGTCTGAAAAAATGTCATTACATTTTATTAAGAGTACACTGATTCTGCAGTAAGATTGGCTGAACCCTTTGTGGCAGTTATCAGTGCTTAACTAAGCCTCCTACAAAAACAGAAAGAAAACTCCTTTTCCATCCCCAGTGTTTAATGTTGCAGAAGACCTCAGGGTCAGTTGTATAATGAAACTACTTTTGTTACATTTTAAAAAAAACCTGATAAATACTTAACACTCTCTCAGGAGTCTGCTAGCTTCTGTAAAATCATATCCTCTGCGGAAATCTCTCATCCACTTCCATAAATCCTGTTTTAAATATGTATTTCTCTTCCTATGAATCTGATAGTTGGAGAAAGCTTTACAGACTGGAATCTATTCCTTTTCTCTAATAACAAAAGAAACGTTTTATTTTCCATTTGCTTACTTAACTCTTATTACCTTATGGTTTGGGGTCTTTTCCCAACTATCTTTTTGAGGAATTGATGTAATCTAAATTCTGCTATTTCTGTGGTCATACAGTGAGAAATTTGCCTGGGCTCACAGAGACCTGACATCTGTGCAACGTTGTCCCTCTTTTTGTAGGGAATAGAGACAGAGAGGCCCATTTTACAAGTGGACAGATACGTATTTGCAGGAGAATATGAAGGTAGGAAAAATTACGTGAATCTCTCATTTTTCATATGACCCAAAGAACTTCGTTAATGTTTGTTAATTGTACTGCGATTGGTCCTGTGAGGTGCTAAAGTTCTGGGTGGCTGTATAACACCATACAGAGCAGCAGCAGCCTGAGTTCACTGCTAAATATTTCCTGGGAAGTATGCTTGGAAGCTGACTCTGGGGTGCACCAGCTGGTATTTCAGAAGACAAACGTGGGACATAAAATGCCTTAAAGTAAGTGCTTGCTGTTCCCTGTGTAAGCAGGACTGACATATGGTACAATCTGTACTTCTCTAATATGCCTTATGGTGACAACAGAGGGTGGTGGTGAATGGTGCAACATCGGACTGGCGGCCAGTCACCAGCGGAGTCCCACAGGGGTCAGTGTTGGGCCCAGTACTGTTCAACATCTTTATCGATGACATGGACGAGGGAATTCAATCCATCATCAGCAAGTTTGCAGATGATACTAAGCTGGGGGCAAATGTTGAACTGCCGGAGGGTAGGAAGGTCCNGACCTCTTCTTCCAGGCTGACGACACCAGAACGAGAGGGCACAGCCTCAAGCTACGCCAGGGGAGGTTTAATCTTAATGTTAGGAAGCGGTTTTTCACAGAGAGAGTCATTGCATATTGGAATGGGCTGCCCAGGGAGGTGGTGGAGTCGCCATCCCTGGAAGTGTTTAAGAGAAGACTGGACGAGGAGCTTAGTGACATGGTCTAGCTGGGGGGTGTAGGGCTGGGTGACCCTGGGCCCCTTCCGGCTCGGAGTGGCCTGCTAGACTGTGAGGGATCTAGGTTGGTATTACGCTCTGGGATATGCTCTCGGTCTCTGTACGGGTATTAGATGGTGAGTTGGACTAGATGATCCTTGTGGATCCCTTCCAACTCATAATTTTCTGTGATTCTGTGATTCTGTGAACACTGGCCTGGAAGAAAATGCTCTAGGATCCTCCCTTGGAGTGACTTCTAATGTGATACTCCTGGAATTGTGCTTGTCAGTGCTTTTGTGAGGGTCTGGAAGTCAGAACATTCCCAGAGCTGGGCCAGCAGTCACAGTATCTGCAGCTGATATAAATTAGTCTCTGAGACTTTCTCACTTTGATTTCCATAGATACCTTGGGAACATGTGTGGTTTTTGAAGAAAACACGGAGCAAGGTAATTGTTGTGATTTGGTGTCCTGTTCATTGTGGTAGCCGGGGAAGTTAAAAATACTTTCCTCGTTTCAGCTGATACGGAATTCACTGTAGTGATTGGGGTTTGGGTATTGCTTTTTCTCCTCTCTTCTTAATAGATGCAGAAGGCAACCAAAAAGTACAGCTGAAATACAAGTGTCACACAGTGAAGAAGCTGAACATGACACGGACCCTTCTGACAGAAAAGAAGGAAGGGGAAGAGAACGTTGGTGAGTGTTCCTGCTCTTACACATATAGACATGGATAGATTTACAGGTAAATGGAAATGAATTTAACTTCCTTGCAAAGACATACGTAGAAGACCAAGAACATACTGATTTTCATTCTGTAGGCAGAAACTCAGTTCTCATATATTTGTTTTATTTCACTGGTGCTGTTTTGTACAAAAGTCAGTGCTTTTACATAGCCAGAGTATCTTACTATACATAACAGTATTCATTAGCAATATCCTGTTGCTTTTAGTTGCCTTTTTTCACTCGAGTCAGTCTTACTGCTTCATATTTTAAGAATATGTAGCCATTTTGCTTTAAATCTGAGTCATTTATTTACGTGAAATCTATGTCAGCTAGACATTGGTCATAGCAGGTATAAAATGAAATGTCATCTACAGTCTAAGGAAACATCAGCATTCTTATCAACACTGTACACCATTTCTTCTCTCCATATATTTAAGAATTAAATAGAAAATATTGTTATTAAAGTAAAATAGACTAGAGAATATTTTGCTTAATAGAAAGGCCTTTTTTATTCCGGAGCAGCAATGACGATGATGCTGCTGAAAAACACTTTGTTTTTGTACCCTCACAGAAGTTTAATGTTGTGCATGCACAGTAATTTCAACATCTTGTGAATTTGCAACATGTATTGCCTAAAAATTGAAGTGGGATGGGAATTCCAGTTCTATTTGAGGTCTGTTTCAACGTAAGAGCCTGACATACTTGAGTTAAGGAATGACACAAATTCTTGCATCAGCTCTGATGTCATTCCCTATCATACTGTCAGATGTTCTAAAATTTAGGTAAACAAACATTCTATTCTCTTTATTGCATTTGTAAAATAGTTTCTCAGCATTTTGATTTATGTTGAAGTTGTTATAAGAATCTAGGGGTGATGTCAGACACTTAGAGACAACAGGAACTGCCATTCTGGATCCGAGTGAAGGTGTTTTTAGTCCTGTATTGTATTTCTGGCCATGGACAGTTGTAAATCACAGAATCATAGAGTGGCCTGGGTTCAAAGGGAGCTTAAAGATCATCATGTTCCAACCTGCCTGCCATGGGCAGGGACACCTTCCACTAGACAAGGTTACTCAGAGCCCCATCCAGCTTGGCCTTGAACACTTCCAGGGATGGGCCATCCACAGCTTCTCTGGGCAACCTGTTCCACTGCCCCACCACTCTCACAGGGAAGAATTTCTTTTGTAATATCTAACCTAAACCCACCGTCTGAATTTCAGTTCGAAGCCATTCCCCCTTGTCCCACTCCATCTTTATTGAAGACTCCCTCCAGGTACTGGAAGGCCACAATTATGTCACCCCAAACACTTTTCGAGGCTGAGCAATCCCAATTCTCTTAGCGTTTCCTCTGTGAGAGGTGCTCCATCCCTCCAGTCATCTTGGTGACCTCCTCTGGGCTCACTCCAACAGGTCAATGGTTTAAATGGGTGTATGAAAAGTAGTAGGAGGGGACATATACATGGGTCCTTCTGGTATTCAGCAGTTCTTTGATATCCTGACAAGAGTTTTCATTTGGACTATTATGTCTTTAGTCCATAAAGGCTCTGTCATCTTTACTTGCTTTTTGAACTTGTTTATACTTTTGACATTGGTTTTTGTTGGTTACTTGGCTATTTAAAAATCTTTTCCCCTGTAGAGCTGACTTTACCCTCACCAATTCTTGTTTCCTTTTTGTAGTTTTACAGTGTGGGTTGAGCAGAACACAGCACTCATGATATGGACATAGCATAGTTTTGTATCTTGATGTTCCTGCCCTTCATGTTACTCCTTTGTGACTGCTCTTTAGAGATTGAGCTGGTGACATCAATAAACCCTACACAATGCCTCTGGTATCTGGATAAGAACCTGTAGCTGCATTTCTTGGAGAAGTTGGTTTAGTCTGTGCATGTGTTGTTACCGACAGTCACATTTCTCTTAAGATAGTTTTTCTTCATCAAATGTCTATCTGTTATGCATAGTCTTGTTTACAATGAAAATGGGTGGTTTAAGCCCCACAGCAAGACTCTCCACAAAAATGAATGTTGGTGCAAATTATTGAAGGACATCTTTCTATCCTAAGGAATTCTTTTACTTAGATGTTGGTCAGGCTTAGTCTTAATAACAGTGAGCTTAAACCAAGAAAAACTCCTATTAACTCTTAATGCCTTTTGTCATTAATACACGTTTTTCCTCTTTGCAAAAGGTGGAGTGGAGTGGTTACAGATCAAGGACAGAGATTTTTCCTACAGGAGGCCTAATACGATTTGCAGTTTTCTGCATGAAAAGGATGATTCTGAAGAGTCAGCTCAGGCCCAAGACAAATTGACTGAAGAGTCAGAGGGAGAGGTGAGTGGTGAAGGAAATTCTGACATGAATTGTGACCTGGAGAAGGAGCACACCTTGGAAATAGATGCCTTGATTCCTCCGTCTGACAGCCCTGCTTCTGGGGCAAAGGAATCTTTTTCTGGAAATGTTGCCTTAGAGGATGTCCCTCCATGATGTCAACTCTGATCTTTTCATGATGTCTCATGACACGATTTCCACTTTATCTGACTAATTAATAATGGAAAAACAGACATTGTGTTCTTGTGCGTTGCTTTTGTGTTTAAATTTCAGTGGTAAGAGTTTAAGTGCTTTTTAAAAATACTGATTGGAAATGTATGTATCTCTACCTCAAAACTGAAAAAGTGGAAATGGTTACATAATTAAACTCCTACCTTAGAAAAATGTTGATGTATTGTAGAGTCTGGAACATTTTGTAAAAAGAAGAAAACTCATTGTTTAAAATAAAATGTCTTGCATTTTTCAAATATAGCTTTCCCTTATGTGTCATATTCAGCTGCATACTATGTCTGCTCTTGCACTGCAGTTGTTGAAAGAAATCAGACAAGTGTGCTTTTTATTGACTGTTTGAATACAAACCAAATTTCTTGGTTTGGATTTTCTCTGGTGTCCATTGTCTTCTTGATGGATCTTAGAATACCTTCATGTGGGAAATTGAAAAGCATCATTCCAACTTGTGTGGTGCTGATAGAGGATAATTACAACTGGAATAATGATCTTGGGAATGTTATGAACTGATGAAGTGCACGCTCTTGTTTGCACTGCTGGGCATCACTTGCTGAGAGCTGAACCTCCTGCAGAGGAGGCTGGGTGGGCAGTGGGTTGAGCAAGATTGTTATCACCCCTTCAGCCACTGAGAATAGAGATCCTTCCAAGGGTTTCTTCTCTGTCAGGATGCAAGTTTTGTTCTTCTGTTTTGTTAACCAATTCCTAGGTCTGTCACTTACGTACAAGGAGTATTCCAGCAGAATTGGTTTCTGGCCTTCTTCAGCTTTTCAGCCTATTGAAAGAATATTGAAGCTTTTCCTTTGCTCTCCATCTGGGAATCAAACTTTTTAAAAACCTGCATCATAAATTGCTAATACCTTCATAATATTTTAAAATATATTTTAAATCTTATTTATAATGCTAAAGCTTTTGTTTCTATTACTACTGACCCTAACTTTTTCAAGCATACTCTTTACCTGTGTTTCCCCCCAGTCTTCTGAGAAGGCCAGTGCTATGAGGTGCTGTGACCGCTGCCCTGGGGAGTCACTGATTTTGTAGGGAGAAGTAGGGCCCAGCGAGTAGAGTATTCCAATTGCAGTTCAAAACTGGTGGGTGTGGGTGGCAGAATCACAAAATACACTGAGTTGGGAGGGACCTACATGGATCATCCAACTCCCAGCCCTGTGGAGCACATCCCAGGAGTCACACCACGTGCCTGAGAGCGTTGTCCAGGTGCTTCTTGAACTCTGTCAGGTTTGGGGTGCTGTGACCGCTGCCCTGGGGAGCCTGTGCCAGTGCCCAACCACCCGTAAGGGCGAAGAACCTTTTCCTAATATCCAAACTAAACCTTCCCTGGCACAACTTCATGCCATTCCCTCGGTCCTGTCACTGGTCCCCACAGAGAAGAGGTCAGTGCCTGTCCCTCTTCCCTTCGCCAGGGAGCCGTAAGTGCAGTGCGGTCTCCCCTGGGTCTCTCGGATGCGGACAGCCCTCGCTGCCCTTGGCCGTGCGGGATGAGCCGCGCCCCGGGCGGCATTCCCGGCGCAGGCGCGGGCGGATGTGACGCGGCGGGTCCCGCACATCCTGTGCGGCGGCAGCGGCGATGGATGCGCTGGAGCGGGTGGTGTGAGTGTGCCGGGGACAGGCGGCTCCCCGGGGCCCGGGAGGGAATCGCTCCGGGCAGGGCTGCAGAGGGAAACGCTATGGAAAACCTGCGGGAAGGGGGGGGAACCGAGCGCTGCTGGCTCTTCAGTAGCGGTCAGACAGTCCTTGCTCGCTAGCTTAAAGGAAAATTAAATTGAATTCGTGTGTTTCTGAGCACTGGGAGAACTGCGTTCATGTCTGCTGGAAGTTGCAGTGTTGCCCAGCCCCAGGACGAGTAGCGATGGCCATGAACTAAAACACAAGAAGTTTCACCTCGACACGAGGGAGAACTTGTTTATATTGCGGGTGGCAGGGCACTGGAACAGGCTGCCCAGGGAGGTCGTGGAGTTTCTTTCTGGGGAGGCATTCAAAGCCCGCGTGGGCGCGGTCCTGTGTCACCTGCTGCCGGTGACCCTGCCTGGGCAGGGGGGATGGATTTGCTGATCTCCAGAGGTCCCTTCCAACCCGAACGATGCTGTGATTGGGGTTTTTGCTTGTTTGTTCGTTCTTGAAGCTAAAAGCTTCGCGCAGAAGATAATCTGGTGGAGAAACGCGTTCCTTAAGCCATTAAGTCGCTGCTGATTTATACCAAGGCTGGTGTATTTCACCCGCATAATGCCCGGCGCTGCTCCCTGGTTCCTGCCTGTAGACGTGCCATGCTCTTCCCATAAGCGAGTCTCTGGTGTGAGGAGAAGCTTTCAGCCTGTCAGTAGACAGGGAATTCTGGTATAGCTTAAACTCTAAATTAGCAGAAACTGAAAAGCACAAGACTGTAGAATCATCTTTGCTGGCTTGGGGGGGACAGAGGGGAGGGGAAGACAGGTGGCAGAAACATGTTCATCTGAGACCAGGTTTTTGGCATTGATCATTCTGCTAATTGAGATTAGTTTGAGTCATTGAAACAAGTTACTTGAGTACAGCTTGTTCAAAATCTTGTTTGGTTTCACTGTTTTCTGTGGTGTCAGGTGTTGTTACTAATATTAAGCTTCTAACTCTTAATTTATTATTACAGAAAGCCTAAAACTAAGAGAGCAAAAAGATTTCTTGAGAAGAGAGAACCCAAACTTAACGAAAATACAAAAAATGCTATGCTCATAAGAGGAGGAAATGCAAACTTAACAGTGACTGAAGTGCTTAAAGACATTGTAAGTTGTTGGATGTAGTGTGTAACTTTCCTTTCTCTTTCATATGATCTGCATATTCTCTGCTGTACTATCAGCATTATCATACTCTCCCTGTACCCCAAATTGTAGATTGAGCAGTCCTTCAAAGGTGTCATTTTCTACTTCTTGACGGAGATAATTTTCTTCCAATTTCTTCTTTGTTGAAAGTTTTAAGCTTGCTTTCTTATTTTTTCCATAATTATCTAGTATACAAGGTGAAGTGTTGCCTACTCCTGTTGGAAAACGGGAGGATTGGGTACAGAACTGTATCACAGAGCCAAGTCGTATCCCAGAATCCTGTGTACTGCTTTTGTGTATTGATGTGGAGCTTTCAGCCTCTCCTAAAACTTTAAATTACCAGTCCTGTCAGCTAACTCCATAGCTGAAAAATATTACAGCCATTCCTACACTCTTTCTCTCACTGCTTTGTTGTTTTCTTACTATCCTATGCCACTGTTTTTCCTCACGCCCCTAGGAGCAGAGGGGTTCCATTACATGGCTTTCATTTCAGCTGTTTCTCAGTTGATACCAGAAACTCCTTCAGTTAATTTAAAACCAAGATTATCACCAACTTGAAGGATATTACTGTGAGTGGGCTTTTTGAGGTGCTTCTTCTAAACTGATTTGCACAAACAGTTACTGTTTCGTGTGATCATGTAAGCTGAGGGGTTATAGAAAGAACAGTGCTGGGCATGTTCTAGAGATGACACGTGTTTAACTTTGTGTTTTGCAGTATGCTGTGAAGAAGCCCTTTGCTGTACTTTATAAAAGGTAAGTGATCTCTTTTTGACATCTCTGAGTCTTCTGAGAGACAGACAACTTTAGGTAATTTCAGTGTGAATAAAGATGCTGACCAGTGTGGGGGCTTGGACAATGACAAGAGTTGCCAGAGGTGTCTGAGGTTGATCACAATTTTGAATAGACTGCAAACAAGCTACATGTGATCAACCTTGGTGCTGAGTCCTGTTCTGTGGCAGGTTTCAGAGAGCAGGATTCAGCTATAAGGCTTGCTCAGAACGGGAACCCAGTGTCTGTATGGATGCAGCAGAGAGACAGTTGTAATTGCTAAATTTAATGTGGCATAAATATGTAAAGGCAGTTGTTCATGGAGTGTCACTGGTGGTGATGGTGGTCTGGCAGTCAGGCCCCAGGAGGCAGGAAATGTGGAGGAAAGTATTTAATATGACTTGTGTTTTGAACTCAAACTTGAGTCTCTACTGCTGGAGTTTACAGTAGAATCCAGAGCTTTGACATTATCAGAGAACTAATTAGAAGTGGCTATCTGGGCCTGTTTTGCTTGTTTGTTTTTTAAATCTCTTAACTTTTCCCCCCCTTCTCTCAGGAAAAATATTACTAGACCTTTTGAGGACCAAACATCACTGGTAAGTATAAGCAGTGTTTTCTCTTAAAACATTTTTGAGCAGACTGTCCTCATGTGCCGGAAGATAAACCATCAGGGAAGAAGACAAGCCTGGTTGAACAGACAGCTTTGGCTGGAACTCAAGGAAACAAAAGAGAATATATTGCCTTTGAAAGAAGAGGCAGGTGACTGAGGCGGACTACAAGGGTGTTGTAAGGGTATGCAGGGGAGAAAATTTGAAGGGCCCAAGCCTAACTAGAATTTAATCTGGTTCCTGCCATAAAAGACAATTAAAAATGTTTTTACAAATGCATCAACAACAAAAGGAGGATTAAAGAGAATCTCCATACTTTACTGGATGCAGAGGGAAAGATAGTTAAAAAGGATGAGGAAAAGGCTGAGGTACTTAATGCCTTCTTTGCCTCAGTCTTTCATAGCAACATGGGTTGGTATGAAACTCTCTGGGTACAGACCCCTGAGCTGGAAGACGGAGACAGGGAGCAGAATAAAGCCCCCAGAATCCACGAGAGAGTGGTCAGTGATGTGCTGCACAACTCTAGACACACACATCTGTGGGGCTTCATGGGATCCCATCCAAGGGTACTTGGAGAACTGGTGGAAAATCTGTCCAGGCCTCTTTCAGTCATTTACAGAATCACAGAATCAATAAGGTTGGAAAAGACCATAGAGGTCATCAAGTCCAACCTATCACCTATTACCTAACCTAGCCAAACCTGTTACCTAACCTGTTGCCATCCTGCTACAACACACCCATCCTACCTATAACACACTACCCTAATATCTAGGTCATGCCACCAAGTACATCATCCAACCTTTTCTTAAAGACCCCTAGGGATGGTGACTNCCCGTCCATCCAGTCTGTCAAGGTCTCTGCAGAGCCCTCCTACCTTCCTCCAGATCGACACCCCCAGTTTGATGTCATCCCCAAACTTGCTAATAACAGACTCCATCCCTTCGTCCAGATCATCAATAAAGATATTGAACAGGACAGGTCCCAACACTGAACCCTGAGGCACCCCACTAGTGACCGGCCTCCAACCGGACACAGCACCATTAACCACCACTCTCTGAGCTCTGTTATCCAACCAACTCCTGATCCAGTCCACTGTAAACCCATCCAAGCCACAAACCTCCAGCTTCACCAGGAGTTTGTTATGGGGGACAGTGTCAAAGGCTTTAGCAGCAGTCCCGGCTAACTGGGGAGATCCCACTTGTCTGGTGATTAACTGATGTGATGCCTATCCATATGAAGGTCCAGAGGGAGGATTTGGGTAACTGCAGACCTATCAGCCTGAGCTCAGTGCTGGGTAAGGTTGTGGAGCAGACTGTACTGAGCACTGTCACCTGGCATATGCAGAGCAGCCTGAGGACCAGGCCCAGCCAGTGAGGGTTTCTGAAAGCAGGTCCTGCTTGACCAACCTGATCTCCTTCCATGACATGGTGACTTGCTTAGTGGGTGAGGGAAAGGCAGTGGATATTTGGCTACGTGGGCTTTAGTAAAGCCTTTGACACCATTTCTCACGGGATTCTCATGGACAAAATAAGGAGCTGCCTTGAGAAGCAGCAGTGTATGAAAAGTCTTTGAAGCTGAACATCCTCAGAAAGGACTGCTGTAATGTTGGCTCTGGACATAATAGTATACTAGGTTCTCTATCTACTCTGCCTGGAGAAAAGATATTTGTGATAGTCACCACTGGCTTGGTTTTAAGTAGCATCTTGGTCTTAAATAATCATTTGACAGGAAGTTGCTCTGTAATAGGACTCTTGTGCTAAGTGTGAGAAAAATAATTGCAGATATTCATAAACTTGCTGTTGAGGGGTTATTAACTGATTGTTCAGAAGCTGTTAGGCAAAGCTAATATGCTACATAAAGCTTAGCTGGGGAACTACATAAAATGAGGCTTTACAACTGCATCCAACTTGCAAATACTTACTTTTCAGGCAAGGAGGAGTGGTTGAAAGTATCTCATGTAAAAGCAAAAAATGAGAAATTATGAAAAGGTGCGTTACACATAAAATGGCAAGAAATAAGTTGCCTGACATGACCTTTAAGATGCAATGGGAAATAAAAAAAGAAATTGCTTGAACCTTGAATCCAGCTGTCAATTTAAACTTAGGTGGGCCTGGGCATGCTCAGAACTATTCTGGTCAGTGCAGTTGCTCTTCTCATTAAGCAGCTTCTAAACTCACATGTTTCTGTTGTATACCTTTGCAGAATATTTTAAACCCTACAACCTGGAACTCACAAGTTTTACTCTTTTCCTCAATTTCAGGAATTTTTTTCCAAGAAATCAGATTGTTCTCTGTTTCTCTTTGGCTCTCATAACAAGAAGCGCCCTAACAACCTGATAATAGGTAATATGTCTCACTTGGGATTTTATTGGGATGACAGGTGTAGTTTTCAGTGAATATTTAAATACCTGGATTTTCTTTTTTGTTTTCCACTCTGGTAGGTCGCATGTTTGACTATCATGTCCTGGACATGATTGAACTGGGTGTTGAGAAGTTTGTATCCCTAAAAGATGTCAAGGTAAGGAATCGCTAATCGAGTATTTCAGTGACACCTACTGGTGGGTTTTTTTGGTGCATTTTTCCCTGTGCTCTGAGGTAAATTAAGTTGTTTGGAAGAGTGTTTCATACGCTATGTGAGGATTAGTAATTTGTGTACACCAGTACTTCAGAATGTTAATTTTATGCTCTGCTTTTGGATTTATTTTGATGGGTTTAAGCAAGCTTGCAACTTTCTTTGCAAATTCTGTTTCAGTCTTGGTTTATTTCTAATATTTTCTTTTCAACTAAAGAGCTATATTTACAAAGTTGTTAGATTCTGCTCATGTAGAATCCTATATAAACTGGTGTGGGCTTTTAAAACTGAAATCCTTGTTCACAAATTATAACCAAAGAGTATCACTCTGCTGACTGAGATGATTCCAAAACCTTCTTTAGCTTTTAGTAGCACATAAATGCCATTTTCAGGGAACTGTATTTAATTCAGACTGGGAGCTAACATCTTTGATTATTTTAATCTGGAGAAACTTCATATTTATGACTCTGTTAGGCTTATTTTGGAAAGACTAAAACTTACTTTGTGTGTGTACTTTTGTATCAAGTAATTCATGCACTGGAAAAATAACGAATTTTCATGGTACTTACTCCGTGTATAAATTAGCAGAACAGCATAGAAGGATAGCGAATAAATTACGATTTATAAACATGAATCCTTCCCTTGAAGTCATATTTTACACTCTAAAATATAACTGTTTATAGGAGGGAAGTTAAAGTACTTGTTTTCCAGAATTAAAATTGGGTGATTGAATGAATAAACTGTTCTTTTAGCCTTTCTCGTGTCAGAAGTACAATAAACATGTTTGCTTCTAATTTTAGTTTTCTTGCTGTTAACTGCAGTCAAATTCACTTTTCTTTTTCCCCTGGAAGATGTTATCTTACACATTTTATAATAAAGAAGCCTTCCTTCTTTAATTCAGAACAAAGAATAATACTACAATTCATTCTTTGTAAAAACAAAGTCTTTCCACACATGTGCAGCATTGTTCAGTGAAAAAAAGCGTCTGTTCTGTCCACACTGATCACAGGTCGCAGCAGTTTTTCACTCAGGTGGAAAGGGTGACCACCTCTTAAGTCAGTAATATGTTCCCTGTCATGGTCTGAATTGTTGTTGTTTTAAATTCTTTCTCCACAGAACAGTAAATGTCCTGAAGGAACAAAACCTATGTTGATATTTGCTGGTGATTTGTTTGATGTAAATGAAGAATACAAAAGACTGAAGAGCCTTCTGATTGGTCAGTATTTTGGTTATTTGAGCAGTAGGATTGCATAAATGCATCGTAATATGATCTGTTGGGAAATGCTGGTTTGTCAACAACTTTTTAAGTTTCATGTCACAATTAAAGTGAACTAACCATTGTGACTTTTAAAGGGGAAAAAAGACTAGCCTGAAAGACTATGAAGTTGAAATGTTGGAGTCACTAAAATTTATTACTTTGATTATGGGAAAACTGTCATTTTTCAAAAGACTTTGTAATTATACTGGAATGTCATTTTTCTGACCAAATAGTATCTTTGAAATATCTGAACTGACGTCAGTGGATTAAGTTCAGAAAGTGGGATATTTTTGCTTACAGAAAAGTCAGATCAGTATATTTAAACTTCTGTTTTGTAATAAAAGCATTTTCTTTTGGAAATTCCACCAATTCTAGCAGATGTGCCATCGACTAGAGTGCTTGGAAAGAACATGTGCAGTAAAAGTCAGCTGCAGATAATAGCTGTGCCCTGACTTCAAGGCAGGCTTGGAGCTCAGGAAACAAACTGGTATTCAGTTTTTTACCATCTTGAGGATGGAGGCTCTGGAAGGTAAAGCAAATTGTAGCTGTTTCAGACGTAGAAGTCATTGGAATTCTGTGTCTCTTGACACTTGAACAAGTGTGTCTTGCTTGGTAAAACTAGAGCTAGTAAGTGCAGTGGTGTGGTTTTTCTTTTTAACTAATTTTTTTTTTAAACTGAAAAATACCGAAATAATAAAATAATGAAACTGGCTCAATAAGAACAGTCTTGTTCTTTCAGTTCCATTCTTGGGTTTCTAGGCAGACAGGTAAATGATTGCTCTTTAGAAACAGACCTTAAAAATGAGGAATTTTTTTCCTTTGCATTATAATGCTCAAAGCAAGATGTCTCATCTGGAAAGAGACTGAAAAGGGAGCAGGAGAGGAGAAAATTTTTGTCCTCTTGGTAGAGCTGACTGGTTCTTGGGGATTGATGGAAGGCTAGTAATTGAGCTTGTAAGTCTTTGAAGGTGGGTGAATATTGAATATGGAGATAAGTGAGTTTTAATATTGCATGTTTGTGGTGCTGTAAATGAGTATTTATACTGCAAGAAGCAGGTGCATTTCTTTTCCGAAGTGTATCTTGTTCAGGTGTCTGCGCAGTGTTGGTGATTGTTGTCCAGGTGTGCTCATGCACCCCATGATCAGTCAGCTTAAAAATGGGAGACATACATAGTAGGAGAGTTACCCAATAGCTAATCCGTCTGTCCTGTCCAGTTTATTTGGTGTTCATCTGTCTTTTCTCCTCTCCTATTTATTTGTCATTGATGACTCTGCAGTCAAATGTACTCGACACCCAATCTTTCTTCTTGAGTGTACATCAAGTACTCCAGGTCTTACTTGTTCTGCTGACTTCTGTGAAATGCCTAGATGCAAAACAATAGGCAAAGGAAAAGGTTAAGAGAGTTAAGGAGAGTAAAGGCTTGAAGGTATCACTATCCAACTAAAATCATCATAATTTTACCTGCTTCAGAACTGCCTGATTGATAGGGAAGAACTGATTTGTTCCTTTTCTGCAAAAGATGGTGCCTTTAACCTAACACTCTATTGCTAAGCAAGACAGAAAAAATGTCTTTATAACAACAACAGCAACTATTTTGTTGCTATACCAGTACTGCTGGGATCCCAGAGGGAATATTAGATAGCTGACTGCTTCTTGTTGCCAAAGCAGTGTGATGCCAGTGATGCTGGTGAACAACCAAGCTTTCACTGGCTTTTGTGATATAAAAAGGGCTAATGCATGTTTGGAATATCATGTTAACAGCAGTTTCTTTGTAAAAATAAAGGCAAGGATGAATTGTCTTCATGGTAACCAAACCCTATAGTCTGCTTAAATTGTAAGTGGAAGAATTCATTTAGGAGAAATAAATGGCAGCTGCATTTTCTTTAGAGACCTGGAAGACAAAGACCTCCCATTCTTTGTCTTTTGGTTTTCATTGCCCTCTGATGTGGTAGTGTAGGAGTTAATTTACAATGTAAGTCCTTGGAATGCAGTTCATGAAATTCTAATAACTTTTTATGCTTGTATCTATAAAATGCTTCAACTCTTGCAACATTGCCTGCTTGCCAGTTCTGTTACTGCACACTCATTTTATCCTAAAAATGGTGAGGCACTACAGGGCTTGCTTGTGCACTCTCTCAAACATTGATTTGCAGGAGACCTCTGAAATTTTAGGCTGATTTCTCGTTGATTGTCACCTTGTTCTTCATACAGCCTTCTTCACACAGGGTTTTTTTGAGTGCTTCGAAAGATTTGTGGGCTCCTTCTGGCCAAGAAAGGACATGGCTAGGAAACAGTTGGGATAGAGTTTGAGCTGCAGTAATGCTAAGCATAGATCCATAGTGTTACCAACTCTTGGATATGAATTGATACAGAAAGGATTGTATAGGTTTGCATTACAAATAATTTAGAAATTTAATCTGGAAATGGAAAAGTTCTGTGAAGCTCTCTGCAGGAAGGAGTAAATTAGAAGTTCTGGAAACATGTTGGAGGACAAGGGGGAGAGAGAGAACTAGGAATGGAAAGAGAGGAGAAAGCAAGTCTCTCATCCAACCAAAGCAAGAGTTGTAAATTAAGAGTACGGAAGAAAAACTTCAACTCTCTGGGTGTACTAAAGTGTAAGGTTTCTGCAGCTGTTCAGCGTTGCCAGGAAACAGAAATTCTTGACCACCTGTGTTTATTGGAAGGATCATCCTGTGAGTAAAAAGATGGCACAGGAAAATATGAAAGAGAGGTGTTGCCAATAAAACCACGGTAAATGTAAGCTTGTGTACCTGCAGAGAACTAGTTAAAGGGAAAAATACTCCACGAATGAACAAAATGTTTCATTTACAACATTCCCTTTAACTACTAGCTTGACTCAAGAGGAAAGAGAATATTAAATTGACCAAGAAAATTTCCTGTTCTGACTCCATCCGGTATTTTCCAGCAAGATTTTGGTTTGGATGTTACACCAGTGCTGATACTATTGCAAAAAGGTAGTGGAGGAGAAGACACCTAGCCAAAGGATCTGAAAATGGGACAGAGGAGGAAGGACTGATGTGTTTGGCATCTGTTAGCAGTTCTCCTATGTTTCAGCAGTGCCCTGTTGTGTTTATTAGCACACCTTGTTCCCTTGGTCAAGGTCACATTCTTTCTCCACCATCTGCATATGTTGGACAGATTGCTGTGCTCTGACTGCACAGTGCATTTTCCTAGCCTGATATAAGAACCTCGCTGGAGGCAGCTGGTTTTGTGTTTAACCTGTGTGTTTCAGTGTTCTCTCTGCACACTAAGCAAGCATTTCAAGTGTCTTGATTTTATTGTTGTGTATGAGGAATGAAAGAAATTATAATCTAAACTTCTTTCCCAAGTCAGAGAGAATGTAGATAAAAGCAGACAAGATACAGTTTCGATCTGTTGTGTACTGCTTTTGATCCCTTGTTCTGTTCTTCCAAATCTGGCTATGATTAAGAATCAAGTGTCAGGTTTGACTGTCTTTAAACAGATACCTGAGCAAATGGCTTTTCTGTACTCATCTGTGTTTAGCTGAGCATTAACTAGCCTAAATACAAATTTATTTTTTTTTGCTGTCGAGCTGAATATTTAAAAGAATAGACAATGAAATTATTCTAATTAGCTCAATAATTCTAAGTCACTGCTCTGAAAATATCTGTGCTCTTTTCCATGCACCTACTTTTAGGTAGGTGTGGGAAGTCAGTGTGCTCCTGTCAGGATTTCTACACACATTTGGATTCACCAGTGCACACTAACACGTGCACTGAAGTTTTTCTCTCGTGTTTTGGCCAAGCTCCAATTTTAAGTAGCAGCTGTTTCATGAGATTCTCATTGAACATTCAGCTTCTCTGGAGCCATCCCATGTACAGCCTTGCTTAGTTAGATGCAGGAAAAGTATCCTTGCAGGAAAGGAGTCCACATCGGTGATGTGAAGTGGGTCCATTTTGTAATAAAGCAATTTGTTATAGCCATCTGTTGGTTTTATTTTCAAGCAAGAAACCTGGCACTTATTCTTTTAATTACTCTTTCAGATTTCTTCAGAGGTCCTACTGTGCCCAGTATTCGTCTGGCTGGTTTAGAGTATGTTCTGCATTTCACAGCTGTAGATGGCAAAATTTACATGCGAAGCTATAAGTGAGTATGGGGTTTATTTATTTGGGTTTTGGTACGCTTGTCAACTTTTCCCCAAATTTAACCCCTAGGTGTGTAATCGAATTGGCTTGAGCTGCGTTTAAAACATGCAGTGTAGAGGTGCTCCAGCATAACACAGAGTCACTTGTACAGCAGCAGGAAAACCCTTGAGCCCTAAATCTGCTGGCTCCTTCCCTGTTGAGCTCCTCCTTCTGGCTTGCAGGATTGCTCTTTCATATGGCTGGATTCGTAAGGTGGTGTGAATTAACCTGATGAATTCTGAGTACTATGTAAGACTTCATAGACTTAGTCTGTTCTCAGGCTGATTCCTAGGACCCTACTCACATAGGTGTTTGCCAGAGCATGACAGGTGGTGGGCTGCAGGCAGAGATACACAGGGAAAAACAGGAAAAGGCAGGACAAGGCAATCTTTCTTGCTACGTTGGTGTTCACCCTCAGGGTCTTGACCTGCCTTAGGAGGCTGAGAACACTTGTGTTCCACGTGATTTTGACTTCTCGTATTACAAAATCACTTTAATCAGTCTCATTCTAAAAACAAAAACCTAAAACATTTCCTCAGATAGTGCTCAGGTTATTTTGGTGTAAATAAAAGCAAGTGTTTTTCATGTCTAATAATACCCAGGGTGCTGTTTTGAATTTGAGGAGTGATACGGCTATCAGGGTACTGGGACTGAGTTTTAGCAGTAATCTGATTATACTGGACTCATTCAAAGATAACCCAAACCCCAATATTAGCCAGGTTATATTTTGTGTGTGTTCAAATAGTAATGGGACAGGTTTAATATTTTATTAATTGTTATTGACAGGTGTCTTTCTCAATAGTAGAGTTGGTGGTAGCAGTTGATGTATATTTTGAACTGCGAGACTGAACCTGCTCTTTAGGAAGGTGGATAATTCTTTATCACTGGGGACAATGTTTATTTTTGGTTGGTTTTTTCCCTTCTAGGGTGCTTCTGAAGAAATCTGGCTGTAAAATACCCAGAATTGAACTGGAAGAGATGGGACCTTCATTAGATCTGGTTATGAGGAGGACACATTTAGCGTCAGATGACCTTTATAAGCTTTCTTTGAAGCAACCAAAAGCCCTGAAGGTATGTACCTTGGAAAGTGCATTGCTTCCAGATCTATCTGTAAAGAAAAACAAAAACTCATTGTATGTTTGACCAAAGCTTACTTTTATCTGGGCCAACAGCCCTTCTGTGGTGATCAGCTGGCATCCAGACTCTCCTCTGGAAGCACATATAGCACAAGTCTTTCTCTCTAAACTCCAAACTATATATGAGGCCTTGCTTTTAGCCACTTGATTCTCACCAGAGCTCCTGAGATTCTACTCGGAAATACTAACATTGTTCTTCCCTTACAGCCTAAGAAGAAGAAGAATATCTCCCATGATGTGTTTGGTACAACTTACGGTCGAATCCACATGCAGAAGCAAGATCTTAGTAAACTTCAGACACGGAAAATGAAAGGGTTAAAAAAGAGGCCAGCAGAGAAGTTGGCTGAAGATGGTGGGGTTAGTCCCAAAAAATCAAAATCAGCTTGATAGTCTGGAACAGCTTTGAAAACTCATTGTACCTTCAAATTTAGTATATATATATGGTAATATAAATTGCCAGACATAAAAGATTGAGCTTTTTTATATTAAAAAATATTTTTAATAAGTTGTCATTTTAAAGGTAACATTGGGATATTGAGCTTTAACATGGAACTTGGTTATTTAAAATAAAAAATGTGATATAACTTGCTTAGTTTTCCAAAGCTGCATATTTGTTCTCTTGGTATTAGCAAATATATGCTAGTCAAGCAGGAGACTCATTTCCCAGTCAGTTTTCATAGAATGGTTTAGGTTGAAAGAGACCTTAAAGACCATCTAGTTGCAACCCCCCTGCCTTGGGCAGGGACACCTGCCACTAGACCAGACTGCTAGAGGCCCCATCCAACCTGGCCTTGAACACTTCCAGGGATGGGGCATCCTCAGCTTCTCTGGGCAACCAGTTCCGGTGCCTCACCACCTGCACAGGGAAGAATTTCTGCCTAGTATCTAATCTAAAACTACTCTCCAGTTTAAAGCTGTTCCGCCTTGTCCTGTCACCACATGCTCTTGTAAGAAGTCCCTCTCCAGCTCTCTTGCATTAGGGACTGGAAGACTCCTCTAAGGTCTCTCTGGAACCTTCTCTTTTCTGGGCTGAACAGCCTCACCTTTCTCAGACTGCCTCTATAGCACAGGTGCACCAGACTTCTGATCATCTTTGTTGCCTTACTCTAGATGTGCTTCAGCAGGTCCACATCATTGTTCTGCTGGGTTTCCCAGAGCTGGATGCAGTACTCTGGATGGGATCTCAGGAGAGCAGAGTAGACGTGCAGAATCCCCTCCCTTGACCTGCTGGACACACTGCTTCTGATGCAGCCCAGGGTATGGTTGGCTGCCTGGGCTTGTGAACATACATTGCCAGCTCATGTTGAGCTGCTCATCCACTGACACCTCCAAACCTTCTCCTTCAGGCTGCTCTCAATTTGTTCATCCTCCATTTGTGCTTGGGATTGCCCCTGACCCAGGTGCAACACCTTGCATGTGGCCATGTTAAAACTTCACGGGGTTGCACAGTTCCACCTCTCCGGCCTGTCATGGTCCCTCTGGACTTCCCTTCCCTGAAGCATGTTCGCTGCACCACACAACTTGGTGTCATTGGCAAACTTGCTGAGGGTGCACTTGATCCCACTGTCCATGACAAAGATAGGAAACAGCACTGACCCCAGTCGTGACCCCTGGGGGTTGTCTTCACTTGGAACACCATCCCCTCCTTTTTTGAGAATAAGGTCCATCACAGCACCTCTCTTTGTTGGCTCCTCTGTCACTTGGAGGAGGAAGTTATCATCAGTGCTTATTCCCTGCTGAGCTGTCCCTCCAACAGGTACTGGGGTGGTTGAAGTCCTCTCTGATGACCAGGGTTTATGGATGTGAGGCTGCCCCTAACTGTTTATAGAGGGACTCATCTGCTTGGTCTTCCTGGTCTGGCAGCCTGTAGCAGACTCCCACTATAATGTCACCTGTCCCTGCTCTCCCTTTAATCCTGACCCATAAACTTTTGTTTGGCTCCTCATCCATCCTCAGGCAGATCTCCCTTTGCTCCAGCTGATCACTGACATAGAGGGCAATGTCCCCTCCTCATCCTCCCACCTGTCCTTCCTAAAGAGCCTGTATCCTTCCATTCCAACACTGCAGTCATAGGAGCCATTGCCACCGCGTCTCAGGGATGTATATGAGACCATAGCCATGCAAGTGTGTGCACACCTCTAACTCCTCCTGTTTATCCCTCATGCTGTGTGCATTAGCACAAAGCCATTTAAATTGGGTCTCCAATGAAGCAACTTACTGGTAGCAATGGCTGAAATTCCTCTGTGCTGCCCTGTAGGTGCTCTTCTGTCGACTTGCAATCCCTCTCCAGATTTTGGGCATCTCTTCCTGGCATCAAACTGGTCACAGTGGGGTGAATTGAGTTTCCCTTCCCCCAGTAACTCCAGTTTTATTGCTATTATGTTGGGAACCCTTGGTCAATCCCTTCTTACAAACTCTGCACAGAACCAGAGCTGTGTGTGTGCACAACTGCTGTGTTCATTTATTATGTATTTCAGGTTTTGCACAATTGCAAGGCTCAATAAACTAAACCATTTTCTAAAGTGTGAACTCTGCATGTCTGATGCCAGGTGTTTTTAACTATTGCACCAAGTTCTGCTTTACACTGGCAGAATCAGGAATGATTAAGGTGTTTTTAATGTGTCCATCACCATGGTAGCAAAGTACCCGATATTTACTTTAGGCATAAATGAAACCGTTACAGCTTGAATTTCAATTTTTGCTGCTTGATTTGTGCCCAGAATGGAAGTATATGAAGCAACCATGAGAGGTACTTTTTTTTTTAGATCTTTTTTCCTCTTAGCCTGCTTTCCTTCCAAGTTTTTGCTCATGAGTTAGTGAAGACTCAGCTAAAGACTTGGGTAAAGGGGACAAGAGTTTAAGAGTTCAGTGAGACTTTGGTGTGGTGTTCTGTTTTGGAACATATTACAAAACCTGTTTTTTTTCCTTCTGCTTGTCTCTTTGGAAGCTATGACTTTGCCCTTTAAGCATAATGATGATAAAAGTGTTCCCACTTTATCATGAACACTGCCAACTTGCTCATCCTAGTTATGTTTTTAATACTTTATCTTTTCTTGCTCATTTTCTAATCAGCTGAAACATCACATCAGAAACAGGCAGTGTGTTACGTATTTTCAGTTGTCTGCTGCATCCTGGATGGAAGCTGCTGGGCAGCTTTGCTTTCCTTACGGGAGAACTGAGCCTTAAGTACAGCTGTGCAAATGCCACACGTGACATTCTTGCTGTGCTCATTTCATAAAATTTGTAGTGTGAAAAAGGAAGGGCTTTAAAAGTTTAGCATCGTTTTGGGATGCAAACATTTATCATCAATGTGTTTGCATGGGTCTCTCTAAATCCTTTTCTCCAATCTATAACTATGTGTTTGAGAAATCAATGATTCCGTGAGATACTTCACCTTTGTATTTCCCACTGTATCTTTCTGAAGTACAAATCACTCAGCTTTTGTCTGAAAGCTGTGTTTGATAATAGCTGTAGAAGAACTGTACTAATGGACATGCTGTCTTTTATGAACTTACAGCATTTTTATACTATTACTTTTATGGCTCTAAGCTTGTAAGAGACAGTGTGCCTGTAGTTTAAGACTGTAAGTAATTGTCAAGCTAATTTGGAAGCTAATTTTGGTGGTTAGGAACTTAGCTTCTTAGAAGTAGTGTAGAGTATCTAACATCTTGTTACCTCTTAATGTAAAAAGTGAGACAGTTGTTCAGTAGAAGCTTTCAGAGAGAAGCTGTTGCATACTAGTTTTATTGAATGCTGCTGCTGTTTTGCTCCTTTTATGTAGAGGAGTCTTGGAAAGTGAGGGCTACTACACCTTCCAACACCTGAGTGTGGTTACTGTGCAGCCTCAGAGAGATGATAAGTCCTTGAGCATGGGAAATCAGTAATGGGAAGAATGCAGGTGCATTTATTCACTCTTAAAGTGTTTGTTGCCTCTCCTAACTAGAGGTGGAGCTTGGAGTACCTGATGTCCCACACCTGTAGCTGTGATGTGAATACCCTTTTATTTGTAGCTTTTGTATTTGTGAAATACAGCTGCATGGTGGACATAATGCATTAGATATGTGAAGCAAGGAGAAATTCTTCTGGGTACAATGTAAGTGTATTTAGCCTATGATTTTTCATGGTAATCCCTTTAAAGTTGTTAGCAAGGATTAAAAATCTGACTAATTTCAAATGCAGTAAGCCCTCAGTACATTGCAGATCAAATTTTGTGGCTTCAGTACATGGCGGTTTTCCCCCCCGTGAAGATGCCTCCATTCTTTGCAGCATTTTCGTGTCTATGTATGCCCAGAGTGTCTGTGCTGCACTGGGGGGTGGGCACACCATGGCCCGCAGGGCAGGACAGGCACACCCTGCAGGGCGGGGCATCAGCACCGGCAGGTACTGCTCGCTTGTAAACCGCCATATAAGAGCGTTGTAAAGATTCATAAAATTCTAGGGAAGCTTTATATACACTGTGTCAAGCTGGTACCGGGGCCACAGGGGATGGGGGGATCGAGAGCTGCTCATCCCATAGCTGTGGGCTCAACTGATGCCAGGGATGACTCCAGTCCCCGCAGTAGCGTGGCTCTGCCCAGTCCTGGTTTGGGGACCAGTCTGGGCTGCCTGTGCAAGGGGGTGAGCAGGGCCTGGGAGCCCGGGCTGCCTGTGAGTGGGGGTGAGCGGGGAAGGGGGCAGGAGCCTGGGCCATCTGCGAGAGGGGGCGAGCAGGGCCCAGGAGCCTGGGTTGTCTGTGGGAGGGTGGGAAATGGCAGTCCAGCAGCAACTTGGGCCGCCTGCAGGAGGGTGGGGAGTGGCAGGCTGGCAGCAGCTCAAGCTGCCTGCAGGAGGGTAGGAAACAGCCCACTGCCGCCATGTGAGGATTCAGCAAAGCCCCATGGGGGGTTGGGAGCCCACAGTGGCAGCAGCAGTGAAAGCCTGGGACTCCCCACAGTGGCAGCACAGCCACAGGGAACACCCCCCTTGAGTCCCCAGGACTCCCTGGGTGGGGAGGGAGCAGAAGACACCCCCTTCACTCCCCTGTCCTGTCACACAGCAGAGGGAGGTGCCACCAATGGCCTCCCCTGCAATCTGGGGCTGAAGGAGGCAGGGTGATGGGCATGACTTATTTGTATACTCATATACATATCATTTGCATGTCTTTGCAGATCACGGGCTTCATGGGCCTCAAGAAGACCCGAACCCCTGCGAAATTTGAGGGTTTACTGTATATATGTTGTGCTACTCAAAGTGGTGCCGTTTTGGTACGAATTCTTGAGTAGGAAGTGGGAATGTTCTTCTTGTTTTTCATGGCAGAAATAAACCACTCTGATCTCTGTATGAGGAGATAGGATGAAGCCAAATTAACAAAAGGTATCACCTCATGTCATTCAGAGAAGTTTCAACCTTGCTGTGAAACACTGACAAAGCCACAAGGCATATGGCTGATGTGTATGGCACCTCTGCATTGCTACATTCCGAATATCAGATTTAACTCAAGGTGAATAGCGATAGGAAGGCTAAATATAACCTTTCTAGTGGCATATTCTTATTTCCCAGAGTCTTTCAAAGTACGGGGAAATTTGTCTGCAACTGTGTACATGGGGAACAGAACATGCAGTGCTCAAAGGGCAACTGATGAAAGGGGCTTGCCTTACCTCAATTGCCCCTTGCTTCCAGAGTTCATCACCAACCTCTGAAAACATAGCCCCAGGATCTGCATGGCATGGGCAAGGCATAACTGGCATGTTCATCCCTCTCTGGCTTTCATCTTACCTCCCAAAGCACTGGAGATAACTATTTATGGGTTGAGTATAGTAATCCCTTTGGTTTCAAGAAAATCCCTGTGGGCAAAGTGTGGCTCCTGAGACTGTATCTGTTGGTAAAACAGGTGGGGCTGCAAATCAGCAGTCAAGCCCATGCTCTCTTTAGTACAGCTGACAGGATGGCAAGGGCAAGGAGGGTACAATTCGAGCCTTCTGTGGACTCTCAGTCAGTGTTGATGGTGTCTTCATTGATACTGTTAACTAGGCTATTGTCATTACAGATAACTAATGATATACAGGTAATTTGTAGCCTACCTGCACTGTAAGTTTACTTGCCTCTTTTTATGTGTGGTGGAATTTTATAAAAAGTAGAAAGAGAATGTCAAAACCTGGTAGGTTCTTGGGATTCATGCATCCTGGGTGCACATAATCACAGCCTTAGCTCTGTGCTAGTATAATGTGACGGAGAGAGAGCAATGAGTGGTGTGTGGTTGAAATGAGCGTATGAACTCCCTTCTCCTTCCTAGTTTTTGTAGGTTTGAGTTTATCTTTACAGTTCCTTAGCAACCTTATTTGTTTTCAGTAAGTGCTTTCTGTGTTTGATTGTGAGGGTTTCCCGCCCCCACGGGCTTGGTTGCAGCTGGGAAGGGTTAGAAAAGAGCAGAAAAGAGGACATGGCAGACACACCAGGTATTGCACTGACTACTGCATCTTCCAGTCAGGGGAAAAAAGGCTTAGCATTGCTTATTCTAGATACTATCAAATACAAGGGAGCGGGGCAGCAGGCTAAGGAGACTAGAGCAGAACTCTGTCAAAAACATTTTCATTATTAAAGAGAGGAAAGTGGAAAATGTTAGCTGTGCATAATATATATAACACAGCTATACATAATACATGTTAACATGTGTATTACACATGGTGCAAAGAGTTGTTCCCTGTCCCCAGGTGTAATTTATCTCCTCCTTTTGAACTCTGCTAAAGTGCCTCTAGTAGTGCTGACACATCCCAGATGCAATGCAAATACGTAGCTGAGAAATAGGTCAGTTGCATCAGAAGCCAGGTTTCCTAAAAATGTACGAGACGCCTGAGTGTAAAGTCTCTGTAGGATTGCCTTCCTAAATGGGTGAGTGTTCAGAGTTAACAACGTGGCTAACACTGTATGGGAAGGACAGCTTTGATGTCACACATTTATGCAGATCATAGTAAGCTGTCAAAAACTCCAAAATTTTGAGACGACAGAGGGTTTCTGAGAAACCTCACTGATGAGGTTGGGAATCGATTATCTTGGAGATAATTGCAGGCAAGAGGGAGCTAAGTACTGTGGGCAAAGAAATGGAGGTGGGTGTTGGGAGAGGAAAAATGTATAGGTAATCTGGGATGAAGACTCATCCTAAATAACAGGAGAATCATCTATTCAAAGCAATCAGTGAACACAGTAGATATTCACTGATCAAGAAAGTTCTAAAGCATCTGTTCCTCATTTATTCTTGTTTTCCTTGATTTTCTGTCTACTTTATCTTCCCCCCTCCCCCACTTCTGTAACATAAGCATCAAGTAATTCAGGGGAAGTAGTCATAAAGTTTTGAGTAGAACTGAGCAGAGAGTATGTGTGGTTAATGACATTCCCCCAAAATCTCATTTTGTTCCCTCTTTCCCCCTTGGTAATCCCATAACTCTTCCAGTGATGCAACACAGCACCTATGAAATGTCTGTGATCCTGAAGTACACCCATATGGGCCCTGTCTTCTGTTTTGATCACTGAAAATTTCTCCTCTTGACTGCTTTCACTCTCACAGTCTCCAAACCAGGCACAGTAACAGTGACACATTTCCTACTGTTTGTCCAGACCATCACGTTGTGCTGGCAAGAAGTTGCGTTTCTTGTCCTTTGGTGTTTATGCACAATAAACTGTATTTTTCACATGTACAGTGCTGCAATGTGAAGTAAGATGAACTTCAAAATGTTCAAATGTGTATCTTTCCTAATATTGACATGTACACTGTGGAGAAGGCAGTGCTCAGCAGTTGTGCAGTGAAAGAGCCTTCACTTAACACTGAGCTCTGTGTGATCAATTCCAAGGCTGCTTTAGGTGCTGGAGTTATTTCTTCCCGTTTTAAATCTGCAAAATTAAACCATTGATCGCTGCTGCTGGCCTCTAGGCAGGATAATTCCTGATGCTTCTTTATGCTCTGGAATTATTGCTGCAACAGTGGCTATCTACACTAGCTGTAGAGAGGCACACTGGGGCGTAACATCATCTGTTGCCAAAAGATATTTTAGAATTCTCTTCCTTCTCTGCTTGCTTTCAGATAACAGCATATTCCTTGTTCTGAGTCAGGATTTCACCTTTTCTCATCCAAAAAAGTCCTTGAGTAGTTACATCTTTTCAGCTTTGATTGTAAGTTGCTAATGTTTTTCTCCAGTGGCAACTGAGCTTCTTGGGTCAGAAGTTGCTCTCTCCTCTGGAGGAAGTGAGGAAGGGAATGCAGAAGTGAGGTGAAAGAAAAAATTCAGGCAAAATATCTCCTCTCTCTCCTAGTGTGACAGAAACTAGTCTCCCAATGCAACAAAGAATTTTTAAGATATTTAGCAGTATATTTAGACATTCACTCAAATGTCTCTAAGGGAAGTTGAACTCTCCTGGTTCTAATGAGCAAAGATCCGTTTGGCATGAGTCACTGCCAAATGGACAGTCACAGTTCCTCTATCAGGGAGTTTGTATTGGGACACTTTGCTGCAAAGACTGTGATACAGAACTTGCATTCACTTCCCATCACTGCCATTTAATTTTTTTTCCAGTTGAAAATAGATGATTATGAAAAATTATTGAGGCTCTCCAAAGTGCACATGCAGCATGTCAATAAACAGTCATGAGTTTTTAATTCATAAGAGGCAATATAGTTCAGCCTCTCTTGGCTTACTTTGCACACAGGAATTCCTTTCTGAATAATTCTTTTCTCAATAGGGTTATTTGA
>WEKX01023399.1:33979-51725 GCA_013390025.1 Pitta sordida
TTGTTCAGCCTGGAGAAGAGGAGGCTCAGAGGTGACCTCATTGCTGTTTACAACTACCTGCGGGGAGGTTGCAGCCAGATGGGTGTAGACCTCTTCTTCCAGGCTGACGACACCAGAACGAGAGGGCACGGCCTCAACTTACGCCAGGGGAGGTTTAATCTTAATGTTAGGAAGCGGTTTTTCACAGAGAGAGTGATTGCACATTGGAATGGACTGCCCAGGGAGGTGGTGGAGTCACCGTCCCTGGAGGTGTTTAAGAGAAGGCTCGATGAGGAGCTTAGTGACATGGTCTAGCTAGGGGGTGCAGGGCTGGATGATCCTGGCTCCCTTCCTGCCCGGAGTGGCCTGCTAGACTGTGAGGGAACTAGGTTTGTGTTACCGCTCTGGGATGTGCGTTCAGTCTCTGCACGGGTGTTAGATGGTGAGTTGGACTAGATGACCCTTGTGGGTCCCTTACAACTCATAATATTCTGTGTGATCATGAATCATGTTCCATTTATAAAAGATCTTAAATTCCATTGAGATTTATTAAAACAAAAAACCAAGATCACAAACCCAAATCCATCAGAGCTTCCCGTATTTATATTTACTTGATACAGTGTATTTTATGGCAGACTTGTTGAAGAGGTTTATGTTAAAACTTAGGCTATTCTTACCCAAATCACAGTCCAACATTTAAGAAGAACACATTCTGAATGCTTACAATTATTTATTTACTGTAGGACTGTAGTACCCATGTTCCTCCAAGAAGGATGCTAGGCACAATAAAAAAACAGTATAAAACACATTGTAAAGAAAAAGTTCACCAAGACACTGAAGTAGCACAGGCTCTTCAGAGACTGAACTTGGCTTTCCTGAGTTGTTGTAGCACCTCCTTAAAAACAAACAAACAAACAAGCCTTAAGAACTTATCCTTCAAGCTCTCCTGTTTACTTCCAACCACACATTGCACAAGAGTGTTGAGCACAGTCTGTTCTGCTGAACCCTGCTTCTTCTTTTCCCCGCATTAGGGAAACCCTTAATGAGAACAAGCATTCCTGTTTGTTTGGGAACTGGTACTCCTCCTTTGTATTTTGTACTTGCCAAGAAGTACTTGTGTGATTAAAGTGGTTTGTTATTTTAGATTGATAGTTTGGGTGTGGGATATGTTCAGCTTCCACGGACCAGAAAATCTGAGTGAGCTCACTGCCCCTCTAGCTTCCTGCTGAGGGAGAGATCTCAACATGATCACTAAGGATTAGCAGTTGTGTGAATAAAGATATTTATGAGATGAATCCTTTTAGGTGACATAAACCTTCCTTTTCCAAACAAACACACTGATGTTTCATAGTCAGTCCATGATAATAACAAGATGTTAGAAAAATGGAAATTCTGGGAATCACAATATTTGCAAACCTTGTTTTGTTCCAAGACAGAATTAAAAGCCAAAAATTCCCATTGTATGAAAACATACATCTGGGGATAGGAGAAAGGTGATTTGTCACAATTGTCACCTTTAAATTTAGTGTAACATGCTGATAATGCAAATATCCATCCTACTGTTTCATAAGTTGAAGAAAAAGACAATCAGTTAAGTGGAAGCACAATTGCTTACTTTGACATTTTTACTTCTAGCCATTTTGAGTTTTCAACCATGTCACAAGACAAAGAACAACACACTCAATTTGCATGAAGAGTTCTTTTCTTCTGACTGGATGTGATTTTGACACTTCCTTTGCCAAAGGTAAGACTTGCCCCCTGCACGCTGGATGGATTGTCCATGTGATTTCCTCAAATATGGGCAAGTATCCTGCACTGTCTATGGCAGCAGGAAACAGCATTTGGGCTTCACCCTGGAAGTTTAACATGAACACTGAGTGTCCTGTTCCTTGGGCTTTGGGAAAGTATATGATAACAATAAAGCTCAATAGAGCTTCATTTCAATTTCTCTCTTGTTATTTCTTAGTATAAAGAAACACGCCATTTATAAAATTCCTGAGCTGGAAGTAATGTCCTTGTGTTGTGTTCTGTTGTTACTGCATCTTTTTTTGTGTGTTTCTTCTTATTGTTTGGTTAAATATGCAATCTTGGCATCTTAAACACTCTGTATTGATTAGTTTCATAATTTAGTTTTGTTGAGTGACATAGTAATTGCTGGATTAAACTTGAGGCTTGATCATATTCTTGGATCTCCCTTAGCTCTTTTATTTGAGAGTTACCAGACAAACATTTCCCTTCACCTGTTTCGTTCCAGTCATGGTTTTACAGGCCTCACCTTCCTTCCTGATTTATTTCCCAAGCTGAAGTGTCTTGATCAATTTAAATGTTGTTCACACAGAAACTGCAATATGCAGTAATCCCTCAAATTTCACAGGGGTTTGGGACTGAAGGAATGCTGCAAAAGCTGAATTCTGCAAAAAGCGGTGGATCATACCTATCCAAATAAGCCACGCCCATCTCCCCATCCCCTCAGCCCCAGCGAGAGCAGGGATGCCTTCACTGCCACACCAGGGTGTGCCAAGCACTAATGGGCAGCCAGTACTGCTCCTGCGCCGTCCCAGTCCAGTGCTGCACAGCATCACAGAGCGTGGGGGGAGTGGTGCCGCTCCGCCCACAACTGGAACCAGCCCAGGGGGAGCAGCGCTGCCCCATCCCCAGCGTGTACCATCCAGAGGATATGGTGCTGCCCCGCCTGCAGTGGGAGTAGCGTGGGGGGAGTGGCAGCAAAAAGGGAATGGTGCCGCCCCACCTGCAAGTGGGCACGGGTGGAGCCGCATCACTAGAGGGACTGGGGTGTTCCGGGTGTCAGCTGAGCTTATGGCTGTGGGATGAGCAGCCACTGATCCCCTGCTCCCCTGCGGCCCCGCTGTCAGCTTGACACAGTGTGTATAAAGTTTTCCTAGAATTTATGAACCTTTGCAACACTCTCATGCTGGTCCATGAGAGAGCAGCACCTGCCGGTGCTGATGCCCCGCCACACAGAGCATGGAAGTCCTTCCCCCTGGTGCAACAGAGGTACTCTGTGCATGCGCAGACAGAAAAACTGTGAAGAATTGAGGGAAGTCTATGGCATTTTTGCTGGAAAGAAAAACATGAAGAGGTAAAGATGTGAAACTTGAGGTGAAGAGGTGAGGGATTAGTGTATTGCTTATTTGTCCTCTTTGTACTCTGTCTAGTTGTGTCATATTCTTTCTGAGAAAAGATTTATATGTAATATAAAAGGAATTTTTGCATTATGAATTTTGATATGTTCAGCACTTTCTTTGTGATTTTTCTCTTTGTACTAATGGTCAATGTTCCTTCCAAGAAAACTGCAGCTGGGGCATTTCCTCAGCTTCAGACTTGGGAGTGTGGTACTTAGCGACATGGTTGGACATTTGGTTGGACTTGATGATCTCTGTGGTTGGACTTGATGATCTCTATGGTCTTTTCCAACCTTAATAATTCTGTAATTCTGTGATTCTGTGACGTGGTGTAATGGTGGACTTGGCATATGATACTTATGGTTGCACTCCATGATCTTAGGGGTCTTTTCCAGCCTAAGTGATTCTGTGATTCTATGTGCCTGTTCAACATTGTCTAGGAAGCTATTGCTGCCAGAGAAAGAACCAAAATAAGAGCAAGATCTCTCTTCTCAAATGAACTTTCAGATTATGATAATATACTAGGGACCATTAGTTTATGTACGTGGAGAAGGGTTTTTTCACATTGTTATTTCTCAGTACCAAGTTTAACCTGCCATTTTTCTTTCCATTTACTGGCTATATTCAAATTCTTCCATAACTCGTAGTTTGATAACATGACATGGCAAAGTTGGATGATGATGTTGGAAAAATTGGTGTTGTAAAGCAAGTGGCACCTGCAAAAATATCCAGAAGACTTTTGTGAGGGTGCATTCTAATGCCACTCAAATTAAATTCAGTGTTGGTATGTATAAAGTCTGAACAAAACTGACACTGACTTAAAAAAAGGTAAAAGGAATGAGACCTTGCAATTGTAGTAGAGGGCAAAAGTATCCCCCTGACACTCACAGTCAAAAAAGGAAATAAAATGTTAATAATTAGTGTGGAAAAATAAGAATGAGTAGGAGGAATATGAAATCAAGTATAAAATTTTGCTGTTGTATAAATTCAAATTGTGCCCATATCCTGACTGCTGTGTGCAGATCATCTGTCTCTGTTCTTCCACCTTGGAAAGGATTATAACAGAGCTAGTTCTGAGAATTCTTCCACCTTGGAAAGAATTATACCAGAACTAATTCTGAGAAAGCCAAAGATGATCTTAGGACATGGAATGGATTCCATAGAAAGAATTAATTAATCATCTCTTCTGCCTGGAAAAGATATAACTGAAGGAGAATATTGCAAAACTATATGAATTCATGGATGACATGGAGATCACAGGGTCATTTAGGCTGGAAAACCCCAAAGAGCATCAAGCTCTGCCAGCTCTGCCACATTCAACAGTAAATCATGTACCAAGCGCTCCATCTACACATTTTTTAAATACCTCCAGGGATGATGATTCAATCACTTCCCTGAGCAGCCTGTTCCACAGCTTGACAACCCTTTTTGTGAAGAAATTGCTTCTAATATGCAATCTAAACCTCCTTTGGTAAACCTTGAGGCCATTTTGTCTTGTCCTAGATGTTCTGTGTGGGAAAAGGCAATTGATTTGGGACTGTGCAATGAATAAAATGGGTGGCACATAAAAAGATGAAATTTTTTAATACACATGGTTAAGCTATGGAACATTTGCTAGAAAATGTGAGTGATAGAAAAAATCCATTTATCATAATTCCACTAAGGGTGGGGAATACTAAGAGGAAATTACTGCTTTACTTCTTTGTCAACCATGTGTGCAGTGGGATGGTCTGCACCTGCATGAAGATCATAGATAACACTGAATTGGAGAAAGCAGACATTCTGCTGGAGGGAAAGACAGGTCATTCCTCCATTTTAGCAAGTTCCTTCAAAAAGGCCAACAAAACCTCATGGAGTTCAATAAAGGTAGAGACAAGATCTTGCACCTGGGATGTCATAATCCTGTGTACCAGTGCAGGCTGGGGGTACAGAGGATAAAAAATAGCTTTGCCAAAAATGCTGGTGGGCAATCATATGAATAGGCAGCTGCAGTTTCTCTTGCAGCAAGGAGGACTAACTGGTCTGTATGAGCAAAAGCACAGCCAGTAGGTTGAGGGAAAAGAAACCTTCCTTACATCTGTGTTTCCCAAGACTTATCATCCCTTTCTACCTGCTCTGTGTTGTCTTAGCTTCAGAGAGGTAGAATTCTTCTGAGCAGGTGAAGCAGGAGAAGACAAGCAGCTGGGACAGATGTGAGCGCCTGTATTGCAGGCAAGATGCACAGGCTGCAGTTTCCTGGAGTAAGAAGGCTGGAGATGTGGAACAATGTGAGAATTAGGGAAAAAGGAAGAAGACTTGGAATAAAAGAAGATTGAAAATGTCAGGGTTTCTGGATTGAAAGGATGAGGAGAAATGGTTCTACTTTGAGAACTGGTGTGGTTTGTGAAAGGAGTTTGGAGATAGAAGGGCTTGGAAGATAAAAAAGTCAGAGCCGTGAAAAAGCAGATGAGAGAGAAGAGTCAGGGGATGAGCATCCTGTCCTATACAGGACTTTGGGTAAGTATGGGCAGGGCATATGGTGCTGCCTCCCTGCTGGCTCTAACGAGCTCTGATCTGGAGTTGGAAATTCACAGACCTGGCCTTCCTCTCCCGGCAAGAGTTTTGTCACCCCTACATTCTCTTTTTGTCACTCAAAAGTATAAAAATTAAAGTGTAATTTCCAAATGAGAAGATAACAATAATTTTATGGGCTATCTATTTTTAAATCAACACCTCAACAAACCATAGTAATATCACGGATCTGCTAAACTAATCTCCTCTGAAATTCTTCTCCTTTTCCAGTGTGACATGGAGAAGTATGCGCACACTTCTGTCCCAGCAGGCAGACTTGGCTGCCAGTTGCACTGTCTCCTTTGCTCAAATCCATTTCCAAATTTAGCCAGAGATGTAGTAATAAATTGTGGATAAGGCCCATTCCTGGCTTGGCCAGCAGATGGCAATTCCTGCTGTGTATCCCCAGCTGGCCTTCAAGGCATACAGAAACAGGAGTTTGCAGTAGCTGAGTCTCCATAATTTATATGGAGTGTGAAAATACCTCTGAAAATTGAGTTCAGGTTTCCTGTCAGCTAGTAACATCAGATGGCAGAGTTATTCAGCGTGTGAAATAAGTACTGTCATACATGAAGGAGAAAAGAACTTTACATTGTTTTGTTCCCTCAGCAGTTAACTCTGTTTTGCCGCCGTAACATGCAGCACAGGAATTTTGGTGCCATTTTAAAGATATTGCAGAATCTACATTGTTTTTGGAATGTTTCCTGTCACATTAAATGGTCCTGATATGCATTGACATGGAAAGTTGAAATCAAAGATAAAGTTAATATAAGTGGGTGTTTCCTACTGTTGTTACAGGAAATGATCTGTTTAATTTCAGAAGGCAAAAAAAGCAGAACATGTAGGTACAGATAGTATATGCAGTAAACCCTCAATTATTCGTGGTTCTGTTCTTTGCAGATTCAGTCCTTCATGGTTCATTTTTCAGTGAAAAGCAGGGTCTGAGCATGTGAAGATAACGCTGTGAAGAAAGACAGCTCATGAATATGTAAATGAGCACATCCACATGTAAATAAGCCTTGCCCATTGCCCCCGCCCCCTCAGCCCCAGAGCACCATCCATTTGCACTGTATAAGGGGCAGGGGGACTTCCACCACTCCCCTGGAGCCCAGATTCCCTCCCTCGGGGGTGGCACGTGGCGGCAAGATGGGAGGTCTGGGGTGGGAGGGCAGTGGCACGCGCATGTGCTCCTGCGTGCGGAAAGTGCTGCGGATACAGGACTCCCAGTGCAGCCCTAGCCCTGTTCCTGCCGGGCTCAGTGTGAGCCAGCTCCCAGGCCCCTCGTCGGGGCTGGCCGCGGCTGGCTACAGAGCTGCCCATTGCCATCACAACGTTAGTGAGCGACCGGCTCTATGCTGCCACTGCAAGCACCGCTTGCTGGTCTCACTACGCTGCCACTGCAAGCACCGGGTTTGGGGCTACACACACACGGCACTGCTGCACACCTGGCACCTCCACAGCGTCCCGGTCAGCTCTGATTGGCAGGTGGTTACAGCCTCCGGGCACCCAGCAGCCCTGGCTCCTGTGGGGTTTCTGGCCTCGGTATGGTACAGCGGCAGCAAAGGCAGGAATCCCAGGACTCCCTGGATGGGAATGGTCAGAAGCCATTCCCTTCAGTCTTCTCAGCCAGCACAGAGGGCAGGGCAGTCCCTGGAATGCCCTGAAGAGCTCTGTGACTGAGGTGGGTGGGGCAATGGGCAGAGCTTAATTGCATATTCATGAGCTCGCTATGGTTGCAGTTTGTGGGCTTTGCAGAAGGTACCTGGACCCGAAGACCTTCAAAACTTGGGGCATCACTGTATATTAAATTACAGACTTATAGAACAGGTCGGCATAAAAGGCAGCTGCAGAAAAGTCAATATAAACTTGAGTTAGGTTCTTTGCTGTGTAAGGAGAAAGTTTAAGGAACTTAAAAACCCAGCAAGGCAGAACATGGTTAATGGACAAGTACAATGATATTTTCCTTTCCTTGCCTGAATTTTTCTCTCATTTTCATAGTGAAATGACTCTGTAGATCTAACTACAATGTGTTACATTTGTTGTTTAAGGAATGCTATGAGTTTTTATGTCTCAGGAGCAGTAACTCCAAATGTAGGGAGGAGGAAGGGTTAAGAAGGGGGTCCAAGCTGGCATTACTGTTTGATTCCTAGCTATCATGCTGACTGGGCTAGAAAGGGCTACAGAAGTTCTCAGCACATGTGGGGGGAAAAGTTCCTTAAATAATTTCCTGGTGAGCCTTTTTGCTTGGAGAAGCATAAATAGGATATGAAGCAAGCTTTAGCTAGGTTTGTGTGGCTTCAAGTTCAGTTGCCCTGATGTGAGTCGAGGGCTGAAGGGAGAAAAGAGGAAAATTATTGGAAGAGGTACTTGAGGTCCTGCCAAGAAGGCTGGTTTGCTTGTAAACACTGAATATTTGAGACAGATCAAAATACTGTGTATTACTTTTCAGTCATACTGATACGATCAAACTATAATGAGAGAATTGATTCCTAGACTGAGAGTGTAAGAAACAGTTTTTAACTCAAGGTCCTTTCCTGAGCTATTGCAGACAGACGAGAAGCGTGCAAAGTTGGCCCTTGTGTTTCTATCCTTAGTGGCCTGTGCTCTGTGACACTCCGAGTTACAAGTCATCTCACTGCCAAAAAAGAAATGTTTCCTTGAGTAAGAGAAAGTCTGTACCACCAGAAACAGGTCAGTTAAAGCAGAAGTCTGGAGAGGCTGTCTGGCCTCAAACTTCAAAGGAAGGCCAGGATTTGCTGGTAGTGAATAGTTTAGACATACTGCAGAAACTATGTTCAAAAATGTGTTTAAAAACAAATGAACCTGTAAATAACTCTTACATGTTCATGGGTAAGAAATTCTAATACTAAGTCTGTGCCCCTTGCTTTAACACCAAAATTGTTTCTGAAAACTGTTGTTAGGAAACCAGTTATTAGGAAAGAGGAAAGTAGAGTCAGGAGGAATTTATCCAGGTAATTAGGAGGTATGAGACTGGGGGTAAGAGACAGAAGATACTCATGCTGGTGAAAATGGAATGAAACATGGGTTCTGCATCTGGAAATTTGCTTGAGAAATCCAGAGTTAGGAACACTGGGTCTATCTGTACCAGCAGAACTTTGAAGTGTGGGAGACTGAGTTTGGATACACACACAATGAGTTGATGTCTGAACAGAGAACATACATCAACCCTCCTGTGACTAGTGCTGCCAGTTAATATCTCACACATGTATTGATCTCCAGAAGGAGAGTGACATCTCATCTTTACAAGAAGCACACATCTTGACTAGGAGCAATCAGAAGTCTAGCTCTCTCACATTGCTCTTGCATATCAGGAAAAGCAAAATGGGAAAAATTGTCACTGAAATCCCCTTGGAGGTTGCGCTAAAGTATTAGTGCTACTGTGAAAGCTGAAGTCAAATACAAGGTTGGATTTTCTGTTTGTGTCTGTATTTCCTGGCTACACTTGGATTCATTGCACAATCCAAACCCTACTTTTTCCAACAGATAGCCTTGCGAAGTCATACTGAAAACAGAAAATACTGTGTACTTTGGCTGAGGTATTACCAGCCACAAAGATCTGGCAATTGCAGCTTTGTGTAACAATCTTGCTAATTGTATTTAAATTGAAGTCAATCAACCCTTCTGACACTGAATAAAGAACAACTTTATTTTTCCCCAGGAGAAAAACAGATAGGGGACTGGATGTATACAGGTGACCAGGGCTTTAACAAGTGCTTCCACACCAAGGTTTGATACCACATTAACTAGGTGGGTGCAAGTTATTGCATTGTATAAATTAAAACAGGATCTGAAGTTAAAGCTCTGTAGGTTCTCACAATAATTCATGTGCAAACAGAACTTAAAGCTCTGTAGTTACTCTGCAACATGTCATGTGTGAACGATCTTAAGTAAAAATAATTTTTTTCTTCTTATTCAACTCTTTTTCTTCTGTCCATCATATATTAAATTAACTCATGAAAAAATAAGCTCTCTTCTATATGTGGATATGTTTTGGTATGTGTAAGGAAGCATTGGTAGTCCTTTCGCTTCTGCTTTTCCACTGGGTGGTTGCAGTACATTAAATATCCTGCAGAAATGCAATTAGCAAAATGCCTTAAGATCAAAGGAACTACAAAATTACAAGTCTGGGAACAAAGTGGGTCATAAAAGGCCACAAAGTATTTTTTCTGTAATAATAAGGCTCCCAGTTTATTTGTAAGATCACGTCCTTATGTCAGTGGTGACTTAGTGGGAATACTAGGTGTGTTTGGAAGATACAGAAACCTGAGATGACTTAATGATTAATAATGCTATTCTCCATAGCAAATTTACCTCAAATAGAAGAATTGTAAGTAGTTTAGTACACATTGTAGGTCTTATTAATTGTAAAATCCTGCTAGTACACAGCAGTATTATTCAGTAAATTCCAGCAAGGTGAAGTCTGACACTATTACACCACTGCTTGTGCGTGGTTATACATCAGATTTCTAAGTGTCTGGGAATCATTCATGTGGTTTAAGTGGCTTGGGTTTATATCATCTCATTGCTTATTTGGCTTCATTTGTGTATATGATCTTTCCCTTAAAGGGTAGTACTCCGTGTGCTGTATTATGCAAACAGTTGGCAACATCTTAAAGGTTTAGAAGATGTTACTAGAAGAGCTTAGAGGAGTTGAAGGCTTTTAGCAAGATAATTAGATGGAGTATCATTTAATTTTAAATATTACTATCCCAGGGAGCTTAAGTAAGATGACCTTGATTTCACCCTGATGTGGGAAGGAGGGAAGACTCACCTTTTTCTTTTAAGTGTTTCTAACTAAAATGTACGACACAGACAGTCACCTAGCCAGTTAGATGTTTTATATACTTAATAGTTCTGCCTGAAAACTAATATTGCATCTGTTACGTCACATTACTGTGACCAGAAGCTTCTGTAAAGCAAAACCTTTCCATAACCTTCCTTTTAAATAATTGGAAGGATCATTATGATGACAAAGCAAATCAATTATTAATTTTATCTCTCTTAGGGAATGCATCTAGATTTCCCAGAGAGAATTCTTAGTATATTTGCATCCCTAAAGTTACAAAAAAAGCTATTTCAGAGGGAATACAAATAGAATGGGAGCTACTGAATCTGGATGCTGTACATCTGGCTTTCAAGTAAATGCTGCACTATGAATGACCAGCTATAAGGTAACATAGTAGTTCTCATGAGTGAGGCTAGATGTACTGCATTGCCTCTCTCAGCCTAAGCAATATGGAAGGTAATTTAGGATTCCTTAATTTAATTGATTTGTGTGAATATATGCTATACTATAAATCCTCCTTTCTGTATTAATTTGTTTTACTTCTCTATATAAAGTAAGGGTTATCCCATTAATCTGGTAGGGATGGATTTTATCAGAGTATAAATAGAAAATGCAGAGCCTATGTGTGTGCTTACTTTTGAACAACTGGCATATTTTTACTTAGCCACAAAGTAAATACATATTTCGAGGAAGGCCATTGATATAGGATTTATTTAACTTTATTCATTTAGTTCTGCTTTTGAAAGAGAGGAGATATTTGATTGTGCTAACAAGAATTGTTATGTTTATTTCACAAAATGCAGTAACTTCAAACTGAGTGAGGCATTTCCATGTGTCTTTTAAAAAACATATCTGTTTCACCCATATTAGCATGGGATGAATTGCGGGTTAAATAATCCATCAGTTGGAGAAAAGTGAACCAGAGAGAGTTTGTGATTTTTTTTCTGAACCAACCTGCAACAGATTGGATTTTTTCTTGTGGGATTCCAAACTTCAAATCCAGAATTCCACATAGTAGTTAAGAAATAAATCTAGATTGAAGACAATAATTTAGGGGAAAAAAATTGAAAAAAGATTGCCTTTCTGTTAGTCTTTCAGATATTAAAGCACATGTATTTGTGAGTAGAAAAGTAGAATGAAATTTAGTCATTTTATGCAAGCTGCAAGGTAGCTGCATGAACTTATTTATCATACATTTGATGTCCCACATAGTTTCAGCATTGCAATGCAAATACAGTATATACAACCTGAAACTATTCTCTGCTATATTTAGTACCCTTATACTACTCTTAAAATGACAGATTTTTTAACGTATTTCTCAACACGTCTGTTCAATTTGCAAAGGCAAATAGACTTTCTATATGGAAGACTTTGTTAACAGTTTTCTTGTCCCTTAATATTTGAATTGACTCACTTAGATACACAGTTTTGCTTACCTAACAAAGTAAAATGCTGACAGTGTTGTAAATCATATCTTGAAAAGGGGCCACTAACACCTGCTAACCCTTCCTACAGCCTTTAATACTGAAACACTGTCAAAGTGCAAATAGGAAATGGTAATAAACAAAGTTTATTTAACTTCCATAGAAATTAGAATTCTTAAAAATCAAGTAAGTGAGCAGGATTAGTGTAATTTGTATCCCTTAGGGTTTCTTACTCCAGGTCTACTGGCAGAGGTAGTAGCTTTTTGCTTTTTGGACTTTTTGCAACCTTTTTGCAATTGAGTGTCCACTGAGTAAACAACCAAAATCTGCTTCTAGAAAACAATCAGATAGGGTTTATTTGATAAAACATTTGCCTCTCTGATGCTCGAAACTTTTGCTGAAAACAAAATTGAGTTTTCAGGATTGCAAAGGTGGTCTGGAATATATTATATATACATAAAAAAAGGAGCTCTGAGGTGCTTAGATCCTATAATAATGCATGCAATGTGAAATACTTGACCTGGATAGTGGTATCAAACCAAGCCTGAAGACAGGCTAAAACAATGGCTTGAAGCAGTTCCTGCTCATTTGAAAGAGATGTTGCCTTTGAAGCTGAATGAGAATGTTGCCAACAGTGTTAGTTATTTCACTGCCAAGAAAGAGGTGAATGATCATGCTAGGACAATGTATTCTTCATGCTTCCGCATTTAGCAATAGGATCAAAACAAATTCCATGTTTGAGGTGAGAATAAAAATTATCTTAGATGTTCTTCAACTTAATATCCCAGAGTGAGATTAATTTCACCTAATTTTATGTGTCTAGATTTCTCACTTGTGCATCTAAGCCACTCAGTCATCTGGGATCCTTCAATATCACTGACCATAAATGTTAATGTTTACAGTAATTTGTGCCCCTGTTCTCTCCTACTAACACCATGAAGATGACCATCTCTGCTCAGATGGTCACAGCGGAGACAGTGACAAGGCATGCTAGAGCAATCCTACAACAAAAGTCTGCCATCAAAAACTTAGCTTTGTGCAACTAGAGATTTACAGGGAGAGAGGGCTTTTACAGGTAATGACTGCCACTTTCTTTCACTTGCCTACCATTAATAACAGCAGCTCTATGTTAACTATGTTTCAGACAATAGTCTGTCAAGTCCCGTCCACACTTCATTGAATAATAAAATAAACCTGAATTTAATTTGTAAAGGAGTCAGACATGAGCCATAACCCATGCTCTAGGTGAACCTAAAAAAAGAAAATGTTAAGTCTAGAATGGGCTTTTAAAATAAATATGGAAGTGGGAATTGGGCGTGTCGCTTTTCCTTTGCTTCACTTGTTAGACACTTAGGCTACTTTCTTTCTCATTCTGCTTGGTATTTCTCTTTCTAAAGCACAAATAAGAAAATAGCTATTCCTGAATTAGGAGAGAACTTATACCTTGACAACTAATAGCAGTTTAGGAAACTTTTACTGTAGGTATTATCAAACTAAGGCTAGAAGCTCCCAACACTCCCCATAGCAAACAAACTCTGTGCGTTTTATCTTTGAAAACGTGACTCATTTGCTCAGCAGTCAGATGCAGCTCTTGCACTTCATACGAATCAGCTGGAACCCAGTCTGAAACATCAGTAGAACATCCTGTCTGGCTGAGAGATGTATAAACACTGCTTACTGAATGGGATTTAATCTAATGTTGATCTTCACACAGTCAGTGATACCGTATGTTTTTGTGTTTTAATGGTTATCCTGTTTATCTCATCTTTCTGACTTAAGTGCAGATCCTGCAGCTGAACAGGTACCTTACTAATACTAGCTGGAAGTTATACAACAAAAAGGCTTCATCAGTAAGAGCATGCATTAGTCCAAGCAGTGACAAAATTTTGTGTTACCTTCCTGTCCTCCCTATATATGTAGTTCCTCACTTTCTTGGCTTTGCATCTCTTGTACTGCTTGTTGCAAATTGTGGTAAAGTTAGGCATTTTGCTGAAGATTTTATTTTTCCCTGGATGATGTAGGCATACCTTTCTCTTTGACAACAATACAAGTTTTAACCACAAAAATGGAAGAAGGAAACTTAAATTCTCTGAATATGCACCCTTCAGGCTTGGCATCCTGTCCACTTTACTTTTGCAGAAAGATGCATAATTTTGAAATGCTCTACAAATTAAATGGTTTATGGAAAAACTGTCTTGGTGTGTCACTCACAGTGTACTTCACCAATAAAGGTAATTTTTTTTAAAGTCATTGATAATTGAAATATTCCTTAAGGTCAAAGAAAATGTTGCATGTATGATCCTGAAGTATTGGTCTGTTTTCTATAGCTTGTGTGAAAGCAAGTGAACATTTAATGGGAGCTGGCTATAATTTCAGACAGGGTTACAGGAGATGCCATTTCCTGGTCTCTGGGGCTTTTGACAGCCCACAAATGATAGGGCAAATCTCTCCTTTGGCACTGGCCTTTTATGTATTGATCCTAAAATAGGCACAACCTAAGTACCACCATAGCAGATGTCTGTCAGAAAGCATTATGTCCTTTGCGTGCACAATTGCTACTTGTTATCAGCTGCAGGGTATTAATAAAACATGTAAAATAAGTACATTACTACAAACACAAAGTTTTTATCACATAACATTTCTCAGTTTATCTATCCTCTCAATTTTTTTCCACTTTTCTCTCTGTTTTGCTCTTACTTTTATGATTTTTTTCCTTGCTCACAAAAACAATTGAAAAGAGACACAGTTACCTGTATACAATGTATATCTTTTATATCTCTGTAACCTCTTTATTTTCGCTGTTTTTATGGCAATTATCTTATGTTCATCTTCCTTGTCTTTCTCATTCAACTGTTTTTCTTGTGAGCATACAGGACTTAAATAGCAAAGCTACACTGGTGGCTTTTATTTCACACACCTTTCCAGAGTTAGCATGTATCACTTTTTAAAAATAATATTTTAAAAATTATTTGATAGGGATAATTTAAATATCAATGTTTTCATTGTGAATTATCTGGGTTACAAAAACGTTAGCAATCAAACTGAAGTCAAACCTGCCCATACTCTGTTTGCAAAGTGCATATTCTATGGAAAATGGTGATGAAAAATTTGCTGGCTATGAAGAGCATTGTTCTTGTTCTTGGGAGCTACCAGGGAAATAGCTGAGATCTCAAGAGACCTCTCTCCAAAGGGAAGAGGCTTAGCTCTTGAGAAGAGCAGAGTGTATTAAAGAGGTACAAAGTTTCCCTAGATGTCTAATACAGGCCTCTAAATGCAGTCCCCACGTACCCTAATTTTTTTGAAACATAAATTTATTTATTTAGTTTAGATAAGTAGCAGTAGGGCAACAAGGTACAGGATACTGAAGAAACATTCAGAATAGATACAGACATCAAATTTATAAAAACTGTATCCTGAAGGATCAGATTTTATGACTCCCCATTTCCTAATGTGAGGAGAAAGTAAAAGTAATTAGTTACACTAATCAAAGTGTAAAAAATGCTTACAGACTGGAAAAAATGCACAGAAGTGGAAGCTGCATAGAATATGTTTGCAGTGGAGTTTAAAAAGACACACTCTTTATGTTAAAAAGTGGGAAAGTCATTACAGTGTTTATAGGAAAGAGGGAAACAAAACTGCAGTACATAAATATTACACTGAAAAACATGTGGTCTTGTGCTTAACTGACCACTGTCCAAAACTGAAAAAATATCTGGTTCTTTCCTCGGGCTGACTTGACTATCATACAGTTTGCAGGCTCCCATTCAGGAAGGTAGGTGAAGTAATCTGAGGAGTCAAACTAAAAGTTAGCAACATATTTAAGCACTTGCAGAACTGTATCCCTTTGGGTCAGTCATATTTAGATCCAATCTTGGATTTTGCCCTTGTCTATTCCTATGCAACTGAAAGTTTAATTAAGTTAATCATTGCTGGGAAATGTAATGAAGATTGAATCTGATTCAAAAAAAGTTTTGTTTGTCACAACCGTTCAAAAATGTTATGCTGTGGTGGGGAAAGCTTGAATTATTCTAAGAAAATTCAAAAGGTTTTGAAAACAGCCTCTGGACAGACCTGCTGGAGAATGTGAAGCGTTAACTTCTGCATGTTAAATTGCATACAAAATAGTTCAAGCATAGGTAAGCTTATGATAGGTTTGGGGTTTTTCATAAGCATCAAAACTTGTTCCTTGGGGGGAACAGATGTGTTTTTCAATGGTCGGCCAAGTCTTCTGCCTTTGCTTTGACAATTGTTATGTATTTTATACAGATAGATTGTGTTTTGTTATGGGCTTTTGTTTTTTCTGTATTCTACTGCTGTTGTGTGTATATATGTAACATTTTTATGTTTAATTTAGAAGCACATGGGTAACCAGACAAAGGGAATATCCAGCAAGATTAGTGCATCTATAAAATGCACTTAATAATAATCTTTAATTTATTTGTAAGCTGCTACTTTTCATGAAGAGTGACTAATATGTGTGGAACAAAGAGACATGGTTTTATGGATCGTGCTTTATTTTGGACTGTTTTGTTTCCTCGTGTGGCCACTGGTAGGTATAGGATGGAGAAGGTGATTCAGGGTTTTAAAAAAAAGAGAGGGAGAAGCTTTAACAGGCAGCTAAGGGATTTGGATAATGCAGATGATGTAGCAGCAGCCACTCAGGGTCCGAGGGAAGAAACTGGGATGGTGTACACATGCAAGAGGCTGCTCTGAGCACTCCAGGTTTCACAGGGAAGGACGAAGCATCCAGATTTAATCGGCTGATTTTCTTTCAAGAAGCTGCCCTTCCTCATCAAGCCCAAACTGCTTTAAACTGCGTAAGTAGGTGCCAAACGCCGGAACAGATGTGCAGCTGAGAGCTTGGAAGAAGGATCACGGGTCAAAAAGCTTGTCATTTAACACTCCTGAGCTCCCCTGTCCCTATCCTCTTACTTCGTTGGCTGTGGGGAGAAAAGGTCAAGAGTTGATGCCTCTCTGCAAGTGGGAAACATGTCATGAGGTGTGCGAGAGCAGTATTTTCTCTTCCTTTGTTAAAAACAGAGACAACAGCCGAGGAGATGCGGTTCCCCCCACTGTCTCTCTGGTACAGGGCAGCCCACAGGTGGGACAGCGGATGCCCCGAGTGCCCCGGAGCGCGGTGCCGCGGCTGGCAGCCCCCGCCTCGGCAACGACGGTGGGCAATGAAGCTCCGCCGAGCCAGGGACGGCGCGGCAGGGCCGAGCTGCCGCTGCCTATGTGTGGGTGTGTGTTTGTGCGCCTTCTGGGGCGGTTTCTCTTTACTTCGATGTTGTTTGCAAACGGCCAGGGCGGGAATTTCAGACTCTTCCTCCTCAAACCGGGACAGCGCTGGGAGCAGCTGCCCTGCCTCCCGGGGAGCGGGCTCGGCCTGGGCTCGGAGGGGCCAGGGGCTTGTTTACGGCTCTGCCCGCCGCGGGCACGGCGGTACCTGTGTGCGGGCTTGGGGATTCCGCCCCCCCTCCTCTCGCCTCCCGCCCCCCCGCCCGCGGCGGTGGCACTCCAGGGCTGACTTCCAGCCTCGCCCCCCTCCCTCTTCCCCCGTTCCCCAGCCCCGCGCTGCCGCGGCAAGGGCGCTTATCGCCGCTGACACGGCGCGGTCCCGCCCCGCTCCACCCCCCTTCGCCGGGGAGGCACAACGACGGGCGGGCGGGGAAGTGGGGGGTGGAGAANGTGGGGGGTGGAGAAGAGCGTGGCTTCGCCTCCCTTCCCCTCGCCCCCCTCCCTCCCGCCTCCCTTCCCGCGGCCAATCGGCGCGGAGGGAAGCGCTCGTGCCGCTGACGCCCCCGGGGGAGCCCCCCTTTTAAAATAAAGCGGCGGCGGAGCGG
>WEKX01023399.1:64492-81140 GCA_013390025.1 Pitta sordida
TTTCTTGAGTAACTGCCTGTAGTGGCCAACTTTTAGTGAAGTGTTGAGTGTAGCTCTGTGTAAAACATCAATTGAGTTGTGGGATTGAGGGTTTGTGATGGAAGAAATACATGAATGTTTGGTGGGAGTTGAAGATGTGGTTAAAGAATGGTTTGGCAGTGTTTACACAAAGGTAGTTGAAATGAGGGGAGTTTGGAACTAGTGTAATGCAGAGGAAGGAGGAAGAAGCCTCTACCTATTGTTAGGGCTGGTGAAAAGCAGATCGAAGGTAAAATCAATCTGCTTATTTTGAAAGTGGGACGTCTTGTTAAGCCTAGTGAAAATGCTGCATTCACACAGAATTATCTGCTTGTTTATATAAGCACTTATCTTCCAAATTAACTTGTACTGCTTCTGATTACAGCTATGCGTTGCTGTTGGCATTGTCATTTGCTTTAGCAGTTACTTTTTGTCTTTAGCTGTGCTCTCCATTTTTTATGATGTAATTTCATAATTGTAAAGCCTTTTGCTATATGCAATTGATTTAGCTTGGATGAGCACAGGTCCTTTGAAATTCTGTAAGTAATGAATTTCAGTTAAGTGTAAGACAAGGATATCACAAATGTTTAGTGGTAGGAAGCAGTATGTACCATAGACTTTTAAAGCTGATCTATTCATATGCTTGTCTCCAAATTAAAGTACTGTACCTAAATTTTTGCCCTAAGTAGTTATATCTGGCATGTATTAAAATAATGATAAACTATATCGAGTTATTCCTCTCCTTACCTTTTTTTCTTGTTTTTATCTGGGTCACTATGGGAGCACTGAAGCAAATGTGATTCTCAGAGGGTTAAGTTCTGAAAGGCATGATATGTACTGAGGTGAGATGGAGCCTTTTGAAGTGGGACTGATGCCAATCATTCAGTGATGCTTGGCATCACACTGCACCAGTCCTGTGGATTTTGCTTTTATTGGTGTTTTTTTTCTTTTGCCTTGCCCTGCTTGTCTGTTTTGCTGAACTTGGGTGCAGTTTTCAGACAATGACATAAATATGCAAGGATGGTGTTACACCTGAAGAGAGCTGAGAAGGTATGGAATTCAACTGGCAGATTGTAGTAGAGATCTATTCAGCACATTCAGTGATTTGTGGAGAGTTACGCAGGTGGCCAGATGCAGGCTTTAACCTTAGGGTGAATTCTGGAATTCTGCAGTTTGCCCCTAGCTGTGCTCACTGAATCCTCACTGACTCTAGTGGGAGCTTCAACTCCTTACTCTCACAGGCATCTACACTTGGATCTTTTAACATGCGTTAACATGGAAGTTGAATCCAACTCCAGGTGTCCTGTAGCGACCTTGGTTACAACCAAAAATACTGTCATACACTTAAGAGTGTGGGCTACATCTATATGATCTTTGATCTGACAACATCCCCACTGATGTGCAGACCATTGCATGTCAGTTAGAGATCACATGTACAGACCGAGTTAGTTGGATGGGTAGGGGTTTATTGTCACAATTTTCTTTGTGTTTGAAGCATTATCAGACCCTGGTAAGATCGATACAGAAAGCAATGCCCCGCAGAACTCTTTGATGCTCTGGAATGTTGTGTGTATAGTTAGGTATTGAGCTCTGTTTGCTGAACTGTCTTCCTTGTGATGGTGTATGAGGTTCAGCTTCTAATTGCTCTAGAAGTTACTTCATGGCATATAGAAAACAGGCTGATGCTGACTTCTGTGGACAACTTTTCTATGTTTCTGTTTCTCAAAGGTAAATTCATACTTGTATTTGCAATGTTTAAATTCGTTTATATAGCTCCCAACAGTTAGACTCTAACTGTGGATGCTGCATTCTTTTCACTTATTTCCAAATATGAGGCAATTATAGGCAGCTCTTCCAGGCATGATGGTGGGCAGTGGTTTGTTGATGAACCAACTTAGACTATACAGAATTTAAAAAAAAAAAAAAATCAAAAATCAATATAAGAAGGTCAAGAAAGTTGAAGCAGTTTACCAGCCAGCAGTAATAGACTTCTAAAGCATGTTCTTGAAGACAGATTATAGCTGCTCGGTGTGGTTTTTTTTTTTTAATTTCTTCTGTAACCTTTTTGTTTCCAGTTTTGATCTTGGCAGGATTACAGAGCTTCTGGCATGCTTAGAGGCCAGACAGTGTCAGTCAGTTACGTCCTGTCTCTGGGAGAGGGAGTTCATGCTGAGCCTCAGATCTGGTAGAAGTTGGAAGCTGTAAATTGCTTCCTCTCTGAAGCAGTGCATTGCTTCCCTGAAATTTGTCATGGCAGGACCTAATGCTTTGCCAAAATATCTGAGAGATGCCAGTTGGTGCCTGCCATTCAACTTAGTGTTGGCTGGGCTGATATGCTATTTGAGACTTTTGGTCATGTGTTAATTATAACTTACCAAGATAACCAAATACCTGTAAATTAAATTTGGAGAGTTATTTAGGATGAAACTGTCTAATAAGTAAATTGTCTGACTAGAACATAACTGGATATTGCCAAATACAAGTGGGATCATGGTGGTAATGGTTTGTTCTAAGGAGAACGCTTCAAGCATTACCACAATTAAAGCTTGAAAGTATTTAGGTATGACTAAGTTTTAGTTACTTTTAGGTTGTGTTGGTGTTACATGTTAGATAGAACAATAGTAAAATTGAATCTGAAAGCCTAGATATCTGATGTATGCTGATATCTTGATGTAAAAAGCCTGAATTGTGATCACATTGGTACTCATTTGTATATATGCTGAATATATATGTATTATATATGAAAATGGGTGTTTTGTTTTTATCACGTAACTTGCATATTCTGCCTTTTTTTCTTGTTCTCTAACATTTCAGTTTCTCTGAAATAGACCAATTGTTATGAAAATAGGTTGTTGGAATAGCATGGTGCCTGGTTTTGCCTCAAACAGGTAAAGGCAACCTGTGGCACTCCTGAGGTTCTGCCTGTGAATGAAGGGCCACTTCCTTTCTTACCGATGTCTGTATATGGCCAGCATCTGGAAAGGTTGGTGCTGTGCTATCAGAATATGGCTTGAAGAATATTTTAATTTTTTTCTTTCTGAAATTGTTCCCTTTTCCCCTTAAAAATCTTATCTGGACAGCTCATCTCAAGATTTTGCTCTGTTGTGGATCTTCAGCATCAAGATGTAAGATCTCTCAATATTTGGCTGATACAAATTGCCAAGATGAAACTCTGGTTGCTACAGTTTCTGCTTGCGACTGTCTTCTTTTCTGAGCTCTCAAACCGGAGAAGAAATGCAGGAAAATGCAGATGCTTCTGTTATTTTAATAGTTTTACTATTCTTATTACTCTTACATTTCTTATATTAAATGAGGTAATGTATTTTCCACTTTTGATTGAGAAGAAGGAAATGTAAAAGTAACACTTAATCCAATTAATGTATTTTCCTGCTCTGATTCATTGTGATGACTTTGAGCATCTGGTGGTAACTGAGCATGAGCTGCTTAAAGTCACAGAAACCCAATTCCCATTATTTCTGTTCATTGAAGGGAATAAATGAATTACCAGACACTAATCTTGGGATAATTGCTTGCTGAGCAGGAGATCTTGGCTCTTAAAGAAATTAGTTTTGTAAGTTTATGGAGCTGTCAGAACTAGTGAACTACTAAAAAAGGTTAACCACAAATGAACAGAAGCTGAGCTTTCCATCTTTTATTCGTAGCTGTAACATCTGAACTTTGCAGTGTACAAATACATGTAGAGAGATGCATGATAGTATCTATCTTTTCTCCTTTTGTTGTGCTTTAATCACAGCCAAAACTAGGACACCCTTATGAGTTTTACTATAATTTATTGACTGAAGTTTAAGCTGGAGACTGAAATTTATTTTAATATTGCTGGCTGGGCAGGGTTAGGATGTATGTGCAAAACAATGCAGTATGTGCTGCTGTTTTGAATGAGCAAACCATTTTGGGCTTGAAGCAACTGTGATTTTGGGTTGGTCCTCTAATTTGGACACAGAGGAAGGAGTGTGCTTTTTAGCTCTAGAAAGTCTACCTGGTGGCATTCCCTCAATTTTTCTTACTCTCCTTTGTTTGACATGACTTAGGCCAGTCAGTATTCTAAATCCTTTTTTTGTTCTTCATAACTGCATGGCCTTCTGATTTATGTCTTTAGGGTATTGGTATTTGAAAACCATGCCCCTTGCTCCTTTCCCTTTAGAGAACAGCTTGAAAAAGGTGAGATTAGGAATCATCATGCGTAGCTTCTGCACAGTAGCCACCCTTGCTGCACTGGCCTTGCTGGAGTCTTCCTCTTTGTCTGGGAGCAGACTTCCTCCCTGACATGGATACCTGGAAATATTCGGAGCCCAAAAATAATTAGATATGCAAGCCTCAAATACACCTAAATTATTCCATGTAGAATAAACAGCTCACTAATTTATTTTCAACCCCTTCTATTTGCAGGACAATGAAGGAGCAATTTAAATGCTTTCTGGATCTTTCTGTAGATCCTTGCTATGGGCAGTTGTTGTACTTTTTTTTAGGCTATAAAAATCTGTATTTGCCTCTGTCAAATTCCTGTTCTGTAGCTGGTCTTTACAAATAACAGTATATATTCATTCTGATTCTCTTACACTATTCATTATAATGTTTACTACATTATGTATATCTTTAATCAAAATTCCCCAGGGATTCTGGCTAAGTGATGACAATACCCTGGGTTAACTTGGATTAAATACTCTGGAAGTAATTTTTCCATGCAGTATGTTTCTGCCTGTCAATGAGAGCAGCACTTCTTTCCCATAGACAGTCTTCTTATTGTGGAATCTCTGCTTGAAACTTCCTCAATTTAAAGAAGCAGACTTTATTTATTCTCTTTCCATTTATTTTAACTACTGTCAAAATACCAGGATGTTGCAGACTTGCCATATAAGGACACTATTACTAATATGATTTAAGGGCAGAGTAGTCACAATAAGTCATGTTTGGCTTGTAATTAGGGTGGGCAAATGCAGCCTGCTGTTTGCACATTTGTTTCTGCCGTACCACAGCTCCAGGGCTTTATTTTTTTACAGCTGTACACAGTGGAAATACATTAACTTAGGGGGAAAAGTCAATGTTTTATGTATTTGTCATTGCAGATCTGAATTTTGATATCTAAAATATCAGAGTAATTCAAATTGCATTTATTAAATTCTTCTAATAGGATGGTACAAAATGCAGAAGCATGTGATTCCAAGTTTATGCATCTTCTGTACCATGCATATGCAGTTGTCATGCAAACAAGAAAATGGCTTATCACAGAATCANCTTTTCTTAAACACCTCTAGGGACGGTGACTCCACCACCTCTTTGGGCAGCCCATTCCACTGTGAGATCACCCTCTCTGTGAAAAAGTTCCGCCTAATGTCCAGTCTAAATCTCCCCTGATGCAGTTTAAGACTGTGTCCTCTTGTTCTATCACTTGTAGCCAGAGTGAAGAGACCAATGGCTTATTATAGACATTTTTCAGTGATTGGGAGCATCACACTGTCCATGGCTTATCAGAAGCGGAGCAATTGAACTGTGTTCCAAACTCAAGGACAGCAGTGGGGAAAAAAGTAAGTCTTTATTAGTATTTTGCTTTCTTGGACTACTGCTAGTAGAGATTTCCTTGATTTAATATTTCCCAGTCTTTTTAGTACTAATTTAGAGTTAATTAGTTAATTGCTTTATACCTTTAACACACTTGAAACTTTGTTTTAAACACAGAAGCCTTAAATTCTGAATTTTATGAAGAATTTAGTGTATGCAAAGGAATCTCTACATATATTGTAGAGTCACAGAATTGTTAAAGCTGGAGAAGACCTCTAAGATGGAGTCCAACCCAGCTCTGCTAAGTCCCGTATCTGTTAAATCCACATTCACATGTTTTTTGAACACTTTCAGGGATAGTGATTCCATCAGTTTCCTGGACAGCCTGTTCCCAATGCCTGACCACCTTTTGGGGGAAGAAATTTTTCCTAATACTCAGTTCCCAATATCCTTTGTGCTATAACTTGAGACTGTTTTCTCTTCCTATGACTTCCTACCTAGGAGAGGAGACCAACTCTCACAGGTTCACAGGTTATTCTGAGTTCAAAGGGACCCACAGGATCATCTAGTCCAACTCCCAAGCGAACACCCACCCATGGATCAGGCCCACAAGCATGGAAACATGGGCACCATGCTCCATCCAGGCCTCCCACCAACTAGGCCATGTCACTGAGCTCCTCATCGAGTCTTCTCTTAAACACCTCCATGGATGGTGACTCCACCACCTCCCTGGACAGACCATTCCACTGAGCGATCACTCTCTCTGTGTAAAACGTCTTCCTAACATCCAGCCTAAACCTCCCCTGACGTAGCTTAAGGCCATGTCCTCTTGTTCTGGTGTCGTCAGCCTGAGAGAAGAAATCCACACCCACCTGACTGCAACCTCCCCTCAGGTAGTTGTAAACAGCAGTGAGGTCACCTCAGTACAAGTTCCTTTCAGACCTTAACTTTTGAATGCAAATGGAGAACATGATGTAATAAGCCATGGTAGCTTTTATTTTGCACACGACTGCACGACACGATGCATACATCCCTGGCCATGTGATTTACTGCATTTTTACATGGGATTTGAGTTGCTATGACTAATGAGTGATTAAGTTGTGTCAGTGTGCTCAGTGGCATGACTATGGTCAAGAAAATGAACTAACTTTGTGCTGATTGTAAAGATTTTTGAGTAATTGAATTCAACTCTTGTGTTTTAAAGTAGCATCTTCAGGGGTATGATAACTTCTCCAAGGAAAATCAGGAGCTGCTCACAGAACTATGTAATACAGAGTGGCCCCAGAAGTCACGGGGGGACGGGTCTGGGCAGGTCCCCCAAGGTATGCAATTATTGAAGATACCGAACCATGAATATTCAATTACGTCCCTGCTGGTAGCCACACACCTTCCACTAATTATGTCTGGAGGGCAGTCCTGAGAGTGTGGCTTGTACTGTAGCACCTCATTAAAGCAGAGGAAGTGCCTTTTGGTGCCTCTTAGCCACAGAATCTGAGGTCCGGAATGTTATGCGCATGCTTGCAGTTGCACAACTCACTGAAAATCCAACCACGACTAATTGACGATGCGAATATGTGTGAGTACATGAATATGAAGGGTTTCTCTCTAGATTTGTTCTTTTTGTGGCAGAGATTTCATTAATAAAATTAAAATTATATTTACAGTTGTCAACTTGAGCTACTTGAGAACAAACCTCTAGGTTAAACTAAAGAATGTTTAATTTAGAAAAAAAATATGGTTACTTGTTATTTGTGTTGTATCTTCTATTTGTGTTTGGTAGCTATGGAGAAGAGAAATTCATTGTGTAAGAACATTCCAATTTGCAATGCCTGGCCCCCCCTATTAATTTGCAAGAAAGATCTATGACCTTTAGTTTCAAGTGCCATGGCGGTGGATTTTAGAGGAAATAGCCCTGCTTGTGAAAAGATGTGGTGTCTGTATTTGTAGAATTGTGGAATAATGATAGCCTGGGTAGGATCTCTGTAGACCATCTAGTTCAACCCCCTGTTCGGAGCAAGTTCGGTCAGGTCATGTTGCTTGCCCTTATCTGGCTGGGTTTGGGTAGAGATCCTATATTCCATCTTCTGTCTCTTGTGTTATAGCAGTGCCCTTCTGAGCAGTGTAGCTACACCTTCATGCCTTCTTAGGTAGTTGTAGATGTCAGTAAGATCTGCACTGCTTGTGCCTCCCAAGCTTTTTCTTAAGGCTGAAAAAACCCAACTCTTCCAGTCTTTCCTTCGACGTCAGATGCTCCAATCCTTGATCACCTTATTGGCCTTCTCCTGTGCTCAGTCCAATGTATCAATGTCTATCTATTGTTCTGAGGAGCAGAAAAAGTCAATGCAACCCAGATACAGCCTCATGACACTGGAATCCCCATGTCCCTCAGCCTGTTGGTGATGTTTCTGCTAATGTAACTTGGAATGCAATCAGTTTTTGTTGCTGAAGGACTCACTGCTGGCTCAGATCCAACCTGGGGCACAGGAGACCTGTGGATAGTTTCTGCAAATCTTTCTAGGCAATTGATCTGGAGTCTATACTTACTCCCATCCTAGGTGCAAGACTTTGAATTCCTTCTCTTTGGTCTTGTCCCATTTCTCAGGACTTTGAGGTCCCTGCACATGAGCAGCCCGGTCCTTCAGCATATCAGTCATACCTTCCAATGTGGTATCTGGTGCACATGAAGTGTTTCTCTTCATATGTGTTATCTCTTGTTAAAAAAGCTGTATGTCTTTACTGCTTAATAAGAGACTTTTGCACTTGAAATTATTTTCAGACTGTATCCCATACTAGTAGGTTAAGGTTAAAAAGTAATACATCCTGCTATATACTTTCTTTCCTCTGGCCAGTCAGTGATTTTTGAACTAAGAGATGGAAGTCCAACTTATATCAATTCCTTTTTTAAAGGGCTCCTAATATCTGTGGACTTGAGAACACTCAGTTACAACAGTGTTAAATCTATTTTTTAAACATAATTCACTCTTTCTTGTGTTCTATGTGTGCTTTCTAATAAGTCCCATAAATGGGACTTTGAGAGTCACATTTATGTTTGAGAAATTAAAAAAAAATTGCTCCATTAGGTCATGGATATATATTTTCTCTCTTTAAAAAACCCTGAAACACACAAAGCCAATTAAACAAAAAAGTACCTTTCAGCTGCAGTCTCCCCAAATCATGTTTTAAGACCAGGAGTTTGTCTTTTCAGCCCTTCTCCCTTTTACAGATAAGTCATCCCCCAACTTTTGTGCTGCTTCGGGTCTCCTTCCCCTTCTGTGAAGCCCTTACTCGATGAAGGTAATGAGCTAATGAATATTCAGTTAAGTCCCGCCCATTGCCCCACCCACCTTTGCTCTTCCCGGGACTGCTGCATGGCCTGTGACACGTCAGGAGAGTGCAAGGGCTATGTTCTGACCCCTTCCTGCAGCGTTCCCTGCGGCCCCCTAAGTGGATGACTGCCGGTGCAGGTCCTGCTAGGACCGGGCTGTCTCTGCAGTGCTGCAGTTCCTGGGGACAGCGCTGTTTGCACTCAGTGCTGCCCCAGACCTCAGGCTGGGCTGTCCCCCATCTGTGTTGGTCCCTCTCAAACACCGCCAGCCACTGACAAGCCCTGTTGAACCCCGTGCCTCCAGCTGGGCTCTCCTGACATGTCACAGGCAATGGAGCAGTCCTGGGAACACTTGGCAGCTGCTCTGCAGCAGAGATGGGCAGGGCTTAATTGAAAAAGCTTGAGCTTATTTACACAGTAGCCCTTCGTGGGTCGCACCGTGCGCCCTCAGAAGGGAATTATCACAGGAAAAGCCCCCACGATGGGATGAACCTGCGAAGTGCAAAACTGCCTATTGGCGGGGGTCCACTGTATTGCCAAACAGCAGAGACTCAATATGGATTCTTTCTGGATGTTGCTGGTAACTGCTCTCTGTATGCTAATTTGACCTCTCCCTGTTTCTTTTACCCAGTTTATGCATACCTCGGAGGGGTTTTTTTTTGTGTCCAATGGAAACTTTGTTTTTCTAAGGATCTTTTGTGAGGGATGAACCCTTTGTTGAAAGCTGCTAGAAGTTCTAAGTGATTAACATTAAATTTACTTTGAATGGTATGTTACTTTAGCATATCCAGATAATTCTCAGTAAGTGATTATATCTAAACACTGGGTTTTCTTAAATTTTTTTATTCAAAAGATGTTTATTCTGCAGGATTCATGATTGTTTGATGAATGATAAGTATTTAATGCTGCTTTTAGATGTACAAAAGCTCATGATATTCAACCCCTTTGAAGAGGCCACATGTCAAAGGTGGTGACATCTTCACTGTGGTGAAGAACTATTTATGTTTGTTTTAGTGCTTTCTAATATAAAATTCAGACAAGGGAGAAGAGTAGTCCTTAAAGAAAATAGACCTTGTAAAAGAATAAGGTAGCTCTCACTGCTTTTGTAAATTTTATTCTAGTTGGTTTTTTTTTAATGCAGAAAATGTACTTAAAAATATAATTTCACTAGTCATGTACTGAAGAGTTGTCATTCTTCTTGAGGAGTAATTTAAAAAACAATTTCTATTTATATTTTTGCCATGTGGAAATTCTGGGGTTTTCCCCTCAAACAAGAACAAAAAGGGTTTTTTTCTATCCCCATTTTTTATAATACTACTTTTATTGTATCAAGCTATGTTAAAGCTATGAAAGGGATAAGTGTTCTTCCTGAAGCTCCTATAGGACATGTAGTTCAGGAAAACATACTTATGGTCTCCAATATTGAAGTGTATGGCATCATCTGATTGCTTTGGCAGGATTATGTGAAGGTAGTCTTTGACTGGGGATGAGGGACAAGAGAAAAAGTTATATTCTTTCATGTCTTGGTCTTTGCAGGCTTTTTGCAAGTATGAATGACCCAGCTTGACAATAGCCATCCTGAGTATTACCAATTTGAGTGAATTTGTCCTCTGTCTTCTGAGGATCTGTCCATAGTTGCATTTACCAAAAGAAGATAAATACTTAAAATTAACTTTTTTAATTTGGGTATTTTTCTCTTCAAGTTTCTGTGATTCCTCACACGAAGTCTGTAATATTCATAAGAGTAAACTGGCTGTAGAACTGCCAGAATCTTTTGTTTTCTTTATTAGATATGTTAATATGTTTTTGATTTTCAGTTTTTTTAGGTTGATTCACTTCAGAGCTCCTGAAAGTAAAAGCATTGCCTCAAGCTAAGCATGATGTTGGCAGGAGCTGTGCAAACTTCTTTGTGTAGTTTTTGCCAAAGAACCTCATTCTTGACCTGAAATATCCCTCCTGTTTCCAGCTGTGAGCTTCATGAACAAACATTATGAATTTTGACAAGCTGATCATTATTCATGCAGAATAATTTTAGATCAAATTCCTGTCCTAATTAGTCTCCATTTGCTTTTTAACAAGCTTTACTTTGGTTTTGTTTTCACTTGTTTTCTTCACAACTCTTACTTTTTGCCAGTTTCACTGGGATGAGGAGGTAATCTAAGAAATGATGGAAGGAATGCAAGTGACATGTGACATCGCATGGTCTAGCTTTAATGGAAGGTACCACATGCAAGTTACTATGCAAGACTGTGTGAAAATGCAATATAACTTTATTGGTGCATGGAATTACCTGAATTCGTTTTTAAATTGTGATGCTCATAAGGTGAGAATACCTAGGAAGGTAATTAATTAAATTGGAGCTGTAAAAGACTGTTGACTTTTAAGTGGTTTGGCATTTAAATTGCTGTATCAGAGGTTTTCTGAGTTTTTTCCCCCCAATAAACTAGTGTCAGTATATGCTATTCAGGGAAGGAGGAATTTCTCTTGCAACTACATCTTTCCCTCAGTCAAATAGTGGGAAATGTTGAGTCAGATGTAAATGGTGTGTACTAAGACTAGTGCATGTGGTTCCTTAATGCCTGAGGGATATGTGGATGGAAGTTGGAGACTGTTTCCCTTGTTGCTATAGTATAATTTTTTTCCCCTCTTACTAGTCCCATTCATCATCTTCTATTTGCATGATGAATAATGTTGAAGCAAACCTCATTGTGAGCTTTTAGAGGATGTGGGCTGATTTTTCAATAAAACAAAGCAACCTAAAAACAAAACCCCAACCAAACACGTTTCTCCTCCCGCCCCCCCCATTCACACATGCACACAGTTGCTCCCATGTGCCCAATACACGGCTGAGGAACCAGACTGAACACATGAATGTGTCAAAATGGTCTTGCTAGAAATCCTCCCAATTAAATGAGTAGTCAGTGATTGCTGCTATCACATCCTCCTGTCTGCTGGGTTTTTCTGGGGTCAGCAGCTATGGGCTGAATTTGCATGTGACTCTTGTATCTTAAAGGAACTCACAGTGCTGAAAATCTCTTCATCCTGTTTCCCCTCTGATTCATTACTGAGATTGGAATTTACCCTTTTGATAGACTTTTGACTGCCTTTATCTGTTTTACTTTTTCAACCCTATTGTGACTTCACCTATAGTTTGTCCCTTGTTTCAGTGTAAATGTAGTCCTTGTTTTACTGACTTAGGTATTTTGAGGAGCAGATACAAGCTGTACTGTGTGATCTTTGATCTCCTTATCTAGGTGTCATCAACACATGCTGTTCTTAGAGGCTTTTATTCTGCTATTCCTTCTGGTTTTTCCACACCCAGTCATTCCCTCTCATTGTCCAATCATATCAATCTTAATGTTTCCGTGTCCTCTGAGTTAATGTCTCTACATTTGTACGTAAAGGGAAAGAACGCATACCTCTGATTCATGCTAGTAGCTCTTCAGCTGTTACTAAGCTTTAAGCTACCAAAATATGCTTTTCAGACCTGTTGTCTGAATTGTTATTAAAACTACTACCTATTCTGTTTTTATTTGGGTAGCTACTTCACCTACATATTCTTCTGCGGGGCTCCAGCTTGTTACAGTGTAGATAGGATATCCTGTCATCCAGTCAATCTCTCTCCTTTTCCTTCTCTCCTTTTTTGTGCTTTTCTACCTTGCTAGTGCCAGAGGAAACGGAAGACCATCCTGTCACACTGACTTTAATATTGGGGCTTATCAACGTAATACTTTTCTTGTTTTTGGTGTTGCAGACTCCTGTGTTCTTCATCCCTGAAGATTTATCCATCCTCAGATCCTGTTAACCTGCTCAACTCCTATCAGTTCCTCTGGTGTTATGCTCCTAATTCATTTCTTTTCATGGGCTGTGTATGCATTCTTTGTGCAGTAACCATTCTCATGCTTTTGTCAAAGAAACTCTCAAAAGAGCAGCCACCTTCTGGAGATGGATTTCTAGAGAAATGGTGGGATGCTTGTTAACAAGTTTAAGCTCTCAAGGCCTCGTCACATTACTGCTCATTTCATCCTTCTTTGACACACGGTGTTTTACTAAATAAGCCACAAGCCACAAAGCTTTCTGCACTATGGTCTGCAGGGTGAATTGAAAGCAAGTAGACCTTCTTGGTTCTTTGTCCTGGTTGGGCGGGGATGACGCGAACTGTCAACAACTTTTCTTCGAAGCACTCCAACTAAAAATACATGCATGATATACTTCAATTTTTAATATTTTCTGAATAATTAAAAAAATAGATGCAGTTCTTTTGCTGTCTGCACTCCCAATATTTAATTACTTGTGCAGTTTACTGGACTGATACTTCTATTTGCAGTCTTACTTGGAAATTCTTCCCAACAGTACTCACTAGCAGGAGCACTATTAATTCATGTTGTTTGATTACTTTTACCTAGTGCTGGTTTACGCTATGCTATCAAGGTCGTGCTACGTGCACTGAATTTCCACATTTCTGTTTAGGGATCTGTCATAGAAGTCTGTTATTTTTTCCATAATGATATTTGAACCTTCTATTGTGGAAATTTAGAACAGCTGCTGAGCTTCCTGACTTGTATTCCAGTTGCTGCATGGAGAATGTTCTGTCCCAGCAACCCTTACACTGTGGAACTCCTTGGGAGGAAGTGCAGAGCTTCCCAGAGGTTTTGTTTATGGTAGAATAATACATACTAGTAATTACTTCTCTTATCAATACAAGAGTGTGGTGGTTTGACCCTGGCTGGATGCCAGAGATTCACCCACAGCCATTCTCTCACTTCATTTCCCCCTGCTCCTTCCATACAAAAAGAAAACAAACTGAAGGATTTTGCTACAGCAGGAATGAGGGCTATTAAAATATCTTTTACTGTCACAGGCAAAACAAATTCCAAGTGGGGATGATAAAGGATTTATTTCTAATAAGATCAGAGCTTAACATGAGAAGTATCATCTTAAAGGCAACGTTTTCCCCCACCCCTCTGTCTCTTACAACAGATACCACGTTCCCCCTTTCCTCCAGGAGACAGGGGGGACAGGAGTAGGGGAAAACCAGGCAGTTGATGTTTCTCTGCCGCTGCTCAGGGGAGTAGGCCTTGCTCCCTGCATTCCATAGGGTCCTTCCCACAGGAGAAAGTCTTTCATGACCCTCCCCAGCATGAGTCCAATCCTGGGGACAACAGCTCTTCCATACTCTGCTGCCCGTGGGTCAATCCACAGGGTGCAGTTCTTTGAGCACTGGCTGCTCCACCACGGTCCTATCCCAATGACAAGGTTTGAGGCAAACTGGGGCTGAGCCAGAGAAAAACCAAAATAAACCACCCCTCCCCCTCACCAGGTTTGGAAAAAAACCAAACAAGGAAAGTGTGAAAAGTGCAAACTATTTACTTTAGTAAGCAGACNACAAAGAGCTACTTGTGAATTTAGGTGACAGGGAGACCTCTGGTGTGAGGGCATTTTGTTACTGTTACTACACTGGCTTCTTGCCCCACCTGATTCAATTTAGTGCTCCTGATACCGGGTCTGTTAGCTCTGTAGTAGCTGTGAGTAAATGCTACAGTAGCTCTGCAGGAGGACCAGCTTGTTTCCAAATGAACAGTGTATGTGAAAACTCCTTTAAGTTGATGGAATTGAAACTGAGCTTTCAGAGTTGGAAATGTCTTATTTAGACAACTCTGCTAAGCTTTGCTGTGTTACTAGTTTTTCATTGACTTTTTCCCCAGACCTGCTGTGAGAAAAAACTATTCTTATGCAACTTCCTGAAAATACAAGCTTGGACCAGAAGGGAAGCACTAGTATATTTTAAATAGGACTTTTTTTTTTTTTCTTTTTTTTTTTTTTTTTTGGACAGCCTGGGATGAGTGAAGCTGCTGCAGCTTTGTGTCCGTGGTCTAGCCAGTAGTGAGGCTGAAAATGTGTTTCTAGTAGGCACACTCACACAGAATGCACATGTACACAGCTGGCCACACAGATGAGCTGAAATAACTCAAATAACAATGCTTGCGTGAACACAGCACTAGTGACCTCATCCTGCTTCCCTCTCTAGCTGAGCAGAATGGAGTTCTGATAGTGAGAATGGGTGTGTGTATGTATCTGTAATATATGCATACATGTTGACAGTGTGGATCCCTTCAGGTGCTGGGCTCAGACACTTGGATATGCACACAGAGTCCCTTGACAGGGAAAAGTTTAGAGAAGAACTGAGCAAGCAGACAGGATAGGCTCTGCTGATCAGGCACAGGGCATGGCCAGACAAGCATACTGGCCAGCAAACTACTTACATGTGTGTAATGCTTTTTATCCTCTTATCATTCTCATTTTGCCACATTTGCTCCTCCACAAATCACCTAAATCCTCCTTGGTTCCTCTCCTAAGCATCCTGTAAGTAGTTGTGTGATACTGGAATCTTTTTCCCAGTATCCCATTACCCAAGTCAGTCATTCCCCTCAGTTCTGAAAGTGTCCTGGCATTGACTCATCCTGGTAGGTGTCACACCTGGGCATAGGGGCTTGAGGGTCTTCTAGGGGAGCACAAGAGGAAACTAGGCAGGGTGTCCACATCCTCTGAGCCTGCAGCTTTGGGTTCCCTTCTGCCTTTGCCCCAATATAAAGACAGGCTGGAGCTAACAGGAATGAAGAAGGCTCCTGCTGTGGGCCTGGGGAAGATGCTAATTGGGCTCCCCTCTCCTCCCACTGGCTCTCTGTGCCCCTGTGTGGAGCTTGATGGGAGACACAACTTGATAACCTGTTGAGGTCAGTAGTGGTGCTGGCAGCAGGCTTTGACCAGGTCACTGGAGTTGTACCCCATGAGCAACAGAACTCAAAACACTTGGTTCAGGATCTTGCATGTAATACATATAGCAGTGTTTGTTTCCTTGTTTTGTTGCTTTTTCTGCCTTTTCCTTCTCTTGGAAGCTGCAGTTTATTTATCAGTAAAAGTGGCCCCATGTCTTAAGCTTTTTTAGATTATTACAAGAGCTAGAAACTTTATTTGCTTTTGTGTTCTAGAGGACTAGAACTCCCTGTGTATTGTAATATGTCTGTTTTGTATGAAGTGCATACAATGTGTATTATATGTGCATTATTATTAATGTTAATATAGTTAATATTCACGTATTATTTAGTGATGTTTACCATTATAATATTGTAGCACTTCTGTTAGGTTTAATATTACTTCTTTTTTCCCCCTTAAAATTAGAAATACAGAATAATAGTTCACGTATTCCTTTGGTGTTAAACTACAAAGATGGTAAATTCTTAGTGTAATTCCTTAATTGATTTTGCCATGTTACTGTTCTGGGAGTAGCATTATACGTAGCAAACACGGTTGTAGAAATGGTAGTAGCTGAGCTAATTAGTGCTTAGATTGCAGGCTGATAAAATAGAGATACACTTTAAATGGTCAGACTCTTTCAAGAAATTGGAGTGAAATGTTAATAAATTGATCCTTCAACAGAGAATTGAGTGCCTTTCTTTTGTGATAACTGTTATACTATTCTATAGCATGCTGTTAGGCATTAAAACTGAGAAAAACTCTACTGTTTATATATCAGTTCTTGCAATTTACAGAAAAAAACTGGCTTTATCACTGCAAGAAAGTGTTTCCTATTTGCCTAGTTTAAGCAAGCCTGTTGCAGTTGCGAGGAGGAGTGTTGGATTTAGGCTTCTTTTCAACAAATACAAAGTTTCTCTAGTGAACAATTAAGGAGCGAGGTATTGAAACTCCCTATGGTATTCCAAATGTCATCAAATATTTGAACATGACTGATTCCTTGTCCAAATTTTACTGTTCCTCTTAAAGAAAACC
>WEKX01023399.1:81176-110825 GCA_013390025.1 Pitta sordida
CCCCCCCCCAACTTCTGTAGGTCAAGGAAATAATAAACAACATTTAATCCATGACTTCAGAGAAAAAACTTATACAGCACAGTGTGTTCCTGTTTGTTTGCTCGTGGTGGGTACAAAGAGTCTAATACTGACACCCAGAAGCTTGAAGAGCTAAAGGCATTGGTGAAAAAAAGGGGAGGAAAAGAATCAGCAGTATGCTTGGCTCAGTTTGTGGCAGTTTTACCTACTTATATTATAAATAAGGGCTTTGAACTCCTGATATTTTCCCAGAATGCAGCAAAATAGTCAATAAACCCATTGGTTTTGTTACTAAGGTATTGTGAGCTTTATAAAGGGAAACTGTTTTTTCTTTGAAAGAACTTTCAAGAGGTTGTAACCCTAGCCAAAACGCGATTGATTTTTTTTTTTTTTAAATTTAAATTTTCTGGGTGCAGATATTGTAGTTTTGGTAAAGGATCACTAATGGGTAGATGCAAAATCAAAGAATAAGCAATGTATTACCAGTATTACTGAAATAGAAAAATGTGTTTGATTTAAGTTGCAAATTTATTCCAGAAATCATTGTTTATATGTTTTTATTTTTTTCTATATAAGCTTTATTGCTCCCTTACCTTTGACAAGAATTTATCTATATGAAACTTAAAAAACTTAACAAAATAATTTTTAGAATAATCAATATTTTGAGAACTGATTTTGGTGTCTTAAGGATAACCATATAATATTTGGTAAGTAATTCTGTACAGTAAGGGAGACAACTTATAATCACAGAATATCCTGAGTTGGAAGGGACCCACAAGGATCAAGTCCAACTCTTAAACAGCACCACTGCCTGCCCAGCGGGAATCGAACCCCTGATCTCCCACATGAGGCAGGGAGACTCATCACTACTAAAATGATTAAAAGTCCCTATATATGTGACAAGTGTTGCAGAATAAAATTTGTGCCCTAGCTCAAGGAAATAGAGTTTTAGCCGAAATAGAGTTTTAGCTCAAAATTATAAAACAATGCTCAAGTGGCTCAATTACTTTCCCATCTGTTGATATTTTAAAATTAAGTTGCTGTGTTTTGCTTTGGAAGTACTTGGTGCTGAGTGTAAAATACGAAGTTGTGTGAAAGTGGATATGGAAAATGAGTTTAAGTTGTTTGGTTGTGGGGTTTTTTTGGTTTTTTTTTTAATTAACCTATGGAGAGAGGAAGCCCACACTGCAGCATATTTGCTGTGACCCTGTGAGGCAACCCACGCTGGAACAGTCTGTTCCTGAAGGACTACACCCCATGGAAGGGACCCATGTGGGTTGTGAAGAGCTGTGGCCTGTGGGAAGGACCCACAGGCAGAAGTTCCTGGCGGACTGTCTCCTGTGGGAGGGACCCCATGCTGCAGCAGGGGAAGAGTGTGAGGAGTTCTCTTCCTGGGAAGGAAGGAGTGGCAGAGACAGTGTGTGATGAACTGACTGCAGCCCCAATTCCCTGTCCCCTGTGCTGCTGGAGGGAGTAACTAGAAAATTTTGGAATGAAGCTGAGCCCAGGAAGAAGGAGGAGGGAGGAGGTGTATTTCAAATGAGGTTAGGGTAATGAGAAATAAAACCAAATCTATGCTGGTAATAAATTAAAATAATTTCCCTGAGTTGTTTGTTTTGCTTATGACAGTAATTGGTGAATGATCTCTGTCTTTTGATCTTGACCCACAAGCCTTTAGTTAATTTTCTTTCTCTTGTCTAACTGTGGAGGGGCAATGACAGAATTGCTTGGTAGGCAACTGGTCTCCAGCCAAGGGAAATCTGACACAAATTTCAATTCTCAGCTCCCGATTATTGATTTAAGTGTGGTGCTCCTTTAAAATTTTTGAGGAAGTGTTTACTTTGACGTTTGACTCAGTACTGTTTCCTAAGAAAAAAACCTAAAACATTTGAAGTGTAGAATCATGGAAAGGCTTGGGCTGGAAGGGACCTTAAGTATTATCTAGTTCAACCACCTTGATGCTGTGCCTGGATGCCACCCCATTACTTTGGAGGAGGTCAGATCCTTAAACCAGAAATTCATATTTCAGATGCCCAGAAAGCATCACCAGGGCTGGAAGTGGGGGCTGCTTCTGTTGCTGCAGTTCCTTCTGCTGCAGCTTCTTCTGCTGCCTCCTGGGAAGTGAGTTTGGGAACCACTGTTCTGGGAAACTACTTCTGGTTTGTGGCTTGTTTTTAACTAGAGGAAAGTGGCTTGTTTAGAAACATAAACAACTTATGGCCCCAGGGCATGTTGGCATTATAAGGGTAAGTCCCTCTGTGGTAGGTGCTCAATCCTTCGTCTTTCTCAGGAATGAGTATTCAAACCTTCCTTTCTTTTCTCTCCAATCTCCTTGTACTAGATTGATTAAAAAAGAAGAACTTTTCCTGCTTTCCTGCCCATTCCAGTATTGCGCAGAAAATAGGCTTTGAACTGTATATTATGACCAACCAAATCTCGCTTTATGATCTGGTGGCTTGCCTGGTTGATGATAAAAAGGCCGTGGATGTTGTGTACTTGGACCTTAGCAAAGCCTTTGACACAGTTTCCCATAATAAGCTTCAGGAGAAACTCGTAGAGCATGGACTGGATAGAAGCATTTTATGTTGGGTTAGGAACTGGTTGGAAGGATGAGCTCAGAGAGTGTTGGTGAATGGTGCCACATCCAGCTGGCAGCCAGTGACCCGTGGAGTCCCACGGGGGTCAGTGTTAGACCCGGCACTGTTCAACATCTTTATTGATGATATGGATGAGAGAATTGAGTCCATCATCAGCAAGTTTGCAGATGATACCAAGCTGGGGGCAAATGTTGAACTGTCGGAGGGTAGGAGGGCGCTTCAGAGGTACCTTGACAGACTGGAGAGATGGGCAGACTCCATTTAACGTCCATTATGAGATTTAACACTCCATTATGAGATTTAACAAGGCTAAGTGCCGGGTTCTTCACTTTGGACATAACAACCCCATGCATTGCTATCGACTGGGGGATGAGTGGCTGGAGAGTGGTGAAATGGAGAGGGATTTAGGAGTAATGATTGACAGGAAACTCANGAGGGTGGGAGGCTTGGATGGACGGAGCATGGTGCCCATGGTTCCACGCTTGTGGGCCTGATCCCTGGGTGGGTGTTTGTTTGGGTGTTGGACTAAATGATCCTGTGGGTCCCTTCCAACTCAGAATAACCTGTGAACATCTGTATATGTCTTTGAACAGTATATTACAGAACAGGGTGTCTGATTCAACTGCTTACCAGGAAGCTTTTTCTTTAAAAAAGTTTTGTGCTTTATTAACTGTAAATGTGTAAATTATTACTGCTACCTGTGTAAGTATTTGCAATGTCAAGACTCCAGTCAAATCCTGTTGTTATGCCAATAAGCAAAAAATGTGTAATCTCTTGGTTTTTTTGTTTCTATGACTGTCTGTGTACAAAGTAGCAATTTGTTCACATTTTCTACATGTCTTGTAATTTGGGCATTTGGATTGCTTAAAATCAGCGCCTGAGTAGTCAGGCACTAAATTAATGAGAAATAGTTTATTGTCCCAGTGAGATATTGGCGGACTTGAATGTTTTGTATGGGAATGAGAAAGAGGAACAAAGTCAAAAGTTACAGTGGCTGGTTCACTTGGTTACAAGGGTTAGAGTGCAAACTGAGTCACGTGTAAGTATTACTGATATAAAGGGCACATGCCGAGATAAAACATTTACCCTGTCATACATGCTTTTTCTTGTATCTGCCCTCATCAAGCTTTCCCTTGAACTAATTTCTTATCTTTATTAACCCTCTGAGAAGGACAATTCTAATTGATTTGTTTGCTGTGCAAAAGCTTAAGATGCTGCTGTTGTTTGTCTAAGTTTTCATTATTGGAAGGGAAAAGAATCAGAGATATGGGTGAAAGAAAGTGACATGCATGGAAGTCCCATTTTTTAATTCAGCTTGTGGAAACAACGTCTAATTCTTAGTGTCATTCTTCTCTATCACTTGGCATTGTATTTGTGGTGGGACTGATAAAATTATATTAAAATGTTGGAAAACCAAGAAAGCGTTCTTTATGAAACACTCATACTGAACATCTTAATTCTCACTTCCCTGTACCTGAAGGTTCCTTGCTTTAAAGTCAAATGTAGCTTTCCACATAACTTACACCACACAATAGTGTTAAAATTGCAAAAACAGAGATCTGCTCTGTAGTTCAGTGTTTGTACTTGTATTACTAAATGCAAGCATGTGCCGCAGAACACTTGTCTTTTTGTTTGGACTGTAGTGTCATGTTTCAAAATAGACGCTTGTTTCTGTATAAATATGCTCTTCCGATCCATATGCAAATTAAACAGTTCCTGTGAAGAATACTTTTCTGAACCAGCATCTAGATGATTTGCCCTAAAATCACTTTTTCTTCTGTTTTATTTGGTCTGGATAACAGTACTTTGAGTTTACTTAGAGTTTTCATTATGGTAACTAGTCTGTCACTTGCTTAAAATGACTATTGACTAATGACTTTTTTGTGATGGGGAATGGAAAAGGGGGGTTTGTAATATTGGAAGATCTTTTAGATAAAGGTTTGAGCCTTGAAAATATAGATTTAAAGCTTAAGTGAAGTTTGATTTTTGTAGGGACCTACAGAACATAAGGGGAATATGTTGATATAATCAGGGAAAATATACAGTGTTACAATTATCTTGGGGACGTGCATGAAGTTACTGAGATGTGATGGAGTCCTTTAGGTAATTCTGATGGATTCAGAAGCCTCTTTGCACATTAAAAATTTGTTTAAGTTTGTTAGTTGCTTGACAGAAATCTGTGCTCCTGAACTTTAAATAGTGTACCAAATGTACTGGTGAAGTAAGATTTCTTTATTGCAGCTGTCTTTATCTTCATGGTTGCACAAGGACTTCTGATACTGCAGAAGTGAAATGTAGCATTTAAATGCGTGTGTCAAAGGGCGTGTCTTTTGGCAACCTTGATTTGCAGGTCTTGCCCTAGTACAAGTGACTGGTAGCTCTGATAAGCGTAGGAATTTGGATCTTGAGGTCTTATCTGTGCTATAGCTCTAAAACGTGATCATTGTATGACATGTTTGGTTGCAGATATGCTCGGAATGTGTGTAACTGTTGGGTGGGAGAGCAGTTAGGATTAAACCTTTGTGGCAAATCAGACTGTCATCTTTGAAGTTAGTAGCTAATACTTTCTTAGGTAGAACATTACTGATCCTGAATCAAAACAGAACATGATTCTTGGCTTTCAACTGTTTGGAATTTAAAAAAAAAATAAAAATAAACAAACCAGTGCTATTTGGAGGGAAGAAAGGGAAGACAAAAATGTGCCTGGAATTAAATTTTTTGGGCCATTAGTTAAAAATGTGATTACATTGTGCTTTGAAAACCATCTCGGACTGTCAGCAGAAAACATTCTTATATGACTCCTAAAAGGGAAAAAAAAGTGGTTACAGCCATTTCTTATCGATTTGTTCCTTATTTATTCTTCCTGCCACAGCATTTTCAGACTTTATTAAGTGTCAAAGGTCAAGCTTGGTTTGCTGTGAAATCCAAATGCATGTGTTTTTCTGTTAATGATTTACTTCAGTCTTCCTTTGAAGGTTCCTGAAGGCTTAATGCTTATAATCTGTAGCAGCAATATTTGCTGAACACTGCATTTTTGAGCTTTATTTTAGCTTTTACTAACTTAAGCATTTGTTTATTTTCTGCTAACTTTTTAAAATACAGGAAGAGCTGGAGTCTTTCTAGTAGTAAAAGTTCTTTGCCTACAAGAACATCCTTTTCTTTAACTGTTTCAGGTTTCTATTTTGTGCCTTATAGTTTGAGGAAAATACCATGGTTAAATTCCCATGATATTTACTTTGGATTCACCATTGCTATATTTTTTTTGTTAAAGGAGAAACCAACAAGCAAAAATAATCCCACAAAACACTGCTTAAGGTTGTGTCATTGTAGCAAGTGTAAATAAGATGGTAATTAAGTAATCTGCTAGTTGCAGTGGTATGGGATATTTCGTCAGTTCATGAATACCCAATTTTTTAAACTTTTCTGCTGCTTTTGCACACAAGGACTTGATCTCTGCAGAAATTCTGATCTTGTGTTGCCATTACTTATGAAGGCAGAAGGTGAAACAAGTCTAGTCCAATTTTTGTAACTGGCAGGCTTGGGGAGGCTCACTGTATTAAGGATATACATGAATCTCTTCTAGCACTTGATCTTTCATCTCTGTCACACATCATGTCAGACAATATGATGTATAAAGCCCTGAAAGAAATAGGTGTATGTTTTGACTTGGTGGAATGTTTGGTTCGGTTTCTTACTGCTACTGAAAGCTTATTTTGCTAATTGTACAACATACTGGCAAGTTTATGCTTCTTTCCACTTTCTTGCATTAAGTTCAACATAGCAGATACGAACCTGGAGTAGCGTTTTGGACTGTCACAAGGCATGTGTACGGAAGAGATCTGTGAATAAGCACAGGAGACTTTACAGCTATTGGTAAAATCTGCAGTTTCAGTCTTCTCATAGTGAACTAATTCAAACTATCTGTTAATGACCTCATGTGTGCTGAAAGCAGTTATGCTTTGCTGCTTGTAATATGGAAACAGGGTATCTGTTCAAAGGTCCCTTTATTGAGATCTGGTGGGTCATATATAGTTCTTGGTTTCTGACTCCTCATAACTATCAGTACTTTTCAATAAAAGGCTTATTCCTCAGGGACAAGAAAAAGAGGGGAGGAAAGCCCCCAGTATCCTGTATTCCCATTAGATACTTCACTGTTACCTGTTTCATAAATCTTTGTGTTGACCATGATCTCTGTGTGTTGTGGAAATCTGATTACATCCTTCACAGACAATTCTGATTTCCAGGGCCTGTTCAAGATAGCTTTGGTGTGGTATTTCCTTGTGCTAAATTATCTTTGCCCAAAATGTTTTTGAATTGTCATTTAAATTAGGATTGTGTGTGTGTGCGTGTTTAAATAGTATTGCTTTAAGGGAGGCCTAGCTCAGGCATCTGCAAACTAAACACTGGAAAGTAAGCAAACTGAAAGCTGTAGTCAGTCATGTAACCTGAGTTCAGAGTATAGGATACTTCCTGTGGCAGCATTATGTCATAAATTTATTTTTAGTCTTTAAACACATAGTTTCTCTAATGGGACCAGCAGATCTCTTTTGCATAGAGCCTGCAGTGCACTTTTTTGACAGTAGGAATTCTAAATGTGTCAGTTACGTGCATTTTAACCTCCACTTTCCTTTTCTACTGACACACTGCTCTGTGACCTATGGATTGCTCAGCAATAGGAGCGGTTACATGGAAACAAGTTGCTCTCCCTTTTACACCTACGTCTCATGGAATTCATGAGAAGTGACTGAGCAGGCTCTGAAACAATTTTCACAGGCATGTGTAAGCAAAGCATGTAGCACGAGGTATTTGATGTTGTCTTTGGGTAGTGATAGGTTAGATAAAAATAAGGTGGCAGTTTCCAGGAGGCTGACCTACAGAGGCTCTTGGAGGACATGAGAAGAGGATATTGGAATTCTTGTTGGGTCTAATGATGTGGTTGATCTCTTGGTTACCTAACATCTGATGAACCATTCCCTCTTTTGGAAATTACGAGCTTTTCCTGGAGAGAGAAAAATAGGTAATGGATACAGGAGCAGGGGCCTGGAGTGCCTTGGACAAAGGGTAACCCTGTGCCTCTGAGTACAGGCAACAAGAATAAAACGATGCTGATGAAAAAATTGTCATCATTAGGAGGTAGATACAGTAGTTCTAAGCAATGAATTTTGCATTTATAATGCTAATACCGTAATACCTTGCATATTCTCAGCTGTGATTTGCATCTTTACAGATTCATGGAATATTCCTCACTGAATATTAATTGGCTGTTCATGGAGCATTCCCCCACGGGGCAAGGGGGTGGCACCTCTCGCTTGCTGGGCACAGCCATGGTTTGCTCCCTTGTGAGTGTTCTGGAGGTTCTGTGGCAGAGAAGGTTTATAACATGTGGTACATACTCCTGTGGTGCCGCCTGTGCTAGGAGTGGGGTGTCCTGCCGCTTCTTCCCCTGGATGTCCCAGCTACAGGCAGGGGAGGTGATGCCAATAAGTGTGCGAACTGTGGTGTAATCCAAGTGCCAAGTGCTCTGTGTCCCCGCTAGTGGGCTCTGCGTGCCTGGAACACTTGGTGATATACTTAGCCCCAGGGAAAGCGCTTCTGCAGCGCTGCAACCTCCTCCACAGGGACTGCAGCACAAGCTAGCCTCCCCTTCCCCCTCTGCCCTGCCTGCCCGTGTGTGCCAGGATGGGGGTGTCCCAGTGTCTCAAGGCCCCACCAGGACCTTTCTGGGGAGCACCTGCAGAGTGTGAGCGGGGACTGCCGAGCCTCTGCCCCCCTGTGGCCACAGGACGAGCTTCCCCACTGCAGCAGCACTGCAGTTATGCATGGCAGCAGCAGCCTGGCAGCGGTGAAAGCAGCAGTGTGGCTGGCCAAAGGGAAGCCCAGGGATTCTCTGGGGGTCTCCCCAGTCAGAGAGGGCTCAGAAACACTTCCCTTTTCTCCCCGTTGCTGTGAGAGGCCATGGGGAGTGCCTCCCAGTGCTCCAGGGCAGCGGGAGGTGGGGAGGTGAGCATGGCCTATGTGGATATTCATGCTTGAGGATTGGTGATTTGTGGGACTCCCACGCGACCTGTAACCCACAAATGCAGAGGTAAGACTGTAATACATTTCAAGAGACCTACTTGTAAGGATGTTTTAAATGTCTAAGGATGTCTTAGAGAATGAGGAGGAGTTGAGGGTTTACTTGAATTCTAAGAGAGGGAAAAATAAAGGTTTTAATCTCATGCCTTATTTTTTTTTCTTACCTGAAGGAGTTAATACTGCCATCCTAAATTTTTTGTCTGAAGAACTGCTGATGTTTAGCATAATCTTTAGAATCCAGTTTTTCAACATGCAAGGGTTTAGAATAGGTTTCTTCCATAAATTTTAGGAAGTAACTTGAGTTGGAGGAGACTCTCTGGTTATCTGGTCTGATAAAGCCTCACTCAAAGCCAGGCCAAGTTAAAATGCATTGAACTTCTGAGGTAGATCAGATTGTTCAGTTTTGTCCAGTCAAGTTTTCAATACATCCAGGGGTGGAATTTCCACGACATTTTTGATCAAGCCTTCTGATGTTTGAGTACTTTCATGGTGAAAAATTTTCATGACATGTAATTGGAGTGTTGTTTGTTGTAGTTTCAGACAGTTTTGGTTTTTTTTTTGTTCTGTCACCACTGAAAAGAAGCTAGCTTTCTATTCTGTAATGATTTAGATCTAATTAGGCACTAATTAGATAACTTTTGAGCTGCTTGTCCTCTGAATGCTGAACAAATCCAAATTCTGTAGCCTGCTCTTATGTGTGAGTGTTTCGGTGGCTGACCAATAGACTTGCCGAGTTCTTCTATTATTGCTGAGTGATTAATGTGGCAGATNTATGCATGGCAGCAGCAGCCTGGCAGCGGTGAAAGCAGCAGTGTGGCTGGCCAAAGGGAAGCCCAGGGATTCTCTGGGGGTCTCCCCAGTCAGAGAGGGCTCAGAAACACTTCCCTTTTCTCCCCGTTGCTGTGAGAGGCCATGGGGAGTGCCTCCCAGTGCTCCAGGGCAGCGGGAGGTGGGGAGGTGAGCATGGCCTATGTGGATATTCATGCTTGAGGATTGGTGATTTGTGGGACTCCCACGCGACCTGTAACCCACAAATGCAGAGGTAAGACTGTAATACATTTCAAGAGACCTGCTTGTAAGGATGTTTTAAATGTCTAAGGATGTCTTAGAGAATGAGGAGGAGTTGAGGGTTTACTTGAATTCTAAGAGAGGGAAAAATAAAGGTTTTAATCTCATGCCTTATTTTTTTTTCTTACCTGAAGGAGTTAATACTGCCATCCTAAATTTTTTGTCTGAAGAACTGCTGATGTTTAGCATAATCTTTAGAATCCAGTTTTTCAACATGCAAGGGTTTAGAATAGGTTTCTTCCATAAATTTTAGGAAGTAACTTGAGTTGGAGGAGACTCTCTGGTTATCTGGTCTGATAAAGCCTCACTCAAAGCCAGGCCAAGTTAAAATGCATTGAACTTCTGAGGTAGATCAGATTGTTCAGTTTTGTCCAGTCAAGTTTTCAATACATCCAGGGGTGGAATTTCCACGACATTTTTGATCAAGCCTTCTGATGTTTGAGTACTTTCATGGTGAAAAATTTTCATGACATGTAATTGGAGTGTTGTTTGTTGTAGTTTCAGACAGTTTTGGTTTTTTTTTTGTTCTGTCACCACTGAAAAGAAGCTAGCTTTCTATTCTGTAATGATTTAGATCTAATTAGGCACTAATTAGATAACTTTTGAGCTACTTGTCCTCTGAATGCTGAACAAGTCCAAATTCTGTAGCCTGCTCTTGTGTGCAAGTGTTTTGGTGGCTGACCACTAGGCTTGCTGAGTTCTTCTGTTATTGCTGAGTGATTAATGTGGCAGATTCAATTCACTTTGTATGTGTCTAATGGGGTGAAATGCAATCCAAGTAAGTGCTAAAAAAAAGGCATCTACACCTCTAAGTGTCATTACCATTTGAAGGAAAATAAGGTCATGAATAGTTTTCTAAATTTTTAAAAATTTTTTTCTATGTTTTTTTATTTACTCTGAAGAAGCTGCATGCAATACCTAAACAAAGAGGAAAAAATGAAGAAGAACTAGAAAATGGAGACTGGAAAAAAAATTGGCCCAGAAACTTATTGTTTGTCCTATATTAAATGCGGTATGGAGTTTTGGCTACCCTGTCTCAGAAAAAGTATGATGCACTCAATCAGACTCAATATAAAGGGGTAAGAGGGGAAAGTACATCTTCTGTGAAAAGACAGACTGAGTCATAAAGTTGCTTCATTTTGGGGGAAGAAATTAGTATGAGTAGATAGATCTGATTTAGGCATATAAAATCATAGGTTTCAAGTGGACCTTCAGCAGGGATGATTAATTCATATTTCTTACAGTAGAAGAGAGGAATTCAAGTATGAGTAAATTCAAAACAAAGTGGGCGCTATTTTTAATGTGTTGCTTGTGCTTGAACATGTTCTGTAACTGACTGCAATAGAAGTGGAGAAGACAAAGTAATATTGATAGAACTAAATGTTCTTAAAACATATTGCTGGATGCTGGGAGGACATAGCCAGGAAAAAGCATTACAGTCATCCCCTGACTTTCACAGAGCTGCAGGTCGCCTTTCCTTGCGTGAAGCCCATAATGCACAAAGGTAACGAATTCATGAATATGCATTTAAGCCCCATCCATTGCCCTGCCCACCTCAGATCCAGAGTGGCTCCAGGGCATTCCTGGGACTGCTCCACGGTCTGTGACGTATCAGGAGAGAGCAGGAGGGGGTGACTTCTGGCTCCTCCCCGTGGCGCTCTCTACAGATGCCTGGGCGGCTCCTGGTGCTGGGGCTCTCCCTGCCTGCAGTTGCAGGGTCACAGGTCTGGGGAACAGCACTGTTTTCACTTGATGCTGTGTCAAACCTCAAGCTGGGCTTTCCCTACGGCTGCCCCAGCGCCTCCTGGACACCTCCCGTTGCGGATGAGCCCTGTTGGAAACCACGCCTCTGGCAGGGCAGAGGATGCAGGGCTGGGAGTCCAGGAGGTCCTGGAGCCCTGCCCACACTGCAGTTCCGCCTCCACCGTCTCCCACATGGCCACCAAGGGCCACCTTCACCTCCGGGAGCCAGCCCCACAGCCCCTCTGCAGAGCTTGGCCGGGTGGGCAGAGGAGTCAGTTCCTGCTCCTCCTGGTGGCTCAGTGCCACATTGCCCTTTCCTGTGCTGGGAAGGCACTGCTCTGCCAGCAGCTCAGGCACCGTCCCCACCTCCCAGATCATTGTTGTCATCATGAGCTTGCGACCCCCCTGCCGCCCATGAGACTAGGCAAGGTTGGATCCTCCTGGGTGACATTTTTGGACCCCAGCCCCAGTGGCAGGGCCAGGGCTGCTGAACGGCTGCACCTCACTGGGGCACCAGTGCCTGCCCCATGGCCACAGGGTTGCTCAGCTGCCCTGTGCCAGCTGAGGAAGCTGTGTTCTGGGCATGGGAGTGGTCTGGGGGGTGGGGAACGGGGATGGCTCTGCCACTGCCTTCCCCTTGCCTGTTCCTTTGGCTCTGGGACACACACAACCACACAAACGCTCTCGAGCCGTCAGGAGCTCCTGGTGCAAGAAATGTAGCTGTGCAGTTCCCCCTTGCTGGAGCCAAGCCCAGTATATAGATATAGCACATGGTCTCATGTTGCCATGGCAGTGGAGGATACTGCGTGGTGGTGCGTGGAGGGATCTGGCCATGTCCGTGTCCGGCCTCCACCTGGGAGCAGACCAAGGGTGCCAGCTCTGCACCTGTCTGTGTCCCTGCAGTCAGCCCTGTCCCTGTTCCCACTGGTGGTTGGATCTGTGCCTCCATGGGCTGTGGCTGATGGAAGCAGACCCTCTGGGACCACCCTGGCTCCACACCCTGGCTCGGCTTGGCCCACACCCCCACCCCTGCGACAAGTTAATGAAAATGCCGCTGTTTCAGTCTCCTGCTCCTGCCCCCGTGGCGGGTGCCATGGCCACCCCAGGAAGGCCCCCCCTCATGCTGAGCAGCTGTGAGGGGCGGTGCAACAAGCAGGGCTTAATTGCACATTCATGAGCTTATTTACATACTACTGCTTCACAGAGGTTATTTTCTTGTGGAGAAAACCCCCCATGATTAATTAAACCCACAAAGCGCAAAACTGCAAAGTGGTGGGGGACCACCTGTATATATTGCAGGATGTTGGGGTTTTTTTAGTGTCTTTTGTCTAAGTACTTTGTGGTAGTCAGAAGTGGGATACTGGCCTAAATCAGTCTTTGATCTACACCGTATGGCAATTCTTTTGTTTTTAAAAATGTCATGTAAATGTGATTACAGGGGCAAGAAATTATTAATATTAGCTGGAGAGAAGAAAATTGTCTCCAGAAATAACTTTCAACTACACTCATTTCCTTCAGAACAAGATCTTTCAAATTCCTGAACTATACTAATAACAAATCTTATGGAAACCAATCTTCTACTTTGCTGATGAGAATGCGCTTGTATGTAACTGGCCATAATAGAAGTGGGGGTTCTTCAGCTGTTCTCTAGTTGAGTTATGAAGCTGTTTGCTCTAAGATGTATGTTGTGGATGCTTAAAACACAAGTGCTCTGTGAGAAATTGTCAGAATTTTGATAAATACACTGCTAAATATTATTGAAGTTGACCTTTGAGATGTTGCTAAGTTACTTGCCTCGTATCACTTGTCTTCCAGACAGTAACATTTGTTTCCCTTTCTCAAGTGGAACAATCTTGAGGGATGATATTAAACAAATTCTTGAAGCTCATTAAAGAGGTGAAGGGTGTTACTATTATGTTGAGCCAACCACTTGAAAAATACTTGTGAGGATAAAACTGATAAGATCCGTATTGTAATGCATAGCAAAAAAATAATTGTAAAGAGGAATGGTATGGATGAGTAGCCTTTGTTTAAATTTATACATGATAAAGCATTCCAATGGTATATGGTATTCATTTTTTCTGTTGTCCTGTAAATAGTTGTGCTTGACTCTAAATGATCAGCTAAAACATTTAATAGCTTGGTTTAAATTATAAATTTATATTGCATAATTTAGCTGTGACAATGGGAATGATTTTGGGAGTGCTCAGATATTAGATTGTGTATTTATTGTAAAGACATTATTTCAAATATTTTTTTAGTTTTTTAAAACACATGGTAAAACAGTGACATTTTAAAAATATACATATGGCATAGTTTCACTGCTATAGACTTTTGAACAGGGAAATAATTAAATATGAGAGCATATATTTAGATTTTCAGTGCACTTGTAAGGAAAGAACATGAACTTCCGTTTTAAAAAAAATTTAATTACAATAAAGCTTAGAGTTTTTGGTAATCTATTATGTGTTTCAGTGGCACAGAACATACAAACAGATCACAGAATTGACTAGACTGGAAAAGATCTTTGAGATCATCAAGTACAGGTGCTACCAATAAGCTCTCTGGTCTGATATTTTTATCTTAAGGATAACCTCTGTTCTGTCTCCTAGGGAAGCCTTGGAAGTGTTTATTCTGCAAAAAATTACATGGTTTGAAGAACTAATTGGTAGCATCCAGTGCCTCAAGGAATGTTTAAGTCCTTAAAGTAGATATAGCCTTTTTTCTATGGCAATCAAAATGTTTTGTTTATGAATATGAATGCAGTTATATGTAGCAATTAGGTGCCATATTAGTATCTGAATTAGCACCTCTGGAATGTAGCCAGCTTGTGGCTAGGAAGGCAGCCAATAGCCTGAAGGAGAAATGCTTTAATTATTATGTAATAACTGCTCTAGAGAGCTCTCAGTATTCTGGGAAGCTGCATTTTTGATTCTTCATATTACTTAGGACAGTTGTAATTTCTGTTTTAAAAAATGTGGAAGACAACTCACTGTACACTTTTCATAGTGAGTAAGCATAAGAATGCTTGAAAACTTTCTTGATCAAAGTGAAATTGAAAATTACTTGATCTATTAAATATACTCTATAGCCATCAACTTCTTCATAGGATGAGGATATTACAGCAAGTTATTTGCCTCAAGGAAATTAAAGATTTGCATATGTGCTGTTCTGTTCATGACTTAAATTTCGCATGTATCCATAGTTCAAGAAAATGTACTGTGTTCATTCTTTGTGAAGAACCCTAGCATTAACATCAGGAACATTCTTTTCAATAAATAATAAGGCTGTTCATACCAGACACACCAACAATATTTCTGTTACATTTCTGTAGACCACAAGAGCCTTGTATTAACTTGACCTTGTAATTTTAAGGGCTCCGGTTTTCATTAGGAAGATAAGTGTTGTAGTATGGGCTTCCACTTTTGCAGTGGGACTTCTTTCCACATCACCATTCCATACTGAAACGCTTCAGATTAGGCTTTTGTCCTTTGTCTTAATTGTCTGTTGTGTTGAAAACCAGTGGAAACCTTTCTTTTTTTAAGCTTTGCCCTGTCAGTGTTGTAACAGAAAGAAGAGAGAAATCAAGTGATAAGAAAGGCGTGCTTCTTTCATTAGTACCTGGAAGCATGAAGAGACAAAATCAGCACGTTGTTAACTCAGTGTAATTTGAGCTGAATGCCTTCACTTAAGGCTTTTGTATTCTAATTATTTTATTAGCTCAGTAAATCCTCAAAAACAATGTAAACTTCAATTTCACTAAGGAGAGTGCTAATTAAATCTCAGCCTGTAGCTCCAAAGTAATTTAGTCTGTTACATTACGCAAGTTACTTGAAATCAGTTTCAGATGCCCACTTTGCCTCTTTCTGTGAATAGGGTGCCTGTCCAGGTGGGATAGGATTCTCAAAAGATGTAATTTCTGGTGGGCTTGTCTAGTGCCAGTTGCTTTTGTGTCTTGTACCTAGGCAGGGAGGATGACGGGGGGTTCAGCCATTTCATGGTACCTTCGTACCAGATGAAATCACAGATGACACTGAGACTTGTGGTGCCTACTTCTCAACATTTACCTGCTTTTTCTCTGGGCCTTGCAGGTATCCCCGGGTGTCACAGGTACTCTCATTCTCAGTGCTGCCCTGCAGATCACGCAAACAAGCTGAGGGCCATTCGTGATGATGTAGCTACCATTTATTTGGGAGGGTGACAGGAAGACATGGACGTTGCTGTTTGCAGTTTCTTTTGGACAGTAAAACTGCAGGCTCACTCTGGGAAAGAGAAGTAAAAAGAAGTCTTGTAGAAGTTGGACTTCTAAAAAGCTTTGTAACTAGCAAAGTTATAAAACTTGACTCCTGCTTACAAATGGTAGTTGGTGTAAAGTTGTCTTCTACCATCAGTGGCCATTTAGGTTGTAAAATGGGACAGAACTCCAGGTCGTCTCCTGTAACCACCAAGGTGCATGTGAGCCTTCCTCAACTGCAGAGGAGGAGAAAGACCAGACCTATCATAAGTTCAGTTGTTGCCTTCCAGCCAGTGTCACAGAGCCTTGTTCATCCTGGTCCTACAGCTTCCTACAGCTTGAATTTTTGATGAAGAGGTGCAAGGCTGGCAGAGCTCTCCCCTGGTTGCAGGGCCACCCCCTCCCCCAACCTCTGGGACTCCCCTGCCACCTTTGCCACCTGTGGGACCGCCCCTGCCCAGCCCATGGCTTGCAAGGGCTCCCCTGCCCCCTCCATTGGCTGCGGGGCTGCCCCTGCCCTGGTGGGGCTGGGCTAGGGTTAGCCTAGAGGGTGTTGTCACAGCAAATGCTGGGGATTCCCTGCGATGGCAGTGGGCGACAGGAAACCTTGATTCAAGTGAACAGGGCTCAGAAGGGACTCCCTTCACTTCCCTCATCCCTCCAAGAGTGTGGGCAGTGCCAGCAACACCCTCAACATGAGGGGGGCAGGGTGATGGGCAGGGCTTATCTGCATGTTCATGATGCACCTATCTTTGTGGATTGGGTGATTCACAGAACCGGAGGAGACCCGTTCTCCCACAGATTTCAAGGTATGACTGGATAAACAAAATTCCAGTTAGGCAGATTTATATCCATTCAAGGTAATGCCTTTTCCAAAGAAATGTAAGATTATAGCAGGTAAAGTGATGTGGTTCTGAATACCTGTATGAAGTGAAGCAGAAAGTTCACTTTTAACTGAAAATTTTAAACAAATTCTGTTCTACCTATAAGCTGTTTGAGGATATTTTAGGGACACTTGGAGTGAAAAACACTTTTGAGTGGAATTACAGTGGACTCACGTGAATTGAACCTTAATGATCTAAAGACTCATTTATAACCAAGTACAGTTTTAACCAGTGTCTGTAAAGCTGGAGCAATATCAGATGTAGTGAGACTGTCCCATCCTATGTGGAAGTGGTTTTACTACTCAGGTTTGTTTAGTATAATCACATTCCTAATGTGTTTATTACAGTATAAAAGTCTGTTGTTGTTGTTGCTTACTCATTATTGATGTTAAGTATGGTCTAAATCTAGTAATTTAATTGTTTTTTTCAGCAAACTTACTGTTTAAATTCAATAAAGTTTAGAATTAAATCAAGTGAAATGTGGTAATTTGAGTCAGAATGGATAGGGAGCCTCAAAGGTATCTTTAATGACCTAGTTGTCAGTTTGAATATTAGGTTATTTACTAGAGGAATGTTTCTGTGGTTTTTAAAAAAAGTAAAAGTAATGGCTCCAAAAAAGTTAATTGCATTCTTTGTGCTGATGAAATCTGAATTAGTTGATTATGTAAATTGTTAGGCTTTTTTTTTACCATGTTAGGTGAATACATTTTAAAATGTGTTTGAATGTTTTTAAAATAGTTACCCAGTTGCTACCCAACTTCAGTGCAGCAACATAAAATCTTAGATGAAAATGAATACTAATTGAAAACTGAAAACACTTGGTCTTCTAAAATGTTGGATTTTTTTTTTTTTTTCTCTTTTGCAGCATGGGTGACTTCTCTTTCCATGGGGATGGTCTTCTTCTGTTCTCCAATAGTCAGCATATTCACAGACCTATTTGGTTGTCGAAAAGTAGCTGTTATTGGAGCTGCTGTAGGGCTTGTTGGACTCCTTTCAAGTTCTTTTGTAAGGTAAAAAAAATTAAATTCTTAACTTTCCACATATTTGATCAATTTTACAGAGTAGAGGTAATGCTGATCCTGTCGACAGAATACAGAGGAGTAAACAGTGCTCCTTTATAAGTTAAAGCAGAAAACTTTTGGGTTTTGTTTCATCTTTCAAACTACAATTTGTGAACTTTCAACTTCAAAAGTGATTTAAAAAATAAAATAGAATGTTATAAAAGTTCCCTGTACTAAGTACTAAGTGCCTGAGCTCTTACATCTATTTTCAGGCATAAATCCCTGTATGTGAAAACAAATCGACAGGAAGAAAAGGCAAATAGTTCTGTCTCAGGTACTGAGACTAATCTTCACATTTGTTCTTGGATTGAGCTGTATTTATGGGAAAAAGGAAGTTTGTTTTCTTGTTTCTTGAGCAAGTTTTTAGTTTACTTCTTAGTTAATCCATGTGCAAATACTATTTTGCTTAATTCATTTTATTAAAGCCGTCAAACCCCTCACTTCCTGATATGTTTTAAGGGGCCTGTTGCTCAAGGTGAGGTAAAAGCTAAAAGTTGCATCTCGGAAAAGTCTTTCTTCCTCCTTGCTTTCTAGTAGTATATTAAGTGATGAATACTACAGCAGTCTCATTATTATAGGTTAAACCTCTTGATAAAGGATCTTGTGTTTCTCTGATAGCCAATGGAACAAAGGCATGGAAGAGGCATGCAAGAGGAAGCTGTTTTGTGAAGGCTTTAAAAATTTAGTTTAACTGGATTTAGTTTTGAAGAGCACCTTGAGAGGTGAATTCCTGTAAGAGTATGTGCCAGGTGGATGTGTATACTTGATGTTTCATTATGCTGCATACACTAAAATGATTTATGCCCATGATGTTATCAGTTAATTGAAGGAGTGTGGTTCAAATATGGAAGTTAATGTTCTAAAAGTAAAATATTGTAAAGCAGACAAATGTAAATATGATTTACTGCTTTTACTGCACACTAATTACTTATTATAACCTTTATCTCTTAGGAAGTTGAGATGTGAATGTTTATAAACCAATATTTTAGTATGTATGTTGTGCTGCAGACTCTTTGAATAAATCTACAGATTGAAGCAAAAGTTCTCTGTCCTTAATGTACTATGTTCCTCTACTCATTTTGTAACGTGTGTTTTTATTTTTCCTGGTTATTTTCCATTGATGAAGGTATGTTGTTTCTGCTGGCTTACATTGTTTATAATCAGTTTCAGAAATTGATAGTTTAGTATAGAAAGTGACAATATTATGTTACACAAATACTATTTTTCTCTGTAATATGTGAAACCAGTGTTCCTGGTGTCAGACCTTTGTTAGTCAAGTATTATTTTCTAAGAATTTCTTTAATTGCATGGGAAGCTTGTGGAGTATATTTTCCTGTGGGAAATATACTCCACAAGTGGTGGGGTGCTGACAGGATACCTCCTGTGATGAAAAGCACTACGTAAAGCATTCATACTCCCCCCCCTAGAAGTTAATATATGGTCTAACAGATTAAACTGTCTTTTAGAACTGCTTTAAAAGTGAGTTAAGATGATGATTCACCGAAAATATGGTATTAAAAAATTTATATAAACTATCATGTTCTACCTCAGTAATTTTGTGTCAAATTTTTCTTGCACATTGCTTCCTTCATCTAAATGTACAAAAATGTTGCCTTTGACTTATTAATACTACAACACTAATTTAATTAATTATATTGATGCTGTTACTTCATGCCTTTAACAATTCTGGAACAAGTACCTGCTAATGTTACGTGTCTGCCTGTGATCAATTAGAACGGCTCTGCTTCATTTCAGTTGTATAGTAGGGAGTAATGGTGGAGAACCTTATGATGAAGATCCACGTTACTCTGAGCTGAAATATTCCATTCTTTATGAACATTTATTTCAATTTCTTTCTTAGCATGTTCAGTATTTAATCAGAAGGGGATTACTTGTCTAAAAGAACTACATAATACATAAAAAGTTTATCATTTGCTAATAATACGTTGTATTACCAAAACTTGTCAGGATTTAAATATTGTATGTTTTCGTTATTAATGATGTTTACTACTTTTGTTACTGTATTTTAATAATAAGTGTTTAGATACTTGATTTTTCTGGGTTCATGAGGCGTGTTCAGTACTATGGTTGAACTGCTAGCACAGTGAAGAAGTGTTTAAATCAAAACAGTATGATGATCTTTGGAAAACAAAAATCTGAAAACCCAGCTATGGTTGAATTTGCATTTAGCTAATTTGACCTGACAATATTTTTAAAATTTTCAAGGCCACAGTATTTGTTGTAATTATAATTGAATATAATTTTTATTTTTTACTTGATTGGTGAATACTATGAATTTTTCAGTGGAAGGCAATAGAATACAGTATATCCCCACTGCATTGTGACCCCATCATTGCTACCTCATTGATTTGCGAGGAAAATTTCTTGCAATTTTGCTTCAGCCATTTGCAAGGTTCCCCGGCTGATGCTTGTGCAGTGCCTCTGCTCCGCCGAGGGGTGGTGCTGGCGCACCCTATGGGGCAGGACTGGCCCGGTCCCACGGGGAGGGCCATGAGTCACACTGTCCCCTGTTACTCTGAGTGCAGCCGGGGACTGACCCCCCCCGGGTGCGTGTTACTGTTTCCATGGCTACAGGCAGGGAAGGGAAGCACCCCAGGAAAGCGGGGCTGGCCGCGGCAGCCAGCAGGATGTGCTCTGCTGCTGCAGTTGCAGCCTGCCTGTGCTGCACGGGGCTGGGATGAGCACTGTGCATGAGCTGGGGGCGGGGGGGAGTAGTGGCACGGGGTTTGGGCTGTGAGCATGTGCGTTTGCAGCAGCCCGGAGAAGCCCAGGAATTCTCAGGGGAGTCTCCCGAGTCAGAGGGAGCTCAGAAATGGTTCCCTTTGCTCCCCTGTGCTGAGAGAGCCAGTGGGGAGGAGCGGAAAAGTGTCCACAGTGCTCTGGAGTGGCATGGAGTGGAGCAATGGGCATGGCCTGAATACATATTAATGACCTGCATATGTTTGTGAATTTGATGTTCTGCGAGAGCCTTGGCATGACCCATTCCTCGCAAATGAAAGGGTATAACTGTAATTGCTGAGTTAAACCGACACAGTGTATTTCAGTAAGTACAGCAATCCCTCACTACTTCATGGGTCACCATTTGTGGGTTCAGTACATCATGCAGGTTTTTTTCTGCATCTTCACTGTCTTTACCACGAATTCTTGGATTTCGCTTATCGCTGCATCTTTCTGGAACCAATCCCCTGCAATATTTGAGGGATTACTGTATATACGAACTCTGTCCTCACTTCTGTAAATAAGTTGGTTGGTTGAGAAGCTGTCTTATGTATGGTAGGTGAACGTGAGCATCCACTGTCTTACAAAACCCTGATAATTTGTTTTGGTTGTTTCCTTTTCTTTTGATACAGCACCATTGAACCTCTATATTTCACCTACGGAATCTTATTTGCCTGTGGCTGCTCATTTGCCTACCAGCCATCCTTGGTCATCCTTGGCCACTATTTCAAGAAACGCCTTGGGCTGGTGAATGGCATCGTCACTGCCGGCAGCAGCTTGTTCACCGTGTCACTGCCCTTCCTGCTAAGGGTTCTGCTTGATGCTATCAACCTGTTCAACACATTACGAGTCATGTGCATCCTTATGTTCATTCTCTTCCTGGCTGGATTTACATATAGACCTCTAGTTCCCAACACCAAAGACAAGGAGGGAGGAAAGAAGGGGAAGTTCAAATTTCCTCCTGAAAAAAAGATTTTCAATTTCTCCATTTTCAAGGTTCTCAGTTACCGAATCTGGGCCTTTGGGATCCCAGCTGCCCTTTTTGGATATTTTGTGCCTTACGTTCACTTGGTAAGTCCACATTTCTTCATCCATATGATGTGTTTAGAACCATTGTTATTTGCATTTGTGTTATGGACTGAGAAAGCAATTGGTGATAGGAAGCAAGATTTAAACTGCAAGCTGTGTTAAGGAGAAACAAAAAATTAGTTTGGATGTTTCTGATTTTTAAAGAGGGCTTTAATTAGAACAACTAGTTAAACCAGTTAAAATTTTTGTTCTTTGTTCTCAATCTAAAGTTTAAGGTACTTCGACCATGTAAAGAGACACTTGAAAAATATTCTGTACTATTGCAAAGAGAATTCTTTATTTTGGTACTCAGCTGCATACATTGCCAGTGATACAGTGTTTTAGAAGAAGTGTAAAAGGAATAAATTACAGAAAATGAATAAAAATGGTCATTTTAGTTCTTTTATATTGAGGTATATTAAAGTGTTAGTTTTTAGGATGTATTTTATTCACCATTTTCCAGCTTTATTAACAGGAAAATACTTGTATTTTTGTGTCTCAAACTTTACCTTTGTAATTTACTGCTACATCATTAATATGTATAACTAATCCTCTTACCTGATCCCCACTAGCTGCTACATGTACACTAATTTTGTTTCCCTGGCAGTTTTTTTTTTTTCTGTAGTACACTCTTAAACTAAGAGATTTAGCTGGGCAATAGCTGTGTTGTGTCTGGCTGGCACTCATTGCACTGTTTAAATGGTGGATTATTTTTGAATGGCTTACTGGTGGTGCTGTCTAAACTGAAGTCATGTAAACCAAAAGGCTTAAAAGGGAAAGGTGGGGGGGAAAATGGTTCACAACTTGCAATGGATTGCTTTATTTAGATCATTACACATCCTTGCATTCAAGAGTATTTGGTAAAGCATGGTCTAGTAGAACTTGTACTCACTCTGAAAACAGAAGGATAGTATTTAATATTCATCCATGGTAGAAAACTAAGATTAATGGTTATAAATATTTTTAATTCTATCAAATATCTTCAATGCCTTAGAAGCCCACAGGTTTTTATGCAGGTAAAAACAAGTGGTGTCACTGTTTCTAGTAATCACAGAATATTCTGAGTTGGCAGGGACCCATAAGGATTATCGAGTCCAGCTCAAACAGCACCACTGCTTCCCTGGTGGGAATCGAACTCCTGGTCTCCCACATGAGGGGTGGGGACACTCACCACTGTACTAAAGTGGATTTTACATTGTTAAGATTACTGACTCTGCATCAGATGCTTATTTTAAAAATTAACTTGTGCTGTGGGCTTTTTTGTTTTTTGAATAGCTGTAAACTGACTTTCAATTAATGGCTAGTTCTTGTTACTTAGGTTTTAATCATGTAAATCTAATTCCGTTTCAAAGGACTGTACTAAATGACTAAGCTATTGTGACATCTAATGCCATTTCCTCATAAGCTTCATGGAGATGTTTTAAAATAGAACAGGTTTCAGAGGAGCAGAAGTTGTAGAGAAAGCCAAATCATAAATCACTGTTAACTCCTGCAGAGAATTGAAGAACAAGGCCATAGAAGCAGTCACATACAACTTCTAAAATACATTTATTGGGAAAAAAAGCTTGTAAGTTTTTCTCAAGATGCTTGTTGTTTTTAGATTGGGTTAAAGGTGCTGGTTGACTTGTAGAGGACAAAACTCTTTATCCTTTTTTATATTACATGTATATAATTTTTTGTTATATAATGTTTGTAGGGTGCTCTCACTCCTGCTGAGTGAGTGACGAAAATACTTTTAATGGAGGTATTAATTTTTATGAAAACATGAAGAAGTGAAGTGGCGTTTATTGCTGGTGGGCAGTGATGTATTCTGGGGGGAGTATGTAAAACCTTAGTCCATGTCGATTTGTAATTTGAGAACATGAATGAGTCAGTGCTCATGAAGGACCAGCATGGATTCTGCCCTTCAGCACAGATACTTCAACTTGAGTAGATATCTCTGGATGTTTTTTATCCTAGTTTTGTCTGCCTTTGATAGGAACCCCACACTTTATGTACTTCCAGAAGTAGTACATGGAAGTATGTATTTACAAATAAATCAAAGGCTGTAAGAAAAAATAAGTTTTTTTCTGGTATATCTAACAAATTAGAGATGACTTTCCTTAGCTTTGGAAAATAAAAGTTACTATTGCTTCATTGCTACAATTCTAAAAGTGCTGTAAACAATACTGGAAAAGGGATAATGACCTTCAGACAAAATACAACTTTTGTTATGCTAAAATTCTTGAGTTTTTCCCACTCTTGGGGTTGGCTGACAGCAGCTAGACTGCTAGAATGGGACCTTAGCTGCAAGTGCACTAAAAACCCCCACTTATATATACAGTGAAACTCATCCCTACAACTCTTAGCCCTCAGACCTGGTTCCTGTACTTACCAAGTCCTGTTTTTCCCACCTGAAAAGACAATTTCAGCCAGAATGGCTGCTCTTGACCATGTGATGAAATGCAGGTACCACAGATACAACCAGTTGGGATCCTTGTGTGCCATCCCTTGGGCCCCTGGTAGCAGAAAGTCAGAGATTCAGTGTGCTCTAGTCCCTGCACATCAGCTGCTGTCTGCCAGCTTGGCACAGCAGAGTTGCTCCTGAGAGCCCAGGCAGGGTCTCCATGTGCTTCTGGGCCAGCCCTGATTTCTGTTTGTGTCGCTGGAGTTTCCTGAAGCGTATTGGAAAGGAGAATATGCATTGGGAAACCTGTAGTAAGAGAAGTAAAAGCTCCTTTTGGACTTTGGGTTAATTGAATTGGCCAGATCTTTGCAATTTTAACTATCTGCACTGTATTTGCTACGTCAAGTAAAGAGCAGAGAAATAACCTTCCTATCATTTATGCTCTAACTAAATGTAAACACATCAACAAATTGATTATATGATGAGCTAGGTAGGATTCATGTCAAGGAGCTGGCAGGAATTACCAGTCCCTGACTGGTAATGTGAAAACTGCATGTGAAATAGGCATCGTGTTCCTTTTGGCGCTTGCAAGGGAAAGCCAAAAGGGAGAGCTTTTCTTGTCCCAGTTTAATTGGTGTCACATTCCATTAATAGGTGTTCCATTACATGTCACTTGGGAATTGGGTTGAGATAAATACTATAAATAAATTTTGACTTAATTTTATTATATACTCTCAGCATTAACTCAGGTGCTGAAGAACAAACCAATAAGTCTTAAGATTCCTATATCAAATAGTTGTTCTTCCTCTCAATTTTAAAACCAGTCTAAACTGCAGTGGTTGAGAGTGTTTTGTTTTGGATGGTCCTTTAAAAGAGGCAAAATTTTTTATCATCCTCTAAGATAAACAAATAAAATCCTATTTTCATCCATTCAGGTTTAAATTGAGATCACAACAGCAATCTGTCAGGTTAGTGGAAAAAATTCAGTCCTTAATGAAAACACATGGAAAATCTCACAAGGAAATTATTTGGTGTATTTGAAAGAAAGTATACTGTCTGTTCCACTTGTCCTGATAATACTTGTTTTGATAACAAATTAAGAACCTTTTTCAGCAGTCAGTCTAATGTTAAAGGTTTAATATTTTTCTCTTGCCCTTAAAAAATACTTAATCAGGATCATGCATCTTAATTCTTATGAGCTTGTTTGGTCAATTCTGTTAAAATTTGATACAAGGTCACATGCTAGGTAGCTTAAGAGAGATGTTGTTGCTTTTTGTGCTTTATTTAGCAGGGTGAAAAGAAATACTACTTAAAATGGATGTTGTTGCTGCCTCATCTTTTCTAAGCAGTGACTAAGGTCACTACCAGGTTTCAGCATATGTTTAGGACAATATTAATTATGGCACACAGAAGAAGGGGTCCAGTATTGTGTTGAGCTTTGATGTAGCAATATTCAGCCACAATGAGGAATACAGGTAGGACTGAGAACATCATCTTAACACTTCCAGTGCAGTGTTTCAGTCCTGTAGTAATTTGTCTTGGGGCATTTACAAGTGTGATTTGATTTGGCAGATACTTTTATTAAATGCCTCTTGCTAATAATAGGTCCTGCCTTATTTAGTGTGCCTGACACCTTTCAGGATGAAAAACTGAATCTAACAACTGAATAGTTGAACAAAGTAGTGCATGTATTTCTTATGTATGTATTTTACTTTTTTGAAAACAAGTGACTTGGTTGTAGATAATGCCATAAAAATATCTGTTGATAAACTTTATCTTTTTAAGTTTAAGCATTTTAAAGACTGACTACATTTATATGAAAATTAGACTTGCTGTTTAAATATGGCTACAGGCTCACATACATACAAAGCTACCCAGTAAATGATGTGCAAGGTGAGCATTACCATAACACTGACTGTACTCTTAAAAGTTCAGAATAGCTCAGGAAGAAGACTTCAGCATTTCTCGCCTTGCTTTGCTTCTTATTTCTTAATTTACTGTGTAAGTCTGACTTTTCCTTTTGATGCTTATCCACGATTGTATTCCATGCTGGGTACATATTTGCATATGTAGAGATTTTTGGTTAGCAATATCTGTGTGGAGTGTATGTGTTCTGTGTCTGTTTGCTTCATGAATAAGATATGAAAAAATGGTGTGTATCTGGCCATTTTTCCAACAACTTTTTGGGGAGGCAGATGAGTACTGGATTGAATGGCCTCTACAGACAGATACTGAAAATTTGGTCTCAGTGCTCCTCGGAAATCTGCATGTGCAAGGAATAGGAATTCCAAGGAACAGGCAAGTTAGACTGCAGACAACACTTGTTAAAAATAGATGGGTACTGCCACTGAGAAACAAAGCATCGCTTTGGACTCTGTTCTAAGATTCTCATCAACTGTATTGGAAAAGAAAATGCATCTCAGAATGAAAAGTAAAGATACTTCCGAGATTTTTATTCATGAGAGAGGCATGAAGCTGGTTGGAATCTCCATAGCGTACTTATTAGGCATAAGAACTTTTAAATGTATATAAACAAACTCATTTTCTTGGCTGCATCACAAAATCAGACAACCTGGATAAATATTAATGTGTTTTCTGGGTGGCTTAGTCTGTCTCCAGATCATCTGCGTTTGTTACTTTGAAGTTGCTGAGTCTGGTGCTTTGGTCACATAGTCTGTCCTTGGACAAAACGATAGTGCTGTGTACTGGTCTATGCTACCTATCTTTTGCTGGAACATTCATTTAGTTTGTGTTCCTCAGTAAGAAAAGTAGTGTTTCTCACTTGAGAAACATCATATTTAACAGGAAGACTTGCTGATACAGATTATAGATGTCATAAACTTTTGTTGCCAGATTTGGTTCCCCCCCTGCATCTGGTGTGTACTGTAAGTTCTGTGCCTTTGTGTGATTTAACTGTTCCACAACTACTTTATCACCTTGGACTACCTTCTAAAGTTGACTTGAGCTTCAGCTCTGTTCTCTACAAGCCAACTATTTTGGCTTGTCTCTGCCCATTTCTCACTCTATCAGCAATGTGTCTTGTTTTTGTTAATAAGAGATCAGATTCTGCTGTGCAAATTCAGTGTTTGAACCTTTGCCCTCTAGAATATGTGCCAGTAAAAACTGTTGTCTTGTGCAATCAACTTGGAGAACTGAAGAGCCAAGTTCTTGTAAGATCCTCTGTAGCTGTGGTTTTCCAGGAACTTATCTGAAATTCTTGTCATTTAATTTGAAAACTATTCACTTCTATATTTTCTGAACGTTTCTGAAAGGCCTTACTTATTCAGGACAAACCATTCTCTCTATTCTGCTGATTTAGAAAAATTGGTATTTTCTGCTTTTAAACTGCACTCTCCCTAAGCAAAAGCTTTGGGTCACTAGGAATAACTATACTGGAAAATATGAAGAGGATATAGAAACTACCTGAATTTCTTGAAGCAGATGTGCTGTATTAGGACAAGTGATCATAGTCAAGATGAATCTCCCTGCATTAGTTGGTGTTCTACCCCAAAAGACTCCAGTCATCATCCATAACATTGCTTCCAGATATTTTTGTAACTCTTCAAGCCTCCCTAACTGATGCTGAGTTCCCAAAATATTGTCAGAAGTACCATGTCTAAATTTGTCCTCATTTGAGAAAACCAGTATGTTAGTTGCTGTCCTTGTAAGAATGGTCATTTCCACACAGACAGTGGCAGCTGCTCTGTGTTCTCTGCAGTGGGAGAGTTGCTCAAGAAGCCATAGGAGAATGGAGTTAAACATCTTGCAATAAGTGAAACTGTTCATGTGTACAGTGTTATCCTGCACCTCTCTCCTCCCCTTAATTCCTATCCCCCTGGATTCCACAATGGAGACAAACAGAAGCACAGATAAGTGCTGTCCTTTATGTCTGTGTGCAGAGCATGATGAAAGGTCTGTATGGACTCTAATAACCAAAAATCTCTAAACTTTACTATGGATATGCAGATTTTACATGTTGAAGGGCATATATGTAACAATCTTAAAGAAATTCTGTTCCTGTAAGGTAAGTACTGTGTTTTGTGAACCACCTGTATTATGCCACGAATTTACTACTTTTAGAATGTTGTGTAAAATAGTGCTTAATATCTGGTCCATGTGTCTGATTTTTTTTTTTTACTCAAACTGGAAAAAATCGGCCTCCATTACTATATTCACTTGCTTTTATGGGCTGCTGTTCAAGAAACCTCTTCATTTCTTCAGGTCTCCTGCATCACTCATTTGTCTGAGGTCTACTATGTCTTGTTTTTCAGAATCTGCTGTTAGTCTGTTTTGTAATGGTAGGATAGTATCTTGTAAATTATGTCCACTACTAACAGATAACTGTGTGTCAAATAGATATTTCTGTATACGGTAAAGTATAGCTGTCAATTGTTTTTCTATTACTTTCTCATCCACTTGATCTATCATATTTCTGTCTCCAATGAAAGACTAGCAAGGCATTGGTTTTCTAAAGGTCCAATGTAATTATTAAGCCTATACCTCTGAGACCCAAAATCTTCAGTGGCTCCCAATGCTTTACTTGCTTTTCTAATCTTTGCATTTATCTCCCTTCAGATCTCAACATCTGCTGCAGTTTGTCTGCCCAGGTTAGTGAAATTTTCCCCCTTTATCCACTTCTGTAATTATCCTGTGCACTTGTTTCTTTTCCAGTATTCCTCAATGTTAACCTGGCAGTATTCATTCTTGGTTAGATTGTCCCCTTTAGACTTTGGTGGTGGGGGTGGAAAAAGAGAGAATTTATTTCCCACTTCGTTCTTGTAATTGCTATGAGAGCATATTTAAGCTGTGTTTCTCAAATAAATACTGGAGACAAAAGAAAAGCGTAGGGACAGAAAGAATAGAAACAGAAGAGAACAAAACAGATATTTTTCTGGATTTTTTAAGAAGTAAAAGTAAACAGAAAGAAAAAGTTAGGTAGCTAACATACTCATGTACAAGTAAGAAGGTGACCTTGAAGGATAAGAGCAAAGCAGTCTTTCTCAGGTAGAGAATACTGGCAGAAGGAAAGGTCTGAGTTACATTGTGATTTCCTTTGTATCAGTCTTTATAGCACATTAGTTACTGTTCTCTGGTGTAATACAAAGTATTCTAATAGCAGCACAGTCTGAGTAAATTGTAAAGTGCAAAATCCTTTTTATTTTTATGGTAAATTAAACATCCTGGCTTTGGATGTTTGAAGCATCTTGACCTGAATGAAACTCTTCAAGCTCCACGAGTGCCCAGAAGCCTGAGATCACAGCTGATGTTTTTTCCCTGCTATCCCCCTACAATGTAACAGAAACTAGTTGCCAAATACCTTCACTCATATACAGACCAGCTTTTGTGTCCAGTTGCTGCTCCATGAAGCGCTGTGTAAGAACCCTCTTTGCTTTTTAAATCCTGTTCAGACCTGTGAATTTCTTACCATATGTTTTGAATCTTCCTTTGAGGAAATTTCAGAACGTAGCTCTTGCTATTTGATTGCCAGTAATTATCAAATTGTGAGCTATTTTTTAGATTCTTTTCTAATGATTGAGAAGAATTTGTTGTTGCTACTGAGCCGAATATTTCCGAGGAAAAGGAAGAGATGGTTTTGGAGAAAAAGGGAACATAAGAACACATACAAAAAAAAGGGAATATAAGAAAAAGGATGAACGTAAATGTCTGTATCCTGAGTAAGGACTGCACGAGGAGGAGAAGCTATTATTAGCATCTTTTTGTTGTGTTTTAAATAAACATTTGACCACTTGATTCAATTTCTTAGGGCCTTGGTCTC
>WEKX01023399.1:110864-162454 GCA_013390025.1 Pitta sordida
TCCAGGCTGACGACACCAGAACGAGAGGGCACGGCCTCAAGCTACGCCAGGGGAGGTTCAATCTTAACATTAGGAAGCGGTTTTTCACAGAGAGAGTGATTGCATATTGGAATGGGCTGCCCAGGGAGGTGGTGGAATCACCATCCCTGGAGGAGTTTAAGAGAAGACTGGACGAGGAACTTAGTGGCATGGTCTAGCCGGGAGGTGTAGGGCTGGATGACGTTGTGCCCCCTCCGTCTCGGAGTGGCTTGCTAGACTGTGAGGGATCTAGGTTGGTGTTATGCTCTGCGATGTGCTCTCGGTCTCTTTACGGGTGCTAGATGGTGAGTTGGACTAGATGATCCTTGTGGGTCCCTTCCAACTCATAATATTCTGTGATTCTGTGATTCTGTGATAAGAACACATACAAAAAAAAGGGAATATAAAAAAAAGGATGAACGTAAATGTTTGTATCCTGAGTAAGGACTGCACGAGGAGGAGAAGCTATCATTAGCATCTTTTTGTTGTGTTTTAAATAAAAATTTGACCACTTGATTCAATTTCTTAGGGCCTTGGTCTCATAGGTACTTGGCAGTGTGTTTGGGACTTCCAGGTGGAACTGAGATACTTGTGAGAGCTTTCTTCTGTTTCCCAGTAGAATGAATCAGGTACTCCACCCAGCTCTGTGAAAACTGAGGCCATTATGACCATGTCCACAAGTGCATCTCTAATACTGAAGTGTTATGGATGCCCTGAGAATTCCACGGTGGCTGAACAGAGGTTTGGGAATCAGTTTTGATCTTACTCACCAATGTCCTGTGTTTTAAGGAGTCTTGTCCTGAAAGATGTGATAAAAGTAGCCCAAGTTCTGTTGTAGAGTCAGCCTCTCTTAGGACACGACACTAGTGTTGTAACATGTAGGCAAACTCTAAGTTAGTTGTTTACTGTGTTGTTCTTCAAAATAGGCAAGAAATAAAATCTTTATCTTTGTAATTTTTCGGGGGTCTACTCTAATAAGCTGCTTTTTGATAGTCTTGTCTGATAATCTTATTGCTAAGAGTACTGGTGAGCTGAAAAACTTACTTGAGGTAGCAGCACTCTTCTGTAAAATGAAAATGTGTCCTTTTGTAAAAGCTGTTTCTGACTGGTTACTTTCACTGATGCAAATAAATACTTACTTTCATTCTGATCTTAGTCCAGCTTCCAGTGTTGCTCTTTGCCATTGTCACCTTCCCGTCTGAGTAGTTACAGAAGAGTTCTACTGATAAGTTTTTCAGTCTGGCAGATTTCAGAGATCTTGGTTTAGTCTCATAGCTGTCTTTCAAAGCATCTTCTAAGCTGAGGCATGCTCTTCTCTCTTGACTTGAAGATGTTTAGTTTATCTGACTAGTTTCTATGATTACTTTGACTGTCTAGTCTTTATGGTTTAGAAGCTTCTCCAGAGAGCAATTTGGAGGATCAGGATCAGGCTTCCAAATTGCCTCAAAGAATTTTTTTTGTATCAGTTGGGAAGATAAGCTGTCTAAGAAAAAAGCCTTAAGTTCAGCAGTAAGAAGACATCCTTCTTGTGACGTGTAAATGCTGTAGCTGACACAATATTATCATAAGGGTCTTGCTTGTTGTATTATGGTGTGTTAGCATTTCCTTTTTCTGCTTACTGTATCATTTAATGAGTTAATACTCAATTAGTCCCACTTGTCCTCCCATATAGACAATTGGGAACTAACCCTCAGTGTAACTGGACTGAACTATCAGAAGCTAAATAGGTATAAACTTTCTAATAAATCTGTGTAATATTTCTAGCTAAGTCCAATTTAGGCAAAAATAAGGTAGGAACTTTGTTACTTAACTGGAGTAACTATAACTGCTAACAGATCTTGGTTTAAAAATCACTTTTGTTAGCCTCTCTTTGCATTTATTTCTGCTGTATTCCTCTTCTCAAGGTTTATTATTGTTATTTTTAAACCAAGGTATTGAAGTCTGACTGTATTTGTTTGAAAGTTGAGGCCAAAGCCTTCTCATCCCTAAACTGAATACTACTATACAGTTATTTTTCTTATTTTAGAGTTGAGGAAGACTAAACTAGATGTGAAGTAGCAGACTTGTATTAAAATTTTACTGAAGTGTGCTAAATAAAATTAATCCATACTTTAAGCTTTTAATTTAATCACAGAATATCATAAAGTAGATGAACTTGCTATATTAGGGTACAGTCGCTCCACTTCCATCAGCTACTTTGAGAATCCATCTTAAGTTGGTGTGTAAAAGAATTAGCCAATGTGTTTTTTTAATAAGTCTGGTGCATACAATGTTGATCATCAGTGGTTAATGAAATATTTTCCAGGTTTTTTTTGGTATTTGTATAGGATATCTTAATCCACTGGTTTGATATTCCATAAATTCATAGTTGCAGTGCATCATATAATGTACTCAGTTTTAATTACATAAATTGTAAACTAATAACACTTTATCACATTAGTAAATACCAGGATGATTTGAAAAGAATTACCTAAATTTTTAGGACCGTAATATAAGTGGTAATGCCAGGAAATGGCTTCCTCCAGGCATAAGGTTACTTTTAATCAACTGAGCAGCACAGTTTTAGCAAACTAGAGGCTAAACAGAGTTTTTAAATTATAACAATAAGTATGTATTTGGGACTGTTCTAAGATATCCATCAAATCACTTCAAGAATCATAGAAAAATAAGACTGGAGGTATGCCAGGACTTAATCCAATTTAACCAGTTTTTTTAAATATAGACTTTGGTGTAGGACGTCCTTCAAATATTTCTCTTTAAAAATCTTTTTTTCAGAAGTCGTGCTTACCAAATTTCTGCTTATTGCCAGACCTTTCTTTCGGATTACACAGGGACCATGTCTTTAAAAATGAGTAATGAATAAAACAGGAAATAAAAATTCACCTGAGGCCTTACTGGTACTGAGCAGTACGTGAAGGTCATATTGAGTAATGAATTCACAGGATCAAAGGTTGGAAGGGACCCACAAGAATCATCTAGTCCAACTCCCAAGTGAACACCCACACAGGGATCAAACCCCCAACCCTGGAGCCATGGCCACCACGCTCCATCCATCCAAACCTCCCACCATCTAGACTATGTCACTGAGTTCCTTATCCAGTCTTTTCTTAAACACTTCCAGGGATGGTGACTCCACCACCTCCCTGGGCAGACCATTCCAATGAGAGATCACACTCTCTGTGAAAAAGCTCTTCCTCACATCCAGTGTAAACCTCCTCATGCGCAGCTTGAGGCCATGTCCTCTTGTTCTGATGCTGGCAGCCTGAGAGAAGAGATTCACACCCACCCAACTGCAAACTTCTTTCAGGTAATTGTAAACAGCAATCAGGTCACCTCTGAGTCTCCTATTCTCCAGGCTGAACAGCTCCATCTCCCTCAGTTGCTCCCCATAGGGCTTGTTCTCCAGTCCTTTCACCATCCTTGTCACCCTTCTCTGGACCCTCTCAAGAAACTGGGGAGCCAAGAACTGGACACAGTACTCAAGATGTGGTCTGACCAGTAGAGGGTATAGGGGAAGAATAACTTCCTTAGTGTAATACAGTCAATCCTCCGTATTCACAGATTACGGATCTCCCGAGGGTCCCTTTAATCGACGACTACAGGTCGAACATTAATATGCCAAATTATTGTCAGAAATATGGCAACTTTGGAACACTGCAACATCCTGGGCTCCTTAAGGGCAGTGAGGAGCATGGGAGTCGGGTTTTTTTCCCTTTAACTCCAGGAGCCGGCACTGGCAGGAGTGCTTTGCCTGAGGCTATGAATATGCACATGTGCAGATATGTGCTGGCAAGTCCAGGAATGGCCCCACATGGGTCTCTCTGTTACAGTTAAAAACTTCCTGACTTGTAGCAGGGCCCAGCCAGGGCCAGGACCGCACTGCTCCATGAATAACTGAGTAAAAACCGCTGGAAAAATTCCCGCGAATATGAGAAGACGTGAACATGACAGCGCGAATAACTGAGGTGTGACTGTATTACATCATTGGAATGTGCTAAAGGTTTAATCTGTTAAACCTTTAGTTCCCTTTCTAAAGAGCTATTGCCAGAGCATTCTTCTGTCTTGCATTCATGCATCTGCTAGTTTTTACCCTCATATTTTTTCAATTTTGTGTATTTTCAGTATTATTTAATTCATAATGTTTTTATGGAAATTAATCACACTATTGACTGAGATGCCAGGTTGCCGGTATGATTTTGAATTCCGATGTTTTTCTTTGCAGTGCCTGTCGTACTCATAATTTGATGTAATTTGCAAATTTAAAAGTATGTTACTTATTTCACTGACAATATCATTAATGAAAATATTAAATAGCAATACATTTGGAAAGGGTTTTTTGGTGCCTCCTTTGGCATATTCAATATTGCAGTGAAACATTAATTAAAAATGGCCTTTCCAAACATTTGAGCATGCATCCTTACAGTTGTTTTATTTAACACATGTGTTGCAAACTGGCTATAAGAATTATGTTTGAGAGAATTCCTAAGTCAAGATTCATTAGGTCTGCCCCTACCTCTGTAGGCAAGGTTTGCTACCTACCATGTGAAAGGGTGGTTTGTTTTTTTCCACAAATCCATGTTGATCCTTAGACTGTGATGTTATGTGTTAGATGTTTATGAATAGTTCTGGGTTTGTTTCCTTTTCTGCTGTTATTCTGGAAATTTAAGTTAACATGATAGACCTGTAACTCTAGGAATGGCTGATAGTAGCTAATTTTGAACATAGTGGCTAGTTGAATTTTAAGAGTAAAATAAAAACAAGAAACAGAGCTGAGACTGCAAATTTTGGATTGTAGTCACAAATGAGAGTAATTTTTAAAATGTTTTAAAAGAGTAAGTTATCCCGCAATTTAACTCTCATCCCTTGTGTATGTCACACTTCGGTTCTGGTGGATCCCCAGCTTTATTCCTTGTGCTTGTTCTCAGTCATGGTGACCTTCCTCAAATGTGTGTGTGCTTTACCTGTCTTACTGCTGACACCCAAGCCGCACCAATATCCCAGTATGCTTGTGCCCATTTTTTTTGTGCTGTTTCTTGTGGCTGCAATGGGATCCAGTCTTGTAGGCACCTCCAGGAGCTACTAGAGAGAGGGTAGGAACTGCAAATATCCTGAGAGATGGAGTGGAAGATGGAAAGAACAGCAGTAATGAACTCTCTTGTGCTTCAGTGTAGGGGTTGTCCCTCAGTGCTTCAGTCCCCAGCATTCTTTCTTGAACTATTCCCTGAATATCTTTCATTCTTACTGATTGGCCTTCACTCCCTCAAGGCCTCAGAAATGGTTTAATTGCCATCATCCTAAGATAATGACAGAAACATTTCTTAGAAATTGTGTGTTCGCATGACAAATATGCATATAAACATCACAGAATATTCTGAGTTGGAAGGGACCCACAAGGATCATCGAGTCCAACTCTTAACACTGTCTCCCTGGCGGGAATCGAACCTGGGTCTCCCACACACCAGGTGGGGACACTTACCACTGTACTAAAGTGGATTTTTACATCTTCAAGATAATTCCTGTTTAGGTACTTGCTGCAGCAGTGGTAATACTTCTAGCTCTTGTTAATTTAAACTAGGTAATGAACAAGAAGAAATTTAAGTAAATAAGGCTATTATTACACAGAATCACAGAATATGCTGAGTTGGAAAGGATTCCAAGGATCCTTGAGTCCATCTCCTGGCCCTACGCAGCGATGGTCCCCCAAGAGTCACACCGTGTGCCTAGGACTGTTGTCCAAACGCTTCTTGAACTCAGGCTTGGTACTGTGACCACTGCCCTGGGGAGACTGTTCTGGTACCCATCCACCCTCTGGGTGAAGAACCTTTTCCTAATATCCAACCTAAACCTCCCCTGACACAACTTCAGGCTATTCCCTTGTGTTCTGCACTGGTCGCCACAGAGAAGAGATCAGTGCCTGACCCTCCTCTTGCTCTCACAAGGAGGTTATAGACTGCAGTGAGATCTCCCCTTGGTCTCTTCCTCCAGGCTGAACAGACCAAGTGACTGCAGTTTTTGATACTGCAGGTGCTTTTATCTCACAACAGATTCTCTACCATGAGCACTATCACAGATCCAGTCTCTGATCATAGTTTTTACTTTTCAAGTAAGGTTAGACTCATCTGATACCTCATGCAAAGCTTCATTTTTGTTACTTACAGGCATGGCTTACCACTTGGCATTTCAAGGAATTAGTTTTGCCTGGAATTCTGTGGAACTCATAAGTTTCTGGAAAGCATGAAGAATAAAAAGTTTATGTGGGCTTTTTCTATTTGTGTCTGGGAAAGAAAATGCAAAACCGAATGAACCACCCTGTGATGTCCCTTCCTTAAGGTGAAGGGAGCACCCAAGATTCACAGATGCTGCTGTTCAAAAGGAACAAAAAAAGTGAGAAACTGCAAAATTTACAAGGCTTTATTAGTAAAATACACAGTTGGCTTGGAAATCAGTATGTTATTCTGTGACCTCCTCGGTAAGCACATGGCAGTGGGTTTTGGATAAAGGGGTAGGGTGAAAGGGGAGAGAGAGAGAGATTAATTACAGAGCGAGAGAAAGGAAAAAAGAAACAAACCAACTATCAGTCAGTCATGGCTCCAGTGTCAATTGATCCAGCTGATAGGGATGCCCAGGGTTCTGTGGGTTCTGCACAGGCTTGCTGGGGGTATTTCTCTCTGACCTGGAGATAAGTTTCCCACTTTCTATGCAAATTAGTTATCATGTGCAGTCTGTTCTTTTATACCTTTCTGGGAATGGGTCAGAGGGATTTTTGTGTCTTTAGTCTTGATACTCCCCTGCAGTCCATGCCTGCATCTCAACCTCATTCCTGTGCATGCTGTTGTTAAGCTTATCTTTCAGAGTTAGAACAAGGACATTGTCCTGGAAAAGTGCTGCCCTTCCTCCATATGGCCCCCTTCTCCAGCCACATCCTGTACTTTCTCACAGTGTGCTATTACCAACAATCCTTGGCTGTTATTACCAACAGTCCTTGGTTGGCTCCACAGCTGTCTGGCTGTCAGTGTTGGAGACATAAACATTAACCCCCTTATCTCCCAGACCTCTACACCCTTTCAGCTCTTTCAGGAAACTTCGTTTGGAGTAGTTAAGAGTAGTATCTTCAATATGTGAATGGCACTAGCAGTACTCTGTAAGCATTTCCTTTTTACTTTACACTTGTGTTGAATGAAAGTGTCAGACACAAGGACTTGAACTAGTAATTGAAGAAAATGGTGCATTTAATGTGCTCAAAGTTTTCTGTATTACGTATGTGATGCTGTTGGACATCTCTTTTGGTAATAAATACCGCATTGCATTTAACCTACTAAAACTTTGCCTGCTTGGGAGTCCCCAAAATTGAATATTATATATATGGGAAGAAAGTGGTTGACAGAGAAGGAATTGTTTCTTGCTGGTTCATAACCACTTCTTTCAGATTCAGCTTCTTTGTGTTTGGAAGAAAAGCAGGTACAGTTCTGTTCAGATTGCTGTCTTTGATTTACTGCATGAATATAGCTGAATTGTGTGTGCAGTGAAGGGAAAATCTTGGCAAAATTTGGGTCTTGGTTGGATGGAGAGCAGTGAACCAAGACTGTAAATCTGAAAGCATTCCAGCCATGTATAGTGGCTAATATTGCTTCTGGTTTCATTCTAACAATAATGAAATTTGCACAATAAGGTCCATGTGTGTTACCCTGATACTAGAGAGCACGGGTGTAAGGTAGAATGCTGGTGCCAGGGATGCATTCAGTTATATTCTCCACTGTCTCTATCTTGATGTGGAAAACTAGATTGTACAAATATAAAATTTGTTTTTAAATAGTAAGTTGTGCTAGTCCTAGCTGTAATTTTGTCTGAGCCAACCACATCTTTTGTACATGTGGAAAACTCAGACCTGCAATTCAGCATGCACACAACTTTGAGTGAAGACCCAGCTACATTACTGAGAAGAGGCAGAAGCCCTAGGGAAGTGCTTTGGCCTTTGTGTCTGCTTACCTGGGTTGCCATTTGACTGCTGTAGATAATGCATAAGGGGTCATATAATTGCAACCTGTATAGTTCTGCAGTTGTGAGAACATTAATGCATGAAACACTGCCTGAGAAAGTTCACAAGCAATTGCTCATCATGGGATTTTTGGTTAGTGCTAGCAGCTAGAACAGTGGAACTGAATCTTGTTTGAGCTGCTTCATCATAGATATATTTAATCTATAGTTACAAGTAAGTTTCCCTAAGTCTGTAATGAGTAAGCACTTAGAGTACTGAGTTAGTCCTGGATCACTGTATTTCCAGACACTCAGTTAATACTGCTGTTGCTTACAACTTACTTAGTGACTGCATCACTGAAGTCTGAATATGCTGTTAAGGATCTGAGGGTCAGCTCTGAGATCAGACCAGTTTGCTCAGGGCTTTGTGCCTGAAAAACCTCCAAGAAAGGAGAGTGAGCAAGCTCCATGGGCAGCCTGTGCAACTGCCCTCTTAGGGAAAACGTTTCTCCTTAAATCTAATTGGAAACTTTCTTTAAGGTTATGGTGTACTTAAGAGCAGTGAAAGCTACGGAAATAAATACTGATTTAGATGTTTGAAGTTTCAGATGAGTAGTGGTTATTTTCCTGCTTAAGGAATTGATTGAGTCCAATGTTTTTCCTGTTGGCCTAAGAGGACAGCATTCCATGCCACGTGCTGCTTTGAGAAATCCATTTACTCAGGTGCAGGGTTAATAGTTATCTAGATGTAGAACTTTATCTTGGGTCTTGAAAAGCCTCTGGGGAGTGGATGAATCAGGCCTGCTAATTAAACAAGCTGGAGACTGCAGACACATGGAAGTGGAACAGGTGACAAGAATAGCATAAAACACCTTGGCTTCTTTTGCCAGCTGGGCCAGCAGGTGTTGACAGGCACATAAAGGTAGGGGTGGGAAAACTGTCAGCTTGTCTTCTTCTCACCTTTGATGGAAAGGGAATAAAAAGAACAGCTTATCTTTTATGTTTAAATATCATTCCAGATGAAAAATGCCATCAGATTCTTTTCCCAAATGAGTCTTAAAAAGCAAAGAGAAAAATAAACTTGAAAATTAGAAAGCAAAGCAAACCCACTAACCCTTATTTTTTTCCCTTTCTTACAGAATCAGTTATATGGGACAAATTAATATTGGATTTAATAGGCCTTTTGTGACATGTAAACAAAACCCAACAGATTTTATACTTAAGAAAATTACTATTGCTTAGCAAATCCTGTTTGTTGGAAAAAAAAGGTTCTGCTTGTATATTAATGCTCTGGCTAGGAAATAATCTAGACTATTTTGCTCTAAAAATATTTAATAAAGTGGAACCTTTTCATTTTATAGATAGGAAATTAAGGCTTCTGTGGTTTTGATGTGATATCACATAATTTGTTCTGCAGTTTTTGCTATCTGGGTCTGTCAGCCTGTGATTACCTTGTCTCTCAAGTGTTTTTATTGCATCTCTACTTAAAAAGTTTGTTCTGTTTGCTCTTTCACACTTCTGAGTCTTTACAGTTTCTTGTTCAGAACTATTTATGAACACAGAGATTGCAGGACTGTGAAAATTATTTCTCCATCTTCTAATACCCACTTTGGCATATTTGGTATTGCCAAGCATGTTTCAACAAGTAGTGCAAAAAATCTCTCACATGGGTAATTTCTGGTCTTTGGGGTTGTTTTAAAAACCACAAACACACAAACAAAGAAAACCCACTATGGAACCAGAGAGAAAATAAAAAATCCAAATCCATCAAGCCAGTCTGGTGATATTTTTTTGACCTGACTTTAAATTGTAATGTCAGTTGTAATTACTGACACTGGTGTCAGGACATGGATCAATTGCTTTAGTTCCCTAGGTTGAAGTGGCTGATAAATCGTTCTTCCAGGCTGCCTTTTACTGTTGTAGCTGCACCCTCTCATGGAAATGCTTGCTGTTGTGTTTGGCACTGCAGGTGGTTCCTGTTCCTCTCCCTCCTTGCCCCTTAACGTCATGATGGTGATGGTGGATGTCAGGTGAGGCATTCTGGAGGGCCTCTGCTACTTGCATTGTCTGATTTCTGCTTGCTTTGTCCAGTCACCAAGTCTCAGCAGGAGCAAGAAGCAATGTGACAAGCGTGGTAGCCTGTGTGTCTGTCTGAACGCACAGAGCAGTGTTGCAGTGATTCCAATTTGTCACTCAGCACCTTCACATCTCCGAGTGTCCCCCAGCCAGGCAGGCCACCAGTTCTAGACAGCCCATGTGGGTTCTGTGTTACTTTAAATTTATGACTAGTAAATTAAGAGTGACTGGGAAGAGCACCTCTAAGTCGTCTTCATTTTTATTTTTTTTTCTTGGACAGAACTTCTTGTTTTCCTGAATCAAGTTCCTCAGTTGTGGGTAAAGCAACAACGCGTTTTAGGTTCTTCTTATTGTGTCGCACGAAATACTACTAAGCCAGTGCAAAGCTTATTCTAAAATCTGTAAAAGCAGAGTTAAGTTAGATGACCATTTGCAGCTGAATTTGTAAGTTTGAGATTCACAGATTACTTCTATTTAAGTCCAGTTTTCCAAGGTCTATCTTTTAATTCTAAAGTAGACTTATTTTCTCAACCCTCTTTTTAAACAGATGAATCATGTGAAAGACAGATTTGGTGACAGTGTGCCAGAAGAAGTGCTTCTGCTGTGTCTGGGCATTACTTCAGGAGTTGGCAGGTTGATCTTCGGCAGAGTAGCAGATTATATTCCTGGTGCAAAAAAAATTTATTTACAGGTATGTCTTTATTGTTTCATGTTCCTTCAAAACTGTATTCTGAAGGTTTTCTTTTCAGGGAATACTAAGTAAGCAAGCAGAACTAACTGGTTGGAGATTCAAAATTGGGAAGTTCTAAAACTCTAGGAAACTCTGTGTATGGTTTTTGATACTAGGAGCCTTTGGTTCAAAGTTAACGAATCTGATTTTTAATTTTCATTCTAAGAAAATGTGTATTTCCTGCTTGCCATTTTCAGCTGAGAATGAAAGAAATTACTAATCATTAGTATGTGAGTGAGAAAGCCTTTGAGGATTCTCTAGATTCTGCTTTCTGTGTTTTACCCCATGATTTCACAATGGTTGCAGCAAGGTTAATTTTTTTTCCCATATGTCCCTGTATTAAGGATTGTGAATCTCTCTTCTTGATCTCGGATAAGTGCTAATTTGGTGTCGGGTATGGTCTGTGCATAGTGTGCAATGGCCATGGAAATGTAACAGGTGTTTATTTGCAGAGAATTTGCAGAAAAACTCATCATAGCTTCCAGAAATGCTGAAGCCTGGGAATGAAGGAGGATAGACACTGCTTTGCCTCCACGCTTAGATGATTTTGGTTTTTTTAGGAAGTAGCAGAGTTAATGTAGGATCTCGGAAAAGTTTTATTTCCCCATGTGTGTGTGGCAACCAGGAGCTGTCCTCCGTTTGGTGTTTCAAAATGAATAGCAAGGGAGGCATCTAGTGGATATTGTCTGCACTGCAGTATGGAAAACAAAAATTCTTAGGAAAGATTTACATTCCTGGAGTATTACTGTCATCGATAAACTTGGATTCCCTGATGTATTTGGGACTTTGTTTTCCTGCGCTGAAGTATGGAGGGTCTACAGGCAAAACTATTACCGTTTTTATTTTCAGTTCTGCTTCATTTTACTGACAGTTTTATTCCCTTAAAAAATCTAAGATTATATTATACATATGAGAATATCTTTGTAAATATGCATGACTGCAGCAGTACAGCAGGATAGGGTTTTTTGTGGAAAAATTGTAATGGCTTCACTTCCGTTACATGTAGGCATCCTGAAGTAATCATTCATAATACATACTGATATTTTTACTTAAATTACAACAGTGAGGAGTCTAATTAGTGTTTCAGCCATATTAAGCTTTTGATATTTCTGTGGCTTTCATTTCTGGAAAGAGCAGGAAGCAGTCTCTCAAAAGTGTTGGTACACGTGAAATGACCTTACACAATCACTTCAGGATAGCTGATTACAAGTGCACTTTCAAATCTTGCGAAATGAGTGGTGGAATTTCTTCGTGTGTCATGAATTATGTGTTTGTTTTATCTTGATATGTAACCTGTGGTGGTGATAATCCACGGAAGCTGATTATATTTATTTTAAAGCAAATACAGGCAGACAATTTAATTCACTACAAATGCAAGGAAGTTCTTCTGTTCCCTTAATATTTGTTCATTTGATGCAATGTGTTTTTGTATCTTTTCCTTGGTCATGTTTAGGTGGCCTCATTCTTTTTTATTGGCCTGATGTCTATGATGATTCCCCTGTGCCATGTCTTTGGAGCTCTCATAGCTGTGTGTCTCTTCATGGGCCTGTTTGATGGGTGCTTCATTTGCATTATGGCTCCTATTGCCTTTGAGCTTGTTGGGGCTCAGGATGTCTCCCAGGCCATAGGATTTCTACTCGGCCTCATGTCAGTCCCAATGACAGTTGGCCCACCCATTGCAGGTGAGTGCAGACATGGTCTGTAGCTGTAAATATGTTTCTATGTTTACATGACTTTTTGGCCATATTTTCCACTCGTCTGTCACATGCAGTGCTCTGACATTGGAGGTTTTCTTGATACATGCTTGAGAAGGTATGGTGCATTTAACTGCTGCCTTTAGTTTACGGCACTCTTTGATGTTTGTTCAGGCTTTTTTGTCAAGTTATGCAGATGTAAAACACTCCTCAGAAGAAATATATGTTTCCAGTTGGATATAGGACCTGACATTTTGCATGCTGTTGAAGTGACAGCCTAGGAGTTGCTTGTGTTAGAGAAGGACTCCAAACTAGAATCTGAAATTTAACTGGATTCCAAAATTTCCAAAATCACGCAAAACCAAGTGCAAGAATAAAAGCTCAAATCACTTTAATTGCTCCTCTTAAGTAGGAACACTGGCTTTATTCATTCTTTGATGGGAGACTGTTTGACAAAGTGCAGATTTTGAAGCTGAAAACTGGAAGTTCTTTGTGAGGTGGAAATAGCTAAAGCCGTATTCCTTACCACTAATGATTTTCAATGATAATTTACTCTGAGGTCTGGTGAGTGCTACTGAAAGGTACTTAGTAAGATGTAACTGAACTATACAGCATGATAAAGGGCAACATTTTAAAGCTAGAACACCACTAGGTACTTCCTGGTGTGGATGTAGTGTCACAGCCATTAGTACTTAAATAGAATTTGACTAATGGGAGGAATTTGGAGAGAGCAATTAGAGTGAATCATAGGCAAACACGTTTTTTAATAAGAGACTATTAAAAATACAGTATGTGCAGTACGTCTGGAATAAGAAGAAGGGGCACCTTTTATCCAGGGCAACTGTAAAAGGAAGAGGGAGAATTTCTCCAGGTTGTGGCAAGATAGAAGTGCTGGAGAAGCTCAAATGAGCAACTTTCAAATAGGAAAGATGGTCTGTGTTTCTGATAGGTGGTAACTAAGCAGTTGATGGGGTGATATACTGAGCTCTCCATTGCTACTTCCAAATCAGCTCTGGAATACCTTTCTACCTATACGTACACCTGTATTTGGCCATCAGGTTGTCAGATTAGCAGCTATAATCTGTGCCAGTTCTGCCTGCTCCTCAGCTCTCTGAATCCAAAGCCAAGACCTGTTTTTTGTAGATTCCCGAGGCCTCATTATTTATGAGTGGTAACTCTTGTCTTTTCAGGCTTGCTGCGTGATCAGCTTGGCACCTATGATGTAGCATTTTACCTGGCTGGAGTCCCACCCCTCATTGGTGGAGCTATATTATGCTTCATCCCCTGGGTTCATGAACGGCAGAAGTTAAAAGAAAGAGCAAAACCTGTTGATGGAGAAACTACTGAGAAAATGCTGGAAAACGAAAGCACTTTGGTGTCAGACACTACAGAAAAGCCAGTCAGAGACATGGAATCTGGCATTTGATGCCTTTTTTTAATTCCTTGTACCATCCCTACCTTCTACTGAAGATAGATTTCTACTTTTTGGCTGAAGATATTATATGACACTGAAGAAGTCTTGAACTATTGCTCAAATTGCAACACTGCTAGAAGAATCTTTTATACCATTGAACTTTTTTGGTGGGTCATTGAATTTGATTTCAAGCCACATTTTCAAGGTATTTGAAGTTTTGTAGGTTTAGTGTGTATGTGTGTAGTGATTCTGTGTGTGAAGAGAATATTTTTCTAACCCATCAGAACCAGTTTCTGGAAATGTGAAAGCTGTGTTTCGTTCACTGACCCAGGGTTCTTCAGTGACATCTGTGGCCCATTCACCATCCAATGCAGGCACACCCACGGGTGCTTATAGTGGATAATGTAGTAGCTCTTATGACTGATTTGTTGTTTGAAGTTTATCATGCTGTTTACAGTCTTTTATAATTCTGTATCATGAACACGAATATGCATCTTTTTGATTCCCTAAACTCTTGCTGAAATGGTTTTTCGTTAGAAAGCTAAATTATTGAACAGCCGTTTTACTTTCTCTAAATAGCCCAGCCTGTTCAGTTTGCCAAAACAGTCACTTGTGTTTGCATTCACCTTTCACACTAGCCCAAACAAAGAACATCAGGGATGAAATTCTTGATGGGCTCAGGTTTTGAATATGCACAAACTGAGCTCTGAGTGCAAACATGTTGAGAAGTAAAGCTGCTGAATGATACTTTATTTGGTGAAGGCAATACTATTAAGATGTATGTGTGGTTTTTTTTTTTCAGTCAAACCTCAGAGTAGCGGATAATTTAGGAGTATGCTGACTAATCCTTTGGAGCAGTATTTTGAATTAGACTAAATTTCAAATTATTTCGTTGTATTTGTTAAGTTTTCTTTTTTTATTCTTATAAACAAGACAGCTTTAAAAGATACATTGTAAGTGCAATACCAAGTTGTTTTTAATGTAGAAATATACACAAGCTATTAAAATAATGTTCACCAATTAAAGATTTTTGCACTAAGTGAACATGCAGGTTTATTACAGGTCTATATAGCTGTGTTTGATATACGAAGCTCCATATTTTATTCTAAGATAAAGAAATGTCTTTGCATGTCCTATTTCTTGCTTAACATCCTAAACATATGGCCCTATTGCTTATGTATTCTTAGGTATTATGCACTGTTTGTCAAGCTGGTATTTCTGAAAACCTCTTTCTGAAAAATATTTAAAAATTTATTACTTTGAGATGAAAACACTGCTTTTCAGTTTATCATAAAACTCTTCTAAGCACATGGCTTATTTTTGGATATGGATCAGCAATCACTGGAATATTTAATCATTCTTTATTTCAGGTCCATTTGATACCAGTAATTTTTGTTTCTGTGTTTAGAACTGTCGTAGTTAGGAGTAAATTGAATGTGATCAGGACAAAATATGTATTTGAGTGCATTTTCTTAATTAGTAACAGGACTTGTTCTTTACAAAAAGCATGGAGGTGTACTGGTTTTTTTAAACGATAACCTTTATTGTCTTTTGTATTTTCATTATTTCTTCTTCTCCAGTGTTGTAGTAGTTTGCTCAGAAAACCCACCTACGTTTGTGATACAAAAAAGCAATATAATTGCATTGAATGTTTACATCTTGGAACCATCAGAAGTTCTTTAAATATAATATACAGAGAATTCTAATTATTGTAGACCAAAGCTCAGACCATTTTTATATTGCAAAATTTCAATCCCTACTTTACATGAATGGAGTCTGAATAACTGAATCCTAAAATGTTAGAGGTGTATAGGAAGGGACCTAGAGGTGGGAAAAAGACCCCTAAACCAATCTGGAAAACAGATGTCCCTTCAGGTTCACTGGCACTTGTGCTGTAGCACATCATAAGCACTTCTAAAAATTTGATTAAAAGATGCATAATATTGTTCATTAAAGTTACTATGAAATGCTGCCTTCATTACAAAAGTGATGTTAACAGTTGATGCTGCTCTTGTCTGGTGTATTTCTGTAGAACATGTTATTCAGTATTATTTTCCATTTGGGCAACACAGAAGGTGTTGAGTACATGTGGTAAAAGCCTCTTGTTTGCAATTGCTTTGTTATGAAAAATTGGTGTTCTTCACAGATCTTGCATTACATGTGTCTCAGCGTTGAGTTTTAAACCACATACGAGGCTGCTTTTTGTCACTGGTGCAATTTGAAATGGTTGTCCCCACATACTTTGATGTAATTGTGGCACTGTCCTGACTTGCTGCTCTGCATCTCTATAAATTATCTGGGAGAGTATATAAAGTAACTTTTGTTAAGTTTTAGAAGTGACACAGAAATGGTATAACAATAGTATGAATTAATTATTCCCGTGCCCCTTAGAACTAAAAATTCATACTCGGATATTTGAGTAAATAGTGAAAATTATGCTCATTAATATGAAGGATGGCATTTATTAAAAGAACCCCAAACCAAATATTCCCAACAAGCCAGTGACTCCAGGAGGAGGATACGAGTGACTAATTGTTTCAGATGATTACTACGTCAAAACCAGCCAGTGAGTGGGATGTTAGATGAGAGGAAAGCAGAGTTAGAGAGAAGGAAGCTGTGCTGGTGTGATGGTGTTGGAAAACCAAACCTATTTCTGATGCCAGTGCTTGTTTTGCAGAAATGCTAAAATTGGAAAGGCTTTTCAGAGAAGATGAAGCAAATTAATGTGTAATAATTCTGTTAGCATCTTCTCTGTTAGCTTGTATCTCTGTCCGGGGAAATGTTTGATAGAAACCCCTCTTTTTGGACAAAAGCATAAAGGAGTTTGTGTCCTAAAGATGCAGTTAAAATGGGGGAAAAAAAGAAGTTGAAATTGTTAGTGGCGAGCCTAAGCAACCACTGAGAAACTTACTAGGCGAAATACTGGATTCTCTGTGCCCTGAGGTGTTAAAAACGAGGTTAGCTCTCTCCTTTTAAGAAACTCAAATCCCAACCCAATCTAAAACACAGAATTCCAACAAGTATTTAGCAAGTATTCAGTGTATTTATGAAAACATGATTGAATATTGTTGAAATGGTTGCTTTTCTGAACACTAACAGTAAAAAGGACATTTTATTCTGACTGAATAAATGTAAATAATTTTTTGTAACAAGTTATTTTTAGATGTGAAAACCTATACATGGGAAACCTGCTGAAATTACATTTTGATGACCCAATTCATGCCAGATTTAATCTTGTTGGGGAGTAGATTCTAAAATTAAATTAGTAGTTTAGTTTAAGATGGGTCTTAAATAATTCTGATATGTCCCTCTCTTGAGAAGAGTTCGTAAGAGTACTTTCCATAGATATTGCTCTTCCATCCTATAAACAGAGTAATAATGTTTTTTTCCATTGCATGTTCTCAGAATAAGCATCAGAAGAAATTGGTTTGAAAGAGGGTCACTTAAAATGATGGTGGGGAATTTCCAGTCCTACCTAATGGTGTAATTTAATACACCAGACCTTGGAACCAAGACTTAATTTTGAGCAAGGTTTGATTGGTTTTGTGTCTGGCTGACACATCTTTTCAGTACATACGAAATCCTTCTAAGTCTTAGTATAGCTGTTCAGCAAAGAATTTGAAATGTAATGAAAACCTTTCAGGTTATTACTTATATCTACACTATGCAACAATATTCAATGATTAATTAATAAAGTATTGTTGGATTTGCTCTACGTTAGAAGACCCATACGAGTGTCAAACCAAGACTTCAAATTATAATGTAGTTAGAATTCCTTTCATCCAGATCTTCTTTTCAGCATTAACATTTAAATTATTTTTCTATATTGATTTTCAGTGACCATTTATTGCCCCTGAAAATTGCTCCTCCAGAGATGCTGTAACTGTTTTGTGGCCATAGGGTATATTTGGTATCAGATGAGGTAGGCAACTGACATTTTTCTCCTTTGGCCCTTCATGTACAATGTCTGGGCGTATACATTCCCCCCTTCCTTTCAGACATATTGGATTGTCAAACTGATGCCAACCATATTGGATATGGATAGTCCTTTTCAGCCTTCCCTGCATTATTCCTTTCAGTAGCCATAGCCTGACAGACCAGGCAAGTTTTGGTGAAGTGGGAGATGTGGAATTGGATCACCTCCCAGGAGTGCTGAAGGCAGCTCTCACACACACCAGATGAATGCCTTAATCGTGGCTCGTGGTTAAAAAAAAATGGACACTGCCATTGTAAAGAAAAAAACTGTCCTGCTCAGTTCTTTGCATCAGGTAGTACATGCCAAAGGGATGTGAGATGGTTCCTTACAGCCCCAAAGGGAGTAGGTCAGGATGGTAATCAGTGCTCCTATCCTTAGGATCACCTGTCTGGGTTAGTTTAGGCAGCTGGCTGGGTTCTCCCTGTGCTGGCATGGGGCAGCTCCTGCCTCAGAAGCTGATGCTGAGGGGCTCAGCTGTGCCCTCTGAGTAGGGAGCAGAGGTGGTTGTGCCTTGTCTGGGGTGTGGATTCCTCTTTGGAGAGCTGGAAGTGTAGCAGGAGCTGGTATCTTAAAGCTTTTGTCAGAAAGGACCCTCTGCTATTACGTGTGTGTATCTATATATAAATACAATGTATTTTGACCAGGGCACACGCAAACATTCTGTATTTAACTAGAGGAGGTGAAGCACTGGAATGTGAGAGATGGCTGAGGAAAAAGTGATTCTTTTCATTGTGTGTCTCACTATTGACAAGCACAGCACCACTGCACTTCCAGCCAGCCTGTGAGTCCTAGCCACGTAAACTTTGGTATATGCTCAGTTTGCCTTTGAGTCAATATATATTGTGTCAACATGTTGTCCAATGTTTTGGAACTGCAGATGCTAAGATCAGAGTGATTTTATACCAAAATGTTTGCTAATATTGGTAACAGACATGTTAAAGTATCTTTATAGACATCATATTTTGTATGTTGTTTTTGATATTAAAAGATATATGATTTGCTAGTCTTAACTAGATCCTTTCGAGGTCTGCTTTGTGACAGGGGTAAGAAATGAACGTGTAATGTTTTTCATGGTGCTAAAGTAACTGTGATCAGCCTCAAATTATTCAGAATAAAGATGGTAGTTCTTAAGTGCTACATTTGTTACTCCGTGCATCATTTTTAGTCTTATTCTTGTGTAAAACTTGTCATTTTAAAAAGTAATATTATGCTCTATTCTGCTAGTTATAGAATCTAGTGTGCAGACTTTTGTATACAAGTCTTTACAGCTTTAATTACCACTGTGGTCTGACAGAAATGTCCCCATTACATTTGGTCCTAAATTAATATGTATATGATGTTACCCATTTCATTCTCATTGTACATTCTGACAATCCATTTTAAGACTAAATATTTAGAAACCTAAACTACTGAGTTACTTCTTTCTGAAAAATTTACCTTCTCTGTTTCCTGTTCTAGGATGTAACATCAAACTTACAGAAACAGATGTACCTATTCACAAAAGGCAGAAGTAAAATTGAGGGAGGAAAACCGCTGTAAGCTTGAATGGCATTTAAAAAGAATTTTAATTCTAATTTTTTTAAATTTAATTTTTGCTTCATGAACTGCCAGTGTAATTCAGTAGGACCTTTGATCATTTACTGGCCTGCTACGAATTTCACTTTGATTTACCTTGGTGATATGAAGCATGGAGTGTTTCCTCATTGACAGCTTCACTAAATCTCAGGAATCCATTCACCTTTTCTTTGTAGTAGGGCCAAATGCTTAATTTTCTTTTTTAATAAACATATCTGATCATATGGTGGAAATATCCCCTTCCCATCTGGGGTTAGTCTTTAAGCTCCTTGTAGTTTAAATTAAAATTTGAAAAAGATGCCTGAAACCTTCATAGGAGCCTGGGTGCTGTTGCCCTTTGTCCACTCTTATAAAAAAAGTGCCTCAAGTGTGTAAAACAACATTGAGGACAAGCCTAGGGAATACATTTGGTGTACCTTTTCTAGGAAATTGTTTTTCTAAAAAGGCAAAATGCTAACATTTAGAAATGTGGTTTGACTTGTATCTGACTTTCAGAAAACAAGTACTGAGATTTTATACTTGAGATTATTTTACCTGGAATTATCTCTACTGCTGGACCTACGAAAAACAGAAACTCAGCAGTGTTCTGGAGATATGTGACAGTTCAAACTTTGTGCTCTTGCAACAGGGCTGTGAATGATCCAAGCTGAAATGTTACCTCACGCCGTTACCTGTGGCAGCTAGATTTTTGTAATGCATAAATCCCCCCCAGGCTGCCTGGAACGGGAGTGTTCTTGCAACATGCAGGGTTTGCATCACTGCCAGGAGAAATGGGAGTTGGTTGCCACATTCTCCCCGCACTGTTATATTCCAGTATATGTTTGTTATGAGCAACTCGGAAAACAAAACATCCGGTTTGGAATTGTCTGAGTTGTTTGTTTGCAAGGCTTAAACATACCAAGAATGCTGAAAATTAAGAGCCTTTTGGAGAGGAGCACCCCCCGACAGTGAGAATGAAACAAACCCATGTTGCAGAGACCCTGAGCTGCCCCAGCTGAGCGGTGGGGATTTATAGCGGTTTTGCTCGCTACTTGTTACTTTTACTTACTGTTACTGCCAACTTAGAGTAACTGTTTTAATGCTTGTTCTGACGAGGCCGAGCAGCTCCGTGCGGCTTGTGGAGCTTTATCAGTGGGACATGACACAGGCACTGGAGAAGACCTTTCACGCTCGGTTCTCTGAAAGGTCAGGTGCAGTTCGAGTTCCGTGATAACTCAGATTAAAAAATAAATGAATGCTGGTTTATGAGGGCACTTTTCACTAATGGGCTCCTCCCTCGCATGGCAGCGGGGTGCCATAAAATTGGAGCTCTGAGCAGGGTGCAGACTGGAGCGCGCAGAGCCCCGGGGATGCCGTTCCTGGAGGCAGAGCCGTGTTCCGAGCAGGAGCCCGCGGCGCCGGCGGAGGGGCCGCCCCNGGGCGCTGTGCGCGGCGTTCCTGGGGCTGGTGAGTGACCGAGAGAGTCCGTCCGTCCGTCCGTCCGTCCGTCCCCGGGGCTGGGGAGCGCGAGGCGGGGCGGCCCCTTCCCCGACCCGACCGGGCGAGGTGACCCCGCACTCTGCCCCGCAGGGGATGAGCATCGCGGTGCTGGGTCCCACCTTCCCCAACCTGGCCGCCAACGTCGGCAAGAACGTCAGCGACATCTACTACCTCTTCGTGGGCCGGTCCCTGGGCTACCTGGGCGGGTCGGTGATCGGCGGGGTGCTCTTCGACTGCATGAACGCCAGTCTCCTGCTCGGTGAGTCCCGCCCCCGGGAGAATCGCCCCGTCCGAAACCGCTCGGGGCAACTCGGGCTCGTCCCCGGCGTGCGCAGGCCGGTCGGGAGAGGTGTCCCCTGAGGGCAGCGGGGCCGAGCCAAGGGAAGGGGCGCCCGTGGCAGGGGGTGCTGCTCCCCGGAAATCCCGGGCTCCTGCTGCTCCCTGCGCCATGTTCTGCCCTGGTGGAGTCCTGGCACCGCGTGTGCTCGGGCATCGCAGCATCGCTGCCAACAGGCTGGGCCCGCCGGGCACATCGGCAGCGGTAACTGGGATTGAATTGACAAAATCTGTTTGGATTGACCAAAAAGTGCCTTTGGTTTGGAGTGAAAAATTACATTTGGCCTCTTTTTCTTTTGTGTAAAGAAAGTAATGTCCTTAGTGTAGACCCTCTTGGAGTGTACAGGCTTCTCTAGTGCCGCTCCAGGAAACACACAGGCAAACAGGAAGCCGTGCTGTAGCTGGGCACACAGCGGGAACCTCCAGCAGCCACACTGAGGCACATTTCTGTGGGGCAAGTTTCCTAAAACCCTTCCCTTACTTAACACTCGTCAGACACGATCATTTGCATGCACTGGACAAAATACTGGAGATTCTGACGGGAGCACCTTAGCCAAATTAAAACTGATTTAAAGTGGAAAATATGAAATACTGTCTGTGACGGTGTAAACATTCAAACCGTGGGAACCACAGCTGATGATCCTAAACGTTTTCTGGACATGTGGAAACCTGCTCCTGTAGGAGCACAGGACTGGCCTTGTCCTGGCCAAGCACAGAGCCACACTCAGCACTGAGAAATGAGGGGCTCCTTTTAGAGTTGTGTTAGTGTCTCTTTCCAGTAGAGATTCTCACAGGACACCTAAAATAGTGGAAGGTCAGTCTTTTTACCCTTCCAAGTGCAGTAATGTCAGTATGTGCCTTGATGCTGTAAATTAGGCTTGCTCTTTTCAGAGAAATTCAAACATAACTGTGCTTTCCTTGAGGACTGTGTTGTAATCACGTACGCAGAGAATATGGGAAGATCCCTTTTCCATTGCTAAGTGTTTGAACTACATTTCTTCTTTTCCCTGTGTGTGTGTCTCCTGTAAGGAGCAGTCACATCGTTTGTCTGCTTGTCTCTTCTCTCTTCTCCTCCTCTCCATTTTCATGGGTCAGTTCTTATCTGCTCTGTTCCTAAGAAGCCTATATTCAGTCTTTTATCTGTCCTTTATCTGTCTTCTCCAATTGATCTGCAAACTGGGTTTCCTTTAGCCTCCTCCTTGTGCATCTGGCAAGGTCAGAGTTGTCACCTTCCATAATGGAATCAATACACCTGTGGAAGCACATGTTAACTTGAAATAGTTTAGTATTTGCTTCTTTTTCTGAGGTGTTATGCAGGATAGCGGTCTGTCAACAATGCTTGGGAAATGATTGACCTAATCTTTTCCAATTTGGTAGTGCTATGGCAAGACCACAATTGGAACCTGCTCTCATTTTTGTCATCTGAGGGCTGCCTGTAAGAGATTTTGGCTTGTGTGGTTGCACCTCCCATCTTTCAACTGCTGGAACTCTGCTACTGTACAGAGAAAAAATTGAAGACATAATCTGTCTTTGTCAAGGATGCTTTTAAGTGCCAATCTTCAAGCACGAAGCTGAAGTGGGCAACTGAGCACTTGCTGAGAAGTTACTTTTCAGCTCTGAGTGGGGCCCTTGAGAAGCTGTTCTTTATACACCCCACCTCTAGTATTTTCTTCATGCACATCTTCAGAAATGTTTTGAGGTATGTATTCCAAGTATCCTGATAGGACTTTAGGGTTCTGGGTATTTATTTTTTCCATTGTTGTTGTTTTTATTTGGAAATAACCTGAAAGTTCATAATTACATCAGTCCCCACCGATCTTCTTAATATTTGCTGCATTTATGCTCAGGCGTTGATCTGAAAAATGATAAGAGACATGTCCACTAGTACAAGCCTTCTGAAAACCTAATACTGTATAATCAAGATTCCAAATGGCAACAATTTCCATGTGCTAAAAAATGTTTTATTGGGATGGCGTGTTGTCAGTAATGACAAAACTGACACAGTTAATGTATTGCTGCTAAATTTATGATGAGAAATTTTGTAGTTCTGTCTCTTAAAACTACAGAAACCCCTCGGAATACATCTCTCATATGGGAACAAAATATAAATGAAAGGGAGCATCTTTATATGGAGATCACTTGGTGACCTCAGTGCAATTACTTCTTGGGATTTTAAGAGTTTATTGATTTGGGTTCTTTTAAAACGGAGCCAAACTAAATGCTATGCACTTCTCAGAGGGCAAACTTGATACTGCTTTCATGGTGAAACAACATTTCTAGATCAGAAATTTGCAGAAGACTTCTTAGCGTCCTAGCAGCCACTGCTACTCCTTTTGCTTTAGCAAATTTGCCACACAGTGTTTATATCCTGATGAAATTCCTTTTCTTCCAAATGAGAAATAATCTGTTAAACTTTCTGGCTGTTACTGCTAACCATGGATTGAGGTATTTAGGTTGCATCACTTATTACAATTATCTGTAACTTCAATAATTATGTATATATTTGTATTTTGTGGTCTTCTGTGTAGTCTAAATGGAAACTGCAGAATGTGAGGTTTTGTTTTGTTTTTTTAACCTTTCCAGCATTATCCCTGCTTGCAACAACTGTTGGTCTTTATGGAATACCCTGGTGTAAGGACTCCCTGCTGTTAACTGTCTTGATGTCAGTTATTGGAGGTTCCATGGGAATTCTGGACACAGGTAAGGGACTGTGTGGTCCAATAGTTCCTTCACCCAAATATTGGAAACTTCAAGCATACCTAAGCAGTTGCTGGTTTTTCCTGTGACACATTGAATTAAAATAGGGGAGCTGTTTTACGCGGCTGCGATTCTTGGATTAATCTGGTCCTGAGGCTTCCTGTGTTTTTGTGACTGGCCTTGGAGTGGGGTGATCAGTGTGCATTTCAGTGGGCCATTACAGGCCCAAAGGAAGCGTCCTGTGCTCCCTAAGCAGCATTTTCTTTAAATGACTCATCTACGGGAGCTGGTCAGGATAGGGTTCATTAGCATTAGCTGGAACTGAGTTAATCCTGAGCAAGCCCTCGTGTTTCAGAGAGAGACTCTCTCAGTTGCTGTGTTGGAAAGTTGCCCACCTAAAGCTGGCTAGGCAGAAGTTGGGAATTCACAGCAGGCATTTACTGCTGTACCTCACAGCACCATGGCACCCGTCTCCCTGAACTTAGGTGGCTGTGAACACAAACTTGTTCTGTTCCCCAAATTGTAAATCTGTGATATTGCATACTGCAAATGGCCTGGAAAAAAAAAAAACCCAAAGCCCAACACTTTTGCTGGAAAGCTGTTCAAACCCAGGTTTTTAGTAGAAGCTCCTTGCTGGAAGAAGATTATCTCAGAGGTCTTTTCCAACCTAATTGATTCTAAGACGTACCAGTGAAATTGCAGAGCAAATGTCTACAGGTGCAGTTGGAAAGGTCAGTTATACTGGAGGTACGCAAAGTAAGCTTCCACAGAAGTAAGTTCATTGGGCACAGTTTAGAAAGGATGAGTTAGAGATCGCTGGCTTTAGCAGGCAGTTGACATCAGGAGACCATGGCAAAAGACCAGGGCATGCTTAGAGACGTCTGGAAAAGGCTGGCATACTTGCATGTGCAAATTAGGAAACAACTAAAATTACATCAGCAGTGGAGTGTCCTGGCGCTGCTGTAGAATGTGGTGGTGAATTGCAACAGGTGGCCACTCACCTGGCACCTCTCCAGGGATGTCCCATCAGTGTGCTGACTGAGGGAGCATGAGGATGCTTACTAGCCAGTAAGGTACTCTTGGATCCAACTGATCAGCTTCAGGGTAGGCTTATTTCTGAGAGAGCACTGGCTCATGTATTTGGCCTAGTCACCCAAACAGCCCTGGAGGCATCCCAGCCACGGCCTGGTTATGGTGACTTGACTGGTTGGCAACACAGAGGAATGATGGCTGCACATGGGAACCATCTGCTGTAATTTTGCGGCGTTTGAGGGAGCTCTGCTAGGATTTTAAAGACCATGATACAAGATCCAGTAGTGAAAAGATGATTTTGTGTTGCACAGGCCATGCTAAATAACCTGTTGAAGAGTATGTGCTGTCTCTGGTAGGATGAGTATACATGACACTTGGTTTAAAAATTCTTCATCTGGGAAAATCTTGTTGGATAATGGTAAAAAATACCTTCAGTGGGTGGATATACTGCTTGCAAGTCAGACCTGAGAGGCAGGGAGGCTTCTCAGCCTGATAAGGAGTGGAAGAAGAAAGTAAGAGCAAGGCAGTAAAAGCATAACTGAATTAATTTGGAAGAGTGTTCGTGCTGAGTGGTAAGAGCTGCTGTACTGAAGTACAGGAACTGGATTACCATTCTTGTTTTCCTGCATTTGTCTGAGGGACTACTTCAAAACACATCGCTGAGATCTTATTTTCTAGCATTATTGTTGATTGGAAGGTGTTGTAGTTTGGTCTTTGCAGCAGTATTGATGTAAACCTTTCTGCTTTTGGAAAGTCATTTAAATGCAGTTGGGGTAGTCCCAGCCCATCAGAAGCAATTTGTGTTGTTTCCCAGGATGCTGTTTAATGAGACCTTCGATTCTTAGCATTATGCATGTTGCTTTTAATACTTCAAGAAATGAGAAGCACTTAAATCTGTTATTTTTAAAAAGGCTGAAAAATGCTGCATATTGTCCAGTAGGGTAATAAGAACCATAGAATCAGTCATTTAGGTTGGAAAAGACCTTTAGGGTCAAGTCCAACCATTAACCCAGCACTGCTGACTCCACCACTAAACCATGTCCCAAAGTGCCACATCTACACATCTCTTAAGTACCTCCAGGTGTACTGACTCAACCACTTCCCTGGGCAGCCTGTTCCAATGCTTGACAAACCCTTTCTGTGAGGAAATGTTTCCTAATATCCAGTCTAAACCTCCCATGCGTATTTGTGGCTGTCCATTGTTGCTGGATTAAGCCACTGCATGGCTCTTAGTTTTGACTGCTATGAATTCCCTCCTACAGCTCAAGTAATCACATGGATTTAAAGCAGAATTTCAGTTAACCACTGTTCTGCACATTGTATGTATTTCCTAAACCTGGCATTATTGCACATTGAATTAGTAATATAGGTTATGTTTTGTCTTTTTTTTTTTTTTCTTTAAAACAGTATCTGATCTCAAACTAAAATGACTGAATCCTCCTCATTCCCATCTGCAGGTGGCAATGTACTGGCACTGAAAACCTGGGGAGCAGAGGCTGGGCCACACATGCAGGCCTTACACTTCAGTTTTGCTGCCGGTGCATTTGTGGCTCCCATCTTGGCTAAAATGGCCTTGGGAGGTTCTGAATCTAAAGAACTTCCAGCAGCTGAAAAGACAAACCAGTCTGTCCTGAAGTCTGTGCCGACCGCATCAGCTGCATCAGCTACACCAGCACTGCAACACCATCTCGAGGAAGACTTCTTGTGGTCCTATGTTGTCATAGGAACCTATCTTCTCTTAATTTCCATCTTCTTTTTTATTTTGTGCTCAAAGGGCAACTCAGCTCGAGACAAATCAAAGAATTCTCAGCAGAAGGGCATGTTTGCCAAGTACCACTATGCTCTAATTGGTCTTCTGTTCGTATTCTTCCTCTTCTATGTGGGAGCTGAGGTCACTTATGGTTCTTACATATTTACTTACGCAAAGGTCTTTGCTGAGATGAAAGAAAATGAAGCAGCTGCTTTGAATTCTGTCTTCTGGGGTGCTTTTGCCGCCTGCAGAGGAGTGGCAATATTTGGTGCTGCTTTCTTGTACCCTGGCACCATGATCGTGCTGAGTCTTTTAGCCTCTCTTGTCTCCTCTTCTGCCTTGGCCTTCTTCGCACACTATCGAGCCTTGCTGTGGGTGGGAAGTGCCGTGTATGGAGCATCGATGGCTACCGTCTTCCCCAGTGGCATTTCCTGGATAGAGCAGTACACGGTCGTGCAAGGAAAATCGGCTTCCCTGTTTGTGATTGGTGCCGCGCTGGGCGAGATGTGCATTCCTGCCGTGGTGGGGTATCTCCAAGGCAGGTTTCACCACATTCCTGTGATTATGTACACTGCCTTTGGGTGTTCTGCAATGACTGTTGTACTTTTCCCAGTGATGTACAAACTGGCCATCTCTCCCCGTGAGAATGACTTGAAAGAAGTGAGTGAGAGCGAGACCCGGAAAGCTTTGTTGTCAAACTCAAGGCTTACTGAGGATGAAGAGGATGAGGAGAATGAGGAGGATGTGAGAGAGTGGAATGAAGCAGATTTTGAGGTAATAGAAATGAATGACAAGCTGAAAAACTCTCTGACAGACACCTCCCACAAAATACCAGGGGACTCTCCGGCCCAAGTCTCTCTTCAGCCCCACCTGGACAATGTACCGGACGATTCTCCAGTGGTTGCTGGTGGCTCCCCTGGGAGACCAAATGGGAACTTTGACTGGGAGAAGAGTGATTAAAGTCAAAGCTGACTTTTTTAAAACAGAAATGCATTTGAACTGTAACTGTTGTAAAGTGGTTCAGGAATCCTTTCATAGTGGTGCAGAACTCAGCACGTTCGTTTGCCCAGCCCTTGCTCTCATTTTCAGCCTGCAGCGATGTGTCTCAGCTTGGGAAGGTCCTCAATTATGTGAATGAGGTAATGTGATAAATGTATAGGCTATGCCAGAAGTGTTGAAATGTTAAGAGATCTTTCCTAAACGTGAGGCATGCATCCAAGTAAGATATGCTGTGGTAACTGGGCAAGAAGGGGACTGCTCAGACTACTCAGTTTTCTGGGGTGTGTGAAACGTACAGGTCTGAGGTGCTTTATCATGAAATGTTTTCATGAGAGAGGAGAGAGATGTGTTATCTGTTATGCTGAACTTTCTTACCTTGTGAAAGAGGAATGTTCCCACTGCATTTGAGAATTATATCTGATCAGGAAACCAGTAAAATTTCAGGTGATGCCCAGCGGCTCTAAATTGAATAACCATTTGACAAACTATGTAAATTCCTGGTTCTATCACTAAGATGAGAAAAAATTGGAAATTACTTCTTAGGAGTGGAACCGTGCCTTTAGGTCACTTAAAAAGCTTATGGAAAGAGGGACAAAATGGGTCACTGTTAATCTGCTCTAATGCACAACTCCAACTTACTCAACAGTGGTGACAAATCTAAATTAAGTATTTGTGAGTTTAATTACAGCACTACTACTGAGATCAACAAGGGTATGTAGAATATGATAAAATTATCATAGAATCATAGAACAGTTTGGGTTGGAAGGGACCTTAATGATAATCTAGTTCCAATCCACCTGCCATGGGCAAGGACACCTTCCAGTAGACCACGTTGCTCAGAGCTCCATCTAACCTGGCCTTGAACACTACCAGGGATGGGCCATCCACAGCTTCTCTGGGCAACCTGTTCCACTGCCTCACCACTCTCACAGTAAAGAATTTCTTCCGAATATGTAACCTAAACTACTCTCTTTTCATTTGAATCCATTCCCCCTTGTCCTTTACATGCCCTCTGTCTTTCTTGTTGGCTTACATCAGAGAAGGACTCTAACAGACATAACACAGTGTCCCTATCTCTTATGTGGGAGACTGGGGGTTTGATTCCCACCAAGGAGGCAGTGATGCTATTTAAGAGTTGGACTCGATGATCCTTGTGGGTCCCTTCCAACTCGGAATATTCTGTGTGATTCTGTATTGGCATAGGGTTTAGTTTTAAGCCAGTTGTTTAAATTCAGGTTGTAAGAACAACTCCAGTTTCCTGTGCCAAGACTTTGACATAGTAATGTTAAAATTTTAGAAGGAGAGGGAATGATCGATGAGACAATCCTTTCTGGTTGTACTGTATGACTGCTTGCCCTCAGCCTGTTGGATTGGTGCCATTTGGGTTTTGTTTCTTTGCAGGATGACAGTAGCAGAGAAGCTGTGGTTTGTATGTGTAGGCTTGTTGCTGCTAAGCAGGAAGCCCTGGGCAGAAGCAGTCACACCAGGGAGCCCTTGTAAGAATAAAACCAAAACAAGAGCAGCCAATGGCATAACCTGCCTCTCAACAGTAATCTTGGCATTTGTTCACTTGAAACTCCGAATGTGTTGGTTAATTATTCTTTTTTAAGGCTGTGTGACCAGAATGGGGTCATGTTTGAGTTTTTAAACTTTGCACTTTTATTGATCTTTCTCCTGTAAAAGGTTTAATTTACTAACAAAAGAGCTTTAAGTGTAACAGCACAGAACCTTACCTGTTCTCTTTGTTCCCTCTCTTGTCCTCCCAGTGTGTCACCTAGAATCGCATGGCTTTTTTCTTTCTTCTGAGAAGTTAGTGAGCAGCCAGAATCCATTTGCAGTGAAAATGTCTACTTTTTTGTTTGCATCTCGCCATGTTGCGGAGTCTCCCTCTGCTGCTGGCACTTTAGTGACATTGTGTTTTTGCCAGATTTAATAGGTAGCGTTTTTTTTTTTTGTGCAATGCATTTAACCTGCACTTTAACATGAGGCCTTGTTCCACTTGTGGCACATGGGTTCTCTTCTTTACTTACAATAATGGCAAATGCTTTCACATTTCGGGCCCAGTCCTGTCCTACGGCCCAGTGACAGGAGCCAGTTGGTGCAGCTGTTTGTGCTCAGTTGGTTTGCAGAGGGAGTGGCTGGAGTGAGTGCAGCTGCAGCCTGCATTTCACCTTTTTTCCTTTTTTCAGTTTTCCTCCTACATGCTTCAGGAACTGCTCTGGGGGTTTAGAAAGTAGGGGGTGCTGGCTGCCAGTAAGGACAAATCCCACTGGTGGATGTGGATGGAGGAAGTGCAGGACACATAATGGAAGATATGGAAACTGTTCTGTGGCAGCTCCCCACTGTCGCTGTGATCCACAGGCTTCACCTGCATTAATGTTGATATTAAAAAGTTCCCCCAAACCCAGGATCATGCTGCCAAAAGAAAATTATTTAAGGAAATATACCAGGTAACCAGGAAGATTTTAAGTATCCTCAATTCGTATGCTAATTTTTGATGAAACTCCAGATCAGCATGTCCTGCATGTAAGATTGTTCCCAGGGATAGTTTACATGTCTAGCATTATAAAGTAGAAAAATATCCAGAAAATTAAATCCAAGCTGCACTGGGAAATAAGAGCTGTAACCTCCTTGAGGCTTATCTTCTGTGTATATGCACACACTTATTTGTGTTTCTGACCAATGTCTTCCCACTAAATGTAAAAATACTGTGCAAAACCTTTTTTTTTAAACTGCCTGTATTAAATCCTGCATGATTCACTTGAATTCAGCCTCATTTCCCCCTTAAAAAGCAGGAGGCCTGTATAGTAGGAAAGGAGCAACAGGCTGGAATGCCAAGGTAAGTAAGTATTTTCCCAAGAATAAAGGATCCAAAAAGCAGTGGAACTTGCGTAATTACCTTGAATGGTAATATGTCCTGTTGATGCTTGGAGACCTTTGGATGACATTTACATTTGGAGTCATTTTGGCAAGGACTTGGAGCCTTCAGTGTCTTAATTCTGGTCTTGAACTTGGATATACTGACAGAAAGTGTTCTCCTTATTCCCTAACCAGCCAGCTTTTAGCAGCAGAGGCTGCCCTTGAATGAAAATGAAATGTTTGAAGCACTTCCAGTGCTGAGCCTGGCTCACAGCAGTTCTAGGCACCTTTGATGTTCAAGGCTTAGAATGTTCTCCATTCTTGGATTTTGGTGTTCCTCAAGGCTTGTTTTTGGACAGTGAATGTTAGTTTTCACATATTTAAATATCCTTCTGAAGCAAATTGCTTCCTGGCATATACAGTTAGTGAGGATCTGTTTACTGTGCAGATCTATTTACAGTGCCTTTTAAGTTACAGAAAGCTTAAGTTACACCTTAGGGGTTGAAATTACTTGAAGTAAACAGTATTATGTTATTATTACCCTGCTTATGCTAGATAAGTCATCTCTGTTGAGGATGAGAGCTGTGATCCATGGATTAGCTATCTGAATTTGATAAAAATCCTATTTTTGCCCACAAAACCCAGGAACAGGTTGAAGATGAGCACTCTGCTCCAGTGTGAAAAATCACCTCTTGCAGCACTCACACTGCTGGCATTTGCACTTTTAGCCTGTACATGACCAGTGCTTGAATGCAAGAGCAGGCAAAGTTTTATGCCTTGATGGTTTACTTTTTTTAGTTACTTTGCATACAAGCACATTGCAATCTGTGGATGTTTCGTTATGTATTTAATAGTTTTTATTCTGCTTGCTGTGAGTTTTACACTGTACTGTATAATGTGAATTATAATACTGACTTGTGTCTCGACTGTAATAAATTCCTATCTGGAGAAGGCACTCAGGTTCCTTGATGTAAATAAAGATTTGGTCTATTTTTCAAAGATACTCTGGACTTCTAAATTACAACTTCGTCCTGTTTTGAGTAAAGGAAAACTGCAAATGTTTATAGTCTGTTTTGGGGAAAGCCTCCAAGAATTGCTACTGAGGTTTCAGATCCCAAAGTTTAAGCTGGATTCTTAACTCTCATTTGAACGGTGTTGTTTATATTACTGTGTGTGGCAGACAAGGGAAACAAAGGTGTCTGCAAATGAGGGTAAATATTAAAAAAAAACACATGTATTTTTTTACCATATCATTTTATTCAACTTTAATATGGTTTCCATTATTAACTTCTAAAACAAAATGATTTCCAGTTTAGAAAACAATGCACTGACCACATAATTCCTTTTCCATTTTATACAGTTATACAAATATTCTAAATACACATTTTGTCAAGATGGTGGCAAATAAGATTTAACTGTACAGTACGTAAGGAAAGAAAATATTTTAAGCATATTTAGAAGCAATAGAAATGTCTATACAAAAGAAGCAAAAATGGAATAAAATTTTATATTTAAAGTATTGCAACAGTCCCACAGGTTTGTAACAAAAATGTCTTTGCACAGTTCCTCACAATGCCCCATTAATAGCTAAAGCAAGACAGCAATTTTTAGAAAATAATGTTTCAAAATGCTACACATGGTACTACTGCTTGCACAGTCTGATCAAAATAATAATCTACTTGGAATCAAGCAAAACTCAGGAGGAGATATACCAACCAACTTTAAAATTATCTGTATAAAAGTCATTGCACATTATTTTACTCAGTTGTTTGAAAAGTAAAAAAGTGTATTTACAAAATATTTCGCAGACAAAATTATAAAGTGAATGGATAATATGTAAGTAACACGTCTTGACACTGACAGTTCAAGAACACACACAAATGGTTTTATCGTTTCAAGAGGTTTTCAGTGCTCCTTCCTCCAGGAAGTAAACTTGACTTCTACTTTGAAATGGATTTACAAGATGTTACACAGAGCTATTTCAACATCAGCATTATAAAACAGTATGTTAGAAACAGGAAAGGAAGAAGAAATTTGTACATCTTAAAAAGTGAGCTATTCATAGGTCAACAAATGGGTTGGGTTTTTCTTTTTAATTTAGTTATGATAAGCATACATTATGCTTCAGATAATAAACCCAACAGTTAAAATGGAAATCCTGGACTAGATGAGAATTGAAAAAGCACCATGCACAATAGTCTTAGTGTGGTAAACACTGAATAAAAAAAAAATAGCACCTGGAATCCTGTAACACAGATCATTTAAAACTGGTCAAGTAGCTGGCGAAGATACGGTGCCTTTGACAGTTCTCGGCTTACTCTGGAGAGCTTGAAAAGTACGGGGCAGTTGAGGGAGACGCACTGGATCTGTCGATCAAAGCAGCCTGTACAGTTCTTGCATATCTAGATTACATGCAAAAAAGCAAACCAGATTATTTTATATGACACAAGCAAGGCAAAAACCACTTGGGACTACTAAGTCCTCACGACTAGCAGCAGGACAGGCACAGCGCTGCCACACTGAGCTGTTCCCCGACACAGAGAGATCCAAAGGAGTTCCCTTCCCTGCCGCAGCCCCTCCAGCCGCTGCCACAGTTCATCTGGCTGCTGGTGGGGGGCTGGCAGGAATTGTCCATGCTGGACTGGGCAGAGATCAACAGCAGGACTGTACAGCTCGAGTTTCAATCCTGCTAATTAAGTTCTATTCACATGTGGTGGCACTTGAAAAAACAAGACAAATAAGTTGAGTGGATTTAAGTGGGACAGCATGTTCTATTCATGATAGACTTACCCTGTATAAAAGTTTTATAGTGAAAAAAGACAAAAGTAATATTCTGCAGTTATTCTCTGCAGAGGAAAGGGACTTCAACTAAATTACTTTTGTTTCAAAATAAGCTTCAATTAGAGTTTTACCTAGACAGAGTCAATCAATCCCAAGAGAGAAATACATAGGCCACAGAAGTTGCACTGCTCTCCTTGTTAATGCTGCTTGTAAGTACTTTAACATGAGACACCAGACTGAATAAAATAGTAGCAGGCACAGGTTTTCCAAAGGTAGCTACCTGCAGAAAAGTAAAGGCCTTTGCTTTGCCCTTTTTTTATAATCCTTTGCAGCAACTGCCATCTCCAATGCTTTTTCCAAAATCTCGTAAGTTTGCTGCCAACCACACCTGTGTTTTGTAACACTAAAATATTACAGTTTATCCTACCATATGGATAGCATGAACAAACCCCCCCAAATTATCTCCCTTTCCTTTTAAAACTAGTTCTCTTCCTTCTTTCTATGTTAAAAATTACTCGGGCATCAGCACCCTCTCACGCCAGACCTGCATCTGCACCGAATCCCTGTAGACCAGAAACTCAGCCTGACAATAGGCAGAGAGGAGCAGCTCCTCTCGGCCAAGTCCCACACGTGGCACCTCAGAGGATACCAGTCCTCTGGCCTGCAACCATGACCAAAAGGAATGGGATTGAAACAGCTTATTCCAGGTTTGTAACCTCAGAAATATATCTGCCCTAGTTCTTTTGAAAGAGGCTATGGCTGGTTGAAATGCCAAACTGTACAGTACTTGAAACACGTTCTAAATTCAGTTTGTATTGGGTGGAGAAGTCCACAGGCTTAATCTGCAGCATGTACAGAAAGGAGGTGCGCAAGGCCAGGAGGTATCGGGCTGATTGTTCATATACAGAATATTCTGAGTTGGAAGGGACCCACAAGGATCATCGAGTCCAACTCTTAACACTGTCTCCCTGGTGGGACTTGAACCCAGGTCTCCCACACGCCAGGTGGGGACACTCACCACTGTACTAAAGTGGATTTCATGTAATTTTTAAGTGCATTTTAAAGTAGTGTACAGTTCAGTGTTGTATCAGTTTTCTGCTAGATCTGGCACGTTTATAATCACAGAGGGCCAAAAATTTAGGCCGTGAAGGATATATATGCCTTCACATTGAAATAAGACACATGTTCTTACAGAGACATCAAACACTGACTAGAACGGGATCCCAGGCCTTGCTGAGCTGTTGCGTGTTGCAGAGACAAGAGAATGTTCTAATCAAACCAACTGATCCTTCTGTGGAGCTGAACCAATCTGCCAAGTTCTCATTTACTCCAGAACAAGAGCAGTGTAAAAGGTGTAAAAGGAAAACTGCAGAACACACATATCCTTGCTTACTGCCATTTGCAATGCAGAAAAGAACAAATATTACAAAACACAGCAAGAAGTCCACCCCTTACTGCAATATTTATGAATAGTGAATTATAGTGGGTTTATAACAATCCCATGAGAACCTATTAAATCAGTGCTTAGACTACAGGAATGTTTATACACTATCCTTGAAATTCAGACAAGTCTAGTACTAGTGCTAAAATAAATTTTACCAATATATTTATTAATAATAAAATATAACAGTATGAAAATCAGGTGAACGTATGCATACGTTTCCACAAGAGGAGGCATTGTGCTGTGCTATAATATATTCGTGAGCACAGTCAGCTACCCTCTTAATTGACTTCTAGCTCCAGAGAAAAACTGGCTTGGAAAATTCCTATTGAGAGGAAAGGTAACAAGAAAACCCCCAGGCTAAAACACACCCATATTAAACGTAAAAAAAAAAATAAATTCTGGCAAAACCGGTTTTTTGTTACTACAACAGCATCTGTTATTTTAATGCAAAAAAGGTAAATCTTTCACACTTTCAACCTCTCCATCACTGTCTCTATAAAACAGCACCTACAAACCATGTAAGATACTCTTTAAAAATGAAAATGAAAAAGCATGCTCTGTTCTGAGCCCCCCTTGGCCTTCAGTTTTACACAAAGCTAAGGAGAGTAACAGCTGATATTCTGCCTTTGACAGCAATTGGAGAAGCAAACAAGCTGCAGCGTATTTAACATGCAGACTGTACTTCCCATTTCTGTTGGGAGCAGTCAGTTACGCGCAGCTTTGAAATTTCAGCCCGTCTTTTGCTGACAGACATCTGACAATGCTTTAATCGTACCTTGACCAGCTGTTCTTGCTTACGCTCCAACTCTCGGATTTCTTGGTTGAGAATCACTGCCACATGCTGTGGCTCACTTCTGCATTTATTACAGATCCCATACTGGGTCAGTTCATCACATACGGGACAGTGTAAGGTCGTGAAATATTGGGAGATGGTGCCTTTGCGTCCCTCTAGCTCAGTGCGGGCAGTTGAGGCAGCTTTCTGAATCTGTTAAGAAAAAGAATTGAGAGAGAATGAACTTTCAAGAAAGCAGCTTGCTTTATTCCTAGATGAGATAGTTTTATTTATTTTTTTTAAAGAGTAAGAAGGTGCAAGAGAGCCTGCAGGGCATAGGTTCAAATACAAATGATGAACGTGGATCACATCACTCTGAAGTGTGCAGCACTGCCTCTGAAGTGAACAGAGCCCACTCTCACATTTATTTCACAGGCAATCTCACCAGAGACGAGAAAGGGTAACCAAATAATTCCTCAGTCACATGCCAAACCCCTGATCTCAACTCAATCCCCACCTCCTGCAGTTGTTCCTTTTTTAGCTGCTGATCTGACTGACATCTAAATATGCCCTGGCTGCAGCCCCAGTGACCATGTTCCAGAATCTGCCTGCCTTAAGAGTTTCTGTGCTGGTGCAGTCCTGATCCCAGAGCTACAATGGTGCTTTGGTCCATGGCACTAGCTCATGCTCTGATTTCCTTGGGCAAGACTCCACCACTGCCCTATCACCCAGGGAGGTTCATTCTCTGCACTTGCTCCTGCTGCTGCATGACTTACACTCTGTGCTTTCCTGCTGTCTCCTGCTGCTCTGCTCCCTGGCACTTCCTTGGGGCTCCCTGGCCTTGTAGAAACCCAGGGCTCTTTTTACCTTTTTAGAGCAGTTTGTCAGAGGTACTTAAGGTGACTGGCACAGTGCCACTGGAAAGGTTGAGAAAAGAAGAACTGAAGTCAATCAAGGCTACATTGAAAGTCTGCAGTGGGGAACATGAGGGTCTATGTACTATGCTGCTGAAGTCTACACTGAGGAGAGTAACCAAACTACACAGATAAACTGTTACCATACCTTTTTGTCATGGGAATCATAAATTAAAATCCATCTATCTAACATTTCTCTTCTTGCATCTCAATGACTTTTTTAACTTTCAGGAAAGTCAAGTTTGGATATAATTAGTTTAAAATTTCCAATGATACAAATTTTTGAGGTGTTCCTGCTGCTGATGCATACCACCTTTTCTATACAAAGGTCTTCAGAATGTTTTGGAAAAACAGGAGTTTCAACATATGTTATGCTAGTTCCAACATCTACTATACTAAACAGATGCATATACACATACTACTAAAAATTTACAGTCACAACAAAATATTCTTATGAACTATGGAAGGGGTCAGAAAACAGAATATGACCAAATGTGATCAATTAGGTGTGATCAACCCTGCCCAGGAAGAGCTGACAAAAATATTGATTTACTAAGTGAAGAAAACACACAGAAGACCTAAGAGTCAGGACTGCATGTTTGAGCATCAAACACCGCTTTCTAAAATAACCTTTGCTGTTGCCTCACATAAACCTCATTCCATTAAAAGCCACAGTGGAGCCAAACACTGTCCAGACGCACTTCACTTGTTAACTGTGTGGAAACACTCACCCGTGGCAGCTCGTGGTACCAGCTGAAGACATCTATGCCGATGAGTGAGAACACCCTGGCCAGCGGGGGCAGAATCTGTTTGGTGATGTAGTACGTGGCGTTCAGCCTCAGGTTGGGATCCTGCAGGACCTCGATGGGCCGCCTCACCAGCTGTATCAGGGGCAGGCCAGGCATGCCATACACAATGACGTACGGCACGCGCTCCCCAACTCGGGGTTCAGAGCGACGGTCATAGGCAAGCATTCTCCTGTTCAAAAAAGAGCCTTTATAATGCATCCAGAGGCAAATTCATAGTTATTCCATTTGCTTGTAAGCTTCTCCATCTGATTACATTAGTTGCTCTCCAGATGACTGGAGTTAGAGTCTATTATGAAGCACAGGACCAAATTGTTTCAGACCTAAATTTTAGAACTTGGAACATGAACCCTGAGGACATGTTCTGTTTCACATCACTTGGATTTGCTTATAGGTTGCTTTCTAGCAACTTTTTCCTTAAAAAAATATGTAATAAAGAGCTCAAGTACAATTTGCTTTTCGGTCAAACTGTCCTTTGCTTTCTGAGACTGCTTACTCAGTAGATTGATACCTCCTTCAAATTGAATCATCCTTCGCTCTGGGCAAAGGACAATTCAATTTGCAGCAGCTGTAAGTCCTGAATTTGGATTTTATTTTATTAAAAAAGCACAGCTTAATTGGAAGACTTTTTGTATTAAGCAAGGCAGCAAAATGTGCTAACTCACACTATTACTAATAAGCAGTATCAACAGGATAAAATACTAACGCTAAGAAATGTACTTTTAAAAAAATGAACAATTATGCCTGGTAATGTATTTCACAGCAGTGAGAGACACCACTATTATGATTTTTATCGTCTCTAATATCTGTGAGTGATAGGCAATCTCAGAGAGTCAAACTCTTGTACAAAACCCAAACATATATAACGGAAGTGAAAACACTGTTACAGCATCCTGAAAAGACTTTATTCTTGAACATGTGCGGCTCTTTCCAGGACTACAAAACAGCTTTCTAGGATCATCTCACGCCTAATTTCTTCTCATATATTGAAGAAATTCAGAAACAACTGCTGCAACAGTATCTGAAGGAGAGATCTCACTGCTACCCATAACTTGACAGTATAAGGGTTAAAACAACAAATATCAACAGTCTTCTACCCATAGTCAGTCAGTACAAAGATCAAGATAAAAAATATTTATGATCTCCTACTCATAACTTGCCAGCACAAAGGTCAAGATAAAAAATACCAATGATTAGCACTTCATAATCTCATTACCTGGTGATTTCCAGGGCAGGTACACAGGCTCCAGGTTTGTAAGCTGAGCTCCCTCTGTACTCTTTTGCAAAGATAAAGTCTTGCATGCTGGCTTTTCCTTCCAGTAACTTCATGCATTGATTTTGAACATACTGCTTGATCTGACTTATGTCCCGGGTTTCAAATAGCAGCTTGATAGAACACTCAAGTATCTTTACAACCAAAGGAGAAAGGTGAGAAAAAAATGTATGTTAAATAAAAAACATTTGATTCCAATTTATTCAGTAAATGATACAGAAATATGAATACACTGCTCAGAAGTACTAGTGGTGAACTAGACAGGTTGCAATTTCATCCACTCAAAGACATTTGTAAGTACATTACTGGACAAATTTTTCCTCAGTTTGACACATCCTTTTTGACATCTTCCATATTCCACCACTAAGACTCTTTCAACAATTACAGAGGTTTTCCAGAGTATGAGAGATGATGTTTTCTCCTGTCATGTAAAGTATTTTGCCATGACTTTCTGACCAACTCAGCAAACAAAATAAATAGGATTGAAAAAAAAAAAAAGAAAAAAAAGAGAGAAGTAAAAAAGACAAGTAAATCCTCATACATGGTTATCTTTTCTCATTTAATTTGGCTAATATTAAGAGCCATTTCTTTATAGCTCCAAAATACACAGTTTAAAATAAACTGTCAAAAAAGCTTATTTTAAATTTAGATTTATATAAGTGAGCTATTTAGCATACCCATCAGTGTGTCTTACTCATCTCAAAGTAACACTTATTTCCAGTTAAAGTGAACTGGATCAAGAATGGTCTTCTAGGGAACTTACACTGGCCAAGGGCTTTCTATGGGGTTTTTAGAGGATGAAACGTAAGATGTAAAATTAAAGACCTTGTAATCCTGTGAAACTATCACAACTCAGCATTGACATTGCTGCTCTCAGTGAAGTTCGTTTACATGAGGAAGGCAGCCTCAAAGAATATGGTGCTGGTTACGCACTCTACTGGTCAGGCAGACCTAAAACTGGAGTTGGTTTCATGATCAAAAACTCCATTGCCTCCGAACTTGAAAATTTGCCAGGCCATTCCGATTGTATTATCCCCTTATGCCTCCCACGACACAATAAACAACATGTTGTTCTCTTCATCATATATCCTCCAACCCTTGAAGCTGACCCTGAGGAAAAGGACAAATTCTACACCAACTTGCACCACCTCACTCAAAAGGTTCCTGCAAACGATAAGATCATAATCCTTAGTGATTTTAACACCAGAGTAGGAAAGAACTTCGAAGCCTGTAAAGGAGTACTAGGCAAGTATGGTGTTGGAAACTGCAATGACAATGGATGTCTTTTGTCAGAGTTTTGTGCAGAGCAGTAGCTCACCATCACCAACACCATCTTCCAGCAGAAAGACAGTTTGAAGACAAACGATGCATTCTCAATCCAAGCACTGGCATCTCCCTGATTACATCTTAGTACGCCAGAAAGATGTTTGCGATGTCCATCATACCAGAGTGATGCCTAGTGCAGAATGTCAAACAGCCTTGTGTGATGCAAACTTAACCTCCACTTTAGGCCCAAACTTAAGAGAGGTGGCATGCCATGGAAAAGGCTTCAAGTTAATAATCTTCAAACAGCTACAGTGAGAGACAGCTTCCAGGTAAACCTTCAAACCAGACATGAAGACCATCCCATAGATCCCTCTCCTGAAGTGCTCTGGCAACATATTAAAAACGGCATCCTCCAGTCTTTTGAAGAATCCTTAGGATTCTCCTTCAAGAAAAACAAAGACTGGTTTCATGAAAATAACAAAGAGATTCAGGAATTGCTGTCAAAGAAGAGACCTGCTCACCATGCACACCTTGCTCAGCCATCCTCCCATGTAAGAAAAGCAGCCTTTTGCCTTGCATGAAGTTCCAACAGAAACTTCGAGACATCCAGAACATGTGGTGGATGTATGCAGCAGAAAAGACTCAACTTTGCACCAATTCGGGTGATTATACAGGATTCTATGAGGTTCTGAAACCAGTGTATAGACCCACACATCAACTACTAAGCACAGATGGCCAAACACTTCTTACAGATAAAACCTCCATCCTGAATCCATGGTCTGAACATTTCCAGACTCTCTTCAGTGCCAACTGTGTAGTCTAAGGCTCAGCAACTCAGTGCATTATACAACAACCGGTGAAAAATTAATTGGATATAACCCCTACCATGGGAGAGACTCTTAAGGCCATACAACAGGTCAAAACTGGCAAGGCAGCTGGGATCGATGGAATCCCACAAGAAGTCTGGAAGCACGGAGGCCAAGCTCTCCATGCTAAAATTCATGAGGTTGTTGTGTGTTGCTGGGAAAAAGGGGAACTATCATCAGATCTCTGTGATGCAGTCATCATCACCCAATATAAGAAGAAAGGTGAAAAATCAGACTGCTCAAATTATCGAGGCATCACCTTGCTTTCTACTGCTGGTAAAATTCTTGCAATACTTTTGAACAGACTAGTACCAGGTATCTCAGAAGAATTTCTACCTGAAAGTCAGTGGGTTTAGTTAGTGGTTTTAGAGGTTTAGTTAGTGGTTTTAGAGCCAAAAGGAGTACAACAGATACAGTATTTGTTCTGAGACGACTGCAAGAGAAGTGTAGGGAGCAGAAATAAAAAAAGGTAACCTTTGTTGACCTCACCAAAGCTTTTGACACTGTGAGTAGAAAAGGCCTGTGGCAGATCTTAAAATGATTAGGATGTCTTCCCAAGTTCCTCAAAATTATTAGCTTGTTACATGAGGATCAGTGCGGCCAAGTCAGATACTGTGATGCACTTTCTCAGCCCCTCCCAATAACCAGTGGTGTGAAACAAGGCTGTGTTCTTGCACCAACTCTGTTTACAATCTTCTTCAGCACGATGCTCCAAAGGGCCGCGGTAGATCTTGATGAGGATAATGGTATTTACATCTGATACCGTACCTATGGTAACTTATTTAACTTAAGACAATTGAAGGCCCGCACTAAGATTCTAAATTACCCTGTCTGCGAGCTACTTTTTGCTGATGATGCTACCCTCGTTGCTCACACAGAAGCAGCTCTGCAGAGTTTAACAGCTTGCTTTGCAGAGGCTGGAAGTCAGCTTTCTGGGCTGGAAGTCAGCTTGAAGAAGACAGAAGTTCTTTACCAATCTGCACCTCAAGAACCTTTCCACCATGGTAAATCAGAGCTTAGGTAAGTCCAGCAGTTCAGCTACCTAGGAAGCATCATTTCCTCAGATGGTAAGACTGACAAAGAGATAGACAACAGGTTAGCAAAGGCATACAGAGCTTTTGGGAAACTTCATAAAAGAGTATGGTGTAACAAACACATGAAGAAAAGTACAAAGCCATTGTGCTGTCTATGCTTTTATATGGATCTGACTCACGGGTCATGTACCGCCATCAGCTGTGACTCCTCAAACTCTTTCATCAGCGCTGCCTCCGTACAATTCCAAACATCCAGTGGACTGATTATGTGACTAATGTTGCTGTCCTTGAACAGACAGGGGTCACCAGTAATGAGGCCTTGCTATTAAAAATGCAACTGTGCTGAGCAGGGCACATTTTCAGGATGAAGGATAATCGCCTCCCTAAGATTGTGCTTTATGGTGAACTCACAGAGGAGCCCCAAAGAGAAGATACAAGGAGTCCCTGAAACAATACCTCAGTCTTGGCAATACTGACTACCATCAGTGGTCCACTCTGGCCTCACATTGAGAGACAGGGAGATGCACCATCTATAATGCTGCTGCCTCCTTTGAAAGCTCACACAGTTTTGAGGAGAAAAGACAATGCAGAAAGAACCGTGCCTCATTAATACCACGTAAGGAGACTTTCAGCTGTGCCTTTTGCACCCAGACTTGTCTATCTCGCATTGGCCTTTTTAGTCATCAGCGTGTTTGTAGCAAGCGTGGGTAGAGCCCTTCCTATATCTTCGTTCATGAAACCTAGCCATGATGACGATGATGATGATGATAGGATGAAATGCAAGATGTAAAATGAATGTCCTTGTAATGCTGTGGAAGATCTTCCATTTCCTGTTCAAACAGCTCATACTAGAACAACAGATGAAGTCTCAGAAAACTCAAACGACTACAAACTCTGAGAAAGGACAAACACAACATGAAATACAGTGAACACCCGTTACTCGCGGGTTGTTGGGTCTGGTCCGCCTCACGCGAGTGGTGAAATCCACAAAGATAGTGAACCCACTACGTAGTTGAGTACGCCATGCCCATAGCCACACCCCCTCCCCATATAAGGTTTGGAGGACGGTCCTGAGAGCAGGGCTTGTTTCAGATGTCTGGTTGTGCTCCGCCAGGGCGTGGGGCGAGTGGTGAGCAGAGGAGTCCCGGCGCCTTGTCCCCATGCCGTGCCTTGTCCCCGCGCCGTGCCTTGTCCCCGCGCCGCGGCTTGTCCCCACGAGTGGCGGGACCGGCGGCCGATCAGACTGAGATCACGGTATGTTCTGCGCACGCACCGAGGTCGCACAGCTCGTGGGAAAATCACTTGCAAATACTGAATCTCGCAAATACCGGATCGCGAATATGCAGGGGCTCACTGTAACAGAATATCATAATTTCACCCAGGAAGAAGTCTATGAATACTTTACCTTGGAAACAGCAGGACAGGAGTCCCTTCGGACTGTCTCTATGCCTTTTGCATCAAATACTGGGTCCTTCTGGTCCAGTGTTTCATACATGTAGCCCACATATCTCTTTTTAGTTTGCAGGACACATGGCAAGTAGACCTATAATGTTTAAAAAGAAGACAGCATAATCCAGCATGTGTCAGGAATATAATTTGGCTTTGTACATGTTTTCAAACTTTATATAATTAGGAGGTGTCAAAAATCAGCTAGAATCTCCATTTGGGGAAAGTATGCTTTTTCAATGCCCACTCTTGAAGAACAGTTTTCTCACTAATGGATTTTTAGTGTCATACACTCTTTTGTTTTCTCCAACCTCTTATTTCATTCTCGATTGTGTCAGAATTCCTCGACTAGTTTTAAACAGAAGAATGGAGAACAATTTCTTCACAGTGTTACTAGGATAACACCACTACACTTTCCTGGCTCTCAGGGAAGGAAGAGGGAACACTGAGTTTTTAGACTGCCTCAGCCTGAAGAGAGTCCTGCACATAGGTGTCCTATCTTCCAGAACATACTCCTGCTTTGAGGCATTTTCCTGCTCCTGTGCTAGGAAGCCACTCTAGAAAAGAGTACTCATTATTTTGATCCACAAGTGAAGAAGAGCTTAAAGTAAAGCACGCAGATATTTTTTTAAATGTATCTTTGCACCTAGTAATTTATTTTTTGGAAAATTACTCCTCCAGCTTAATGATATAGAACTGCCTCAAAGTGGAAAGAATCCCTGTGCAACAGTCAGTGAGCAAAAGTTGCTGTGTCTTCCACAGGTATCCTGACTTTGCTTGCTAGTATGTATTTTTCTACTGTATTTTCCATGAAAAATGGCAATTTGCTCAAATTCTGATTGAATATGTTGAACGACTCTGGTATGTACTTTGAAAATTATCTAGATCACCTGAACTAATGCTAACTCACCTGAACATCCTGCTACTGAGTTAACAAAGATAAATTTCCAGCAAAATTAGTAACACACTGCCTTGCTCTTCTAGAAAAGTCTTGTTGTCATTAGTATTTATTCCAGAAGCCTACTGAATGGATTTTTGATTTTTCATTTTATAGATATATGTATGTATCACATGGACATATCATGATGTGTGCTAAGCTTGGCTTCCCTTTGGCCACGCTGCTGCTTTTGACACTGCTGCTGCCGGGCCGTTGCTGGTGCGGATGACTGCATTGCTGCTGCAGTGGGGAAGCTTGCCCTGGGGCCATGGCGGGGCAGGGGCTTGGCAGTCTCCGCTCACACTCCGCAGGTGCTCCCTGGAAAGGTGCTGGCATGGACAAATGCTTCAGTGCACCACATGCCGGGACATCCAGGGGAGAAGTGGCGGGACACCCTGCTCCTGGCACTTATGAGCAGGAGGGGCAGAGGAGGGTAGTTCCTGCTGCAGTCCTTGTGGAGGAGGCTGCAGTGCTGCGGGACCACTCTCCCTGGAGCTACATATATCACCAGGTGCACCGGGGACACAGAGAGCTTGGTGCTCGGATTCTGCCGCAGTTAGCGCACCTTCCGCCATTGGCATTGCATCACCTGCCTGTAGCTACGGAAACAGTAACACACACACGCACACAGGCAGTCCCCAGGCACTCACTGGAAAGGCGCTGGTGGGGACAAACACTTGAGAGCACCTCATGTCAGGACACCCAAGGGGAGAAGTGGTGGGACACCACGCTCCTGGCAAAGGCGGGCGGGCAGCCTGGGCTGCCTGCTGCAGCAGAACAGGACTGCACTGTGCCATGGCAGTATACATCACATATTATAAACCTTCCCTGCCACGTAACCTCCGCAACACTCATAAGGGAGTGAAATGTGGTGGTCCCCAGCGAGTGAGAGGTGCTGCCCCCTCTCTCCACGGGGGTGTGCTCAATGAATAGCTGAATAATATTCACTGAAAAATATTCAGTGAATCTGCAAAGACGTGAATCAGTAGGCGCGAATACGCAAGGTATGACTGTATATACCCACAGAAACAGCACAGCACATGACTGTTGTACAGTCATACCTTGCTCATTTGCACCTTCTCATTCACTACTTTGCTGCTTCATGGAATATTATTCAGTTATTCATGGAGGTGGTGTATAGTCTCACAGCACTCCGGTACGGCACGGTCCTGTTCCACCACAGCAGGTGGCCCGGGCTGCCCACCTGCCTGTGCCAGGAGCCTGTGTGCGTGTGTGTTTCTGTGTTACTAATTCCATAGCTACAGTCAGGGAAGGCGATGCTGGTGATGGAAGGTGTGCTAATTGCGGTGGAATTCAAGCGCCAAGCGCTGTGCTGTCCCCAAGGGCTGCGTGCCTGGCACCCAGCACACCTGGTGATATACATAGCCCCAGGGAAAGCACTCCCACAGCGCAGCACCTGTGGCATGAGATTGGGGACTTCCTGTCCCCGGGGACTGGTGGGCATATTGTAGCCGCTGCAGTTAAAGGGGAAAAAGCTCTGACACCAATATCCCCTGCTGCTGTAAGGGGCCCTGGGGTGCTGGAGTGTTGCAAAGTTGCCATATTCATGGCAGTAAGTTGCCATATTCATGGTGCGCCTGTTTTTGTGGACTGGGCAATTCGCACAACTCGCAGGAGACCCGGAACCAGTGAATACGGGGGTATGACTGTATATTCTTATGGAACACTAGGGTCCAGAAAAAATTATCTTCACTTTTTTTTTTAACAGTGTTTTCATCCAACACACTTCATGCAAAGTATTTTCCTTTTACCTTTTCAAACTTCAGTTTAACAGGTTTGGGGTTTGTTGCTGTTACAGCTTCAGCAATTTCTTGACCAATCTTAAAAGACTGCTCCTTCGTTGCTCCTTTCAAGAGTACAAACATGCTACAAGAAACCAGACATAGGAAATAAACTCAAATCTGTTCAACATGGTTGCTGAAAATTATAACCTATAGTTTCCTGGTAGCATGCAGGTATTTTGTTATCAATTGCATTCCCTTCCTTCAGCAGAAAAGCTAAAAATCTGAGAAATGAGGAGTGCCAAAGGCCAGACAAATGCTGTGACTACCTGGTGAGGCAGGGAATGCAACTGGTCTCAGGAACTGCAAAACTTGAGTTTCCAGGAGACAACTGCAAGAGCTTTGTGTACACCATTTTTTCCCACCACAAACAACAACAGGACTTTATTTCCTTTCTCTAACAAATTTTTTTAATGAAACTGCTATGAATTCAGTATCTTTAAAATTTCAAATCTTTTATCGAATCAGGCTGAGATCAGTCATTGTATTCACAAGTTATTCAGGAAGGATAGCCAGACTGGTTTTGTTTCCAAATGGCTGAAAAATTATTCATGTGTAGAACAGAGATGGGTATGTCTAGAGCATGGTTGTTATTTAAATGAAAGACTGACTGAGAAAGGGGAGATACATCATGTATCTCAGGCAGCCTAATATCTTTGCATGCTCTGGTGGATGCTTCTGAATTGTATCCAGTGCTGAAGCTTAAAACAGTGCCCTCCTCAAGGTGTAATGCCTACTATGTTATAAATACTCTATTTTCCAAAACAAAAGTGGCATCAGAAATTGGCATGAAAATAATAATTTGGTAAATTAGATTTATATTAATTTGCAACTGAAAAAATATTCTCCCCCCACCTTTTTCTTCCACATAATTTTCAAAAGAAAAGAAACCTAAGTGCCAAGAGTCCTAAAAGAAACTCAAGGAAACAGGATACTCTTTACTTTATGAATTCTGCAAGACAGTAAGCAATATCTAAAGAGGGTCCACATACTCTTTTCAGCATCGTAGATTTCCCTTGTTGAGACAAAAGAAAAAACTATCTGGGAAGAACTACTATGATTTTAAAATATTGTAAGAAGCAGACCATTAATTACCTGTCAGTATCACCATACACAACGTGAGCACCCCATTTTTTTGTATCATTCACTAGTTTAATGGCACGCTCCAATGTTTCTCTGGCTTTGTGGACAATGCTGTCTCCAATCTGCAAAAAGATTGAAAATCTTTACTCTCCTGCTAAAACAAATACTAGCTCTTGGTAAAAATAACTTAACAGTGCTTGCTGTGTTTATGAAACTTATTATATTAAGACAATATATTTTATTTCATGGTTTAAATGCAGGAGCATTTAAGGAGCAAGACAAGATCGCTTAGGATAATTTTCCCTAGTTTTTGGATTCGGATGATTCCTATGAAAACTATGAAACAGCTACAATGTTTTATTTCCACTATTAGAACTGTAATCCAATCTACCTTTCAAGACAGTTCTACAGAAATGCCAACTCCAAATGCTCTTTGATGAGAAGAAAAAAAATAAGACATTTATTCCCAGAAGATCACAAATAAATCCTAAGTTGCTGATTTTCACTATTACAAATCAAACCAGCTTTTCCAAAGGTATTTAGTTCAAGTACGTTTCAAATAACAACAGTACTATATTATCTCACTAGGGTCTTTCCCACAATAGCTGTGCATTTTTATCTGTAACCCTTACCTCAGTGCATGGCATTCTTCCAGAAAAATTAGCAGCAGTATAACCAAAAGTAAAATTAGCAATATATTTAAGACCCAACTGACGAGCTTCAAGCATTCGAGTCACAGCCTTGTCATGCTTATAAGCCTTCATCGACTGTTTGACCATTATCCTAGTCTTCAAGATTTCTTCCAACATCCTTGGCAGCACACCCTTTCTTACTGAAGGCTGCCATAAAGGGAACAAAGAAAAAATTATGTTAAAAAGCCCAACCTAAACAGTTAGGAGCAAAAATCGCAATACAGAACTGTTAGTTAAGCTCTGCTAGAAAGATGAATTAGTAAGATGCCCGAGGCAATGACAGTTTGGCTTTTCCCACAAATATTACAAGGCCCTAGAATAAAGGCAAAGCTCTTAAGGGCAGAGTAAAGAACTTTTTGTTCTTTTCATCAGTCCTGCCAATGCAAGATTTAGCTAATCTTATTAACTAAAACGGGACTTCAATATTCTCAAAATATTAAATGCTGAAAGAATATTAGCTTTTTTTTTTAAATCTGCAAATATTCTTTACTTAAAATGTTTGTTTTCTATTAAATACGTATGTGCTGGTGATTGGCTATTTGTAAGAACTCCAGGCCCTATACAATGTTACAAATCATTCCGCAGGACACAAAATGGGAACAACATAAAGCAAGTCACGACTTTCATCTCCCAAACCGTGACTCGTTTTCTAGGAAAGCATTCTGCTATACACGCAGGAGAAGAATGAAGATAATTACTGTTTGATCCTCAAACTGCACAAGTAATATACAGTTTAATTATAGATGAAATAAGCCTTCAGTATAAAGGAAAGCATAAAGATGACATTTTACTTCCTGAACTGCCAGAAGTTCAACACAAATATCAAAAAACACTGGGAAATGAGAGACTGAACCTCCCCTTTCTGTCTGCTCTTAATGTAGCAAAATATAAACTACAATATCAATTTGATCTTAAGCTAGTCAGTTGATAGGAAGTGAAAATGTCTGTCACAGAGCACTAGTATCATTACCTTGACAAAAGCTACTCCACTGGGTGACACTGTGATATCATGCCTAATCTGGTAGAGTAAGTCAGGAGGTACTCTCAGAGATGTACAGCCAAATTTGAATGCATCATATCTAATAAAGAGAACATTTAAACATGAAGACAGTTCATTCATTTACAGCCCAACCAAGAAAAAGCATCAGCTCACACTGAAATGCTGACAATGCCAGCAAGGACAGAATAATTTCAGGTATAAACAAACATAACATAATTTCAAATTTCTTAGCTACATGCAAAAGGCTTTAGGAATAATGTAGTAATAAATGGCTAAATTCAATGCATGCATAATTTATCAGTTCTGTTCTGTGTTAATGACTGAGTTAGTGGAGGCATGTAGTCATACTGTAACCCTCTATGGAAACCATGCATGTTTACCAAGTATCACATGGCACATATTTTCTTCCTACAAATTTGGAATTTTAAATCAGAAACTTGAAAGCCTGATGGTGACACCTAGCAATTACCACATGCATCTACCCATTTTTCAAAATACTGTTTCATAGAGGTAATTATAATGTGCAATGATATTTTTTCCAATTAATGGAATAACTGTTAAGATCAATAACAGATACTGCAGAGAATGACTCATTGTATCTTTTAATTCTGAATAGTTAAGACCAGAGCGAACTACAATTGTTGTAAGAACAACCAAAATTTATTAGGGAGCAATACTAGAGAGTAACACTACTCCAGTTTTGAAGATGCATGGTGGATTTACATTAACTTATTCTGAAGCAATATTAAAAACCAGCATCTCCACAATAATGAAACATGAATTATTTTTCATCATGAAAAATATGTACACACACACACACACAGAGTTGTTGGTTTCTTTAACAGAGCAGAGTCTAACTCCATATTTAACTAAAAATACGTATAGATGTATATATGTGTGCATATGCACACACCAATGGTAGATGTTCATCATCTCGATTGTGTAACAGAAAAAGATGCTATTCATATGTTCCCTCTGTTTCCAATAACAAGCAAAGGTTCTCAGTATCTCAGAAAAGACACTAAACTCTCTATGGAATTAAAGTTTGTGAGAAAAGAAGAACAACTTACTTTCCTAAGTTTTCAACATGTCCCAGGCATGTTGAAAAACAGTAGTTGTACGCTATCACAATGGAAGGATATAATGACTGGAAATCCAAGACAAGAACAGCATTGCTGTAGAAGCGGGATTCTGGCTCCATTATTAAGGGAACACATTGCGGGGCTTTCATTTGAGCTCGCTGCTGGACACTGGGTGTCACAGCAATGTAATTCATTGGCTTTGCAATACGCAGCATCACTGACTCCACACGATACTGCAAAACAATTTGGATACAATCATTGTAATTTCAAAAATGCAGAGCAAATGTGTGCATTAAAACAGTGCAAAGGCACACTTACATTTCCTGAACTTGAAGTACAGATAACTAGTTTTCTGAAATAAACAGCTCTTAATGTATATTTTAATTATATTTTATAACACCAGATCATCTTGAAAGTGCCTTCCAACCCTAACCATTCTATGGTTCTATATTTTCTACTATATGCAGTGATACCATGTTTCCTCTTCATTTGGCCCTAACCATTGAAAATTAAACACTTTTATCTCTGGAAAAAATCAACACCCAACAGGGTGCAACAATATATATAAGTGGCCATTCTACAGTCAGTGAATGAGCATTTGTTAAAATGTATTTCTGTTAGACTTGCACATCATTGAAGAAAAGGAAGTATAACACACAGCTGATGACCAATTTTGATAGGAATCTGCACAGCAATTTTATTTCAGTATTTGGGGAAATAGAAAGAACACGTGAGTTGTATAAGCTGATAATTGTGCTGCCATACTTTTGACCTTGAGAAGTAACTGGAATGTACTTGGCAGCAAAAGAACCAAGGGAAGAATTTAAGTCAGTTCATCTCAATACTCTGCCACTTTGCACTAGGTATCATGCTTTCTCCTTAACAGTATCAGAACTAGTGAAGGAAGCATAACATTCAAGTAATTGGAGATTATTTTTCAGTGAGTTGTGGGTCCATGTGCAAATAGTGCTGTGAACTCAGTCAGCTCATGAGTATATAATATGCTCGCAAATATGCAACTCAGCCCTGCCCGCCACAACTGCCCTCCGGAGTCTCCAAGTGCCCTACATTTGCATTGTTTAAGGGGAAGGGGAACCACCGGCATTGCCTTGGAGCTGGGACTGCTGTCAGAGCAGTTATGGGTGGGGACCATGGAGGCAACAGGGCCCATTGGAGTGATTGTGTGGCTGGCATTGTTCTCTGCCAGGCTGTAGGAGGGTGCTGGCATTGTGTATGTCTGTGCTTGAGAGCGGGAGGCACCTTCCCCAAACCCTAGTGGGCCCTGTGGATCCTCCCGCAGCACCCTTTGTTGCCAGGGCGGCGAATGGAAGGGCGGCCCCTCAGGGAAGCGCCTGTGCTCCCTCTGCGGCGCCCCAGGGGCTGAGACTGCGGGGTCGCCCGGCACTGGCAGCGCTGCCCCATCCCTGGTATCTGACGCCAGCCCAAAAGAGGGAGCCAGGTTGGCCAGCTAAAAAACCTTAAAAAACTCAACCAAACAAAAAAACCTGCCCGCCACTAGTTGCCAATGACAGCAGTATCAGTATAAGTTTATGTGAGTGAGAGGCAGCTGCCGCAGGAGCGGCGAGGCTGGGTCCGGGAGGGAAGCGGCAGCAGCCCCGGTGCTGTATGGGGATGGGGTTGAACCGGGTGAGTGGGTACGCCAGGTCAGGTGGTTGAGTTGCTGTTCACAGAATCACAGAATCACACAGAATATTATGAGTTGGAAGGGACCCACAAGGATCATCTAGTCCAACTCACCATCTAACACCCGTACAGAGACCGA